>CALYDE020000723.1:673705-698655 GCA_944472155.2 Trichobilharzia szidati
TTCACTTGAAAAGACCTAAGCTAGGACGAAACAACTGTCCAGTACTCTAAAGTGGTTTCCAACGGTTTTCTAAGCGGGGTTGGTTCATGTTCAATCCTGAAACCAATCAAATCGTTGCAAACCAACGCTTGGAAACTATGGATCTTTTGGTATGATTGAATCTCATGGAAGAATGTACTGATTCAAAAAGAGAAGTGATCAGATTTACTTTGGAAAAACAGAAATCTTTAATTTAAAGAATACTTAAACAAAAGATTTCACAAACACGCAGATAATAAGAAAAACAGTAGTCATTTTTTGTATTTATCAAGGGTGTTGCATGAAGAGTTTGAAACAAACCAGTTTAAAACTGATGCATCTGTTTTTCCTTTGTTTTTTATTATCCCAAAATCTTTTATACAATATTGTTTGTTTTATAATGGATGGGTGGGGAGTAAGGAATCTATTTATCCAACTGTTGTAAGTATAAAGAATAATCATAATAATGGCAATTATTATTATTTTAAACGTATAAAAACTTGGTACAATATGGGGCCAAGACGATGCGCCATACAATAATAATAATAATAAAACAACATAGATTAAAAGTAAAAATATAAGTAGAGAACGGATAAAGAACTTCATCTGGTAGGAAAACAGTCATACTCAACAAGTTCAAACAGTATTCGTCAACTATCATCGGGAAGGGAAGAAAGAATGAAATTTCTGCACGTCCGCCATTGATTACGATTCTTGGCCATATCCAATAACGTTTCAAGCCATCGATTCGAGCTATCTCTTGGACTCCAACCGGGGAGACATGACACACCAACCGATGCTAACCTAACACAAATATCCATCATCCCACCACGCCATGTCATGGACTGACCACCTCTCCGCCTTTTCCATCCCGTCCCAGGGCTAGCGAACAGAGACCTGTACGGAAGCCTCTGGGATCACATTCGCAGCGAATTCAAAGTCACTAAAGCAGTGTTTCCGGATGACGACACTCAACAAATGATGATCTCCACTGTGTTCAAATACACGCCGCAGAACATAAGGATTACTCATGCGATGATGCCATCGAACGCAAGCAATCCTGCGGAGACAGCGATGATCGAACACGCAGAGTCGCCTCACATCCTCAGCTCGGAGAGGCCAGGTTTCACAGGCGTAGAGCAAGACAGCCCGCACCAAAACATTGTATAGCCAACCTTTGACAGCCAGGCTAACGTCGCGATGGCACCAGAGGTGGCACAAGTTGATGTATGCCACCCTAGTCTTCATGATACGGTTGGAAATTTCATCCGTCACCCCTCCGCCAGCACTCACACAACTACCCAGATACACAAACTTACCAACAACTTCAAGCGGTTCACCTGCAAGAGTGAGTGCAGGTACAGGCTCACGCCAATCTTGTAGCAGTACTTTGCACTTAGACGGTGCAAAGCACATACCATACTTACAGACACTGATCGCCAACTGATTAAGTACAATTTGGGCAGCCTGCATGCTCTCGCACAGCAAGACGATATCGTCTACATACTTGAGGTCGAAAAGTCTTTCTCCAAGAAGCAGATCTACACCACCACCACCATCATACATCCTTCAGAGCTGACAAAGTTAAAGAGAAATGGAGAGACTGGACAACCCTGTCTACCCCCACCGTTGGTTGGGAACAGTGATGATAGTTGGTTGTATGCCCTCACTCTCTACCTAAGTTGTTTCTGTATAGGGCTTTCAAGATGTTAACAAAGTTCTCAGGTACGCCCCTCCCCAAAGACTGTTCCATAGACCAGTTCTGTCCAACAAATCGAAGGTAGCCCTAATATCAACAAACACAACGATTGTTGGCCTGCTGCAATACGTGTGACGGTGCTCCAACAACTGACGAAAGGTGAACACATGATCAATGAATCCATAACCTGAACGAAACCCAGCCCGCTCTTCGCAAATCAATCCTTCACGTGTTTTGTACAGCCTGTGGAGCAAGACAGCAGCCAATATTTTAAACACAACTGGTAACAGACTGATACCTCTATGGTTATCGCGTGTGTTACGTCGGCTCCTCCTAAAGATGGGAACGGTAATAGCTTCATTCCACATTGGTGATACATCCTCAATCTCCCATACCTTCCTAAATAATCCAGTTAAAGCCATGATGAGGGTCGCGCCACCATCTTTGAAAAGATTCGGAGGTGGATTGTCTGGGCCGAGTGCCTTATGGCTCTTCAACACTTGAATTTACTTACGGCCTCCGTCTGTATGAGTAAGTCTGCACTGACCAACCAAGGAGTACTGTAGCTGATGCTGGCGCCGATGGCCATCTAAACTGCCTCTAAAAGTTCTCTTCCCAGCGTTCTAGCCGTATTTTCGGGCTGGTAATTGGCGTGCCATCTGCCTCACAGACCGTCCCGCTGATACCTTGTTTCTTGCTGCCGGTGGCTCGGATGAGCTGGAACATTTCCCGACTGTTGCCAGATGTAGCAACTGACTCCATCTCACACGCACGTTTTGACCACCAGGATTCACGGTCCTTACGTAAACACTGTCTAATCTTGCGCGTAAGCACCTTTCGCTTATTGGTGTATTCGCCGCCAGCCGGAATGGACTGGCAATAATAACAATAAAAACTCAACGAGAGAAACAACAAAGTATAGAGAGGGATTCATTTAAGATAACAGAAGCCTCAATTATCACTTAAGTCGAATGGTCCTAAGCTGTATCTCTCCAAATGTCAAACACACACTCACACAAACGTGATTTATATCAACTGGTACGTTCTCATGATTCTTGTATAATAAAAGGCACTGCAGCTGAAACAAAGTCGAGTGTGAAACACTTTGCATTATGTTCTTCCTGTGATATTTCCTGGTCTTCACACACCATGTTAATTTCTAAAAAAAATACCTCTTCCAGCCTTTTACATAAGGAAGTCAAGACAATTTCGTATTATTCAGCCTCTATAATTAAAGTCTGTTAGTTCTTGTATTCTGCCTATTTATCTTCTTTACTTTTTTTCGTTCACGTTCCCCAGTGGAACATAGGGCTTCAAGCTTGTGGCTTGAAGCTTCTGTAGTAGTGTTTATTTTACCGGATGGGGTTACTAGCCTCATGGCCAACCTTTCCTCTTCACCAGTATTATTTCTGGCTTAGGAAGGTAAAAGGGTGCGTCGGCCGGGAATCGAGCCCCAGACTATGTGCATGGTCGGCGAGCGTCCTAACCGCTATGCCACCGACGCCATCTTTACTACTACATCCTATTAATATTTCCTGGGCTTCTCAAGAAAGATTTTATTACATTGAGAAGGGCACTAAAAGATGTCAACAGGGCGCGTGGTGTGTCGCTAAACCAACTCGTGAATACTATTGTGGGTAGACACTTTGACTCATGCAAGAAATTGGTGAATAGCATCTTATCAGACCCTGAGCATCCTCCTTATATAAACAACCCCCCTCTTCCATCACATCAGGTAAGCCTAGAAGCAGTTACAAAGGACTTCTTTATTAAGAAGCATTTTATGTGATGAGAAAAGTGTTAGGTATGAAACCACTAAATTGATACGAGACAGTAGGCAATCAGCCCTTGTATTCTTTCAATCATTTACATATTGTTATCACTATCCACTAAATTTTGATTCCAGTTTTATATTCATATTTTTCGGTGACATTATTTTCCATGTAAATGCCCTGTTAATCATTTCCCCCTCCCCTGCACTATGTAAATATAAGCAGAAAAGTAGATGCAATATATTGTACTATATACTGAAAATTCACAGATCTTTTATTGAGAAAATCAAGAGATATTTATAGATTTTTATGTACATTATTGTCAGCGGAGAAGCAACGTCTTCTGATTGGTTGTTTTCTTGCTGAAGGTTATTCTGTACTGCTTGTTACCGTTTCTTAGAAAGTCAAGCTATATATCTGCGAATCGTATTTGCACACGTTAAGTCTGTTGTGATTGGTTGGTGAGTGAGTTCCTCAAGGTTAAGCTTTGTTACTGTTTTTTCTTCTCATGACCCTGATCCGGGACCTGAACATTGACGTAAATTGCTGTCTGCAATACGATATTACGTCTTTAAAATTCTGCTGCATAATGTAACTTTCATCGAGGGAATTCTAGTTTATTATGTCAGTGGTAAACAGTTGAAAAATGAATCAAAGTGAAGAGTAATTAAGCGACCAACTTCTTGAATAAAAGACGAATTTTCTATTATACTGGAAATCTTTGAGTCGTGAAAGAGCTCTCATCATTTCACTTGCCCATCGTATCAAAAGAATTTGTAGTACTGACTGACTAGAAGAGAAGCTCTTCTTACTCAAAAATACCCTTGACTGAAAACAGATACCTGACAAAGTTTTTGGTGAAGAAATCAAAGCTAGAAAGAGAAGAATACAGTTCAATGCCATAGAAAATACTCTACATAAACTTAGACTCCAGAGGTGACTTAGCGGGTGATTTCCTAAAGAGGAGGATATCTAGTACCCTAAAGATCTTTCGTGTGGCAAAGCTAAGAGTGAGATTCTCTAGCCACCCATTGCTTCTAATCGATTTGAAGGATAAACTCCCGCATATGACCACTACAATGTACATATATCAGTTTATCACCTGCTCCTGAGGAGCTAGTTACTTAGGTCGTTGTAGACGCCTCCTTTCAAAACGTGTTAGAGAACACGACTGCCCAGCATGGCTGAAAAGAGGTGGCATTGGTTCAATTAGAAGAGCTATAATCGCCCATCTCATCAGTACCTGTGATAACATCTCATCGGACTTATCATCCAGAGTCATTTATGAAGTAAGCAAAAATCTGCGAGAGGCAGTGTGTTTCCGACTTCTTTGTACTGCAGAAACCTTCGCTATGTGCATCAAAAAAGCCGAAGGTATGTGTTCAAAAGGAACCAGTCCAACCTCTACATTTGCCATGGATCTAGTTCTGTTTATCTGATTAGTCTCCATTTGTTTTTTCGTTTCCCACAAATTTTTATCCTCAGTTATAAAAACTGGTCACCGGAAGGTTCTGGGTTCGAACCCCATTGGCAGCGTACTAATGAAGAGTCCCAAACACTAGGACAAAACAGCTGTCCAGTACTACTTGTTGGGTTTTCCAATGATTCTATAATTGATGTCAGCTCATGATGCAATCTTCCAAGCAGTCAAACAAAATCCCTACAAAACCAGTACATGAAAATATAAACTATTAGTCTCTTTTGGATCTATGCACATCCTGTTCACACCTCCTCGATGAAAATTATTTTACGTATTACGCAATTATTTTCTAATCCTGCTTAATTTCACTTCTACGCCCCCCCTTGTAGCCTATATTCACACCTCCAAACTTTCATATTGGGATGAAAATTATTACCAACTTCATTCTCCATTCGCCATTATGTTGAATCAATAACCGATTATTGCGACTGTGTAGACGTATGTATATGAATGCGATTGTACTGCTGCTTTAAAGAGTGAACCGATTATGAAACAAATAGGCAGGAAGAAATGGAGATGGATTGGCCATACTCTGAAGAAACCATCAAGTGACATCACTAGATAAGCCATCGCTCGAGTGGAACCCGAAAGGGAAGCGGCGAGTTAGTTGGTCATAAGTGCAAGGGTGACTTGGAGGAGGTCATGTGAAGAGGAGCTGAAAGCGTGTGGGCAAACTTGCAGCCAGGAGAGACTCTAGCAGAGAACCGAACGCAATGGAGACGCACGACTGAAGCCCTTTGTTCCTCTAGGAATTAAAGGAAACAATAATAATAATAATTTTAAGAGTGAAATCGCTGAAAAGATGAATCATTGCTGAGCTTTTTGTTCTTTTCTATGTAGTTATATCATAATCAACTTTACGCTGACTTCTCCTGCCTATACTTGGATGACTACTATTCACTGGCTATTAGTTATTTGAAAAGAATTATATTATCTGACACTACATACTACTGTTTGAATGACTGTTATGAGTAGTTGCGTACTATCCATATTAACTGAAAGTATTGCTTGCTAGCTAAATTATCCAAGTGATCTAAACGCTGAATGGTCATTCCGCTAATTTCTAACTCGGTTTGACTCAGAACAGACAAAAGAATCGGCTCAAGTCACCCGAATTCTTAGTAACTATTTGGATGAACAGCCAGTTTCTTTGGTGATCATATTGTTAATTCAACATTTTCATAATATGATCATATTTATTGATTATAACTATCCAAGCAGATATCAGTTAGGGAACCACTGAAAAACCAGGGAGTATTGAACTACTGTTTCGTCCTAGTGTGGGACTCTTCAACGGTACGAATCTACGGGGATTCGAATCCAGGACCTTCGGGTTCTAGGTGAGCTAATAGATCATTGAGCCACTAGGACCCGATCCAGTGGCCTATGGATTCCAAATTCTGGCAGTTCGCGACATATATTGAACAATCGCCAGTCAGTGTCATCGATGCGAAACTGCCCACTTGTATGACTTGGTGAACTCCGATGGCAACGATTTCTTACTAGAAACCCAGATAAATTCCTGTACACAGGCAGACGATAGTGTTGGTTTACCGGGATTGGACTGGCTACAGGTTTCATCAAACCTGCTGCTGAAGAATCCCAGACAAGGACAAAGTAGCTGTCCAGTACTCTCTGCTAGATTTATAATGGTTCTCTAACTTATGTCAACTCGTGACCAAACGTATGACAAATCAAATCCCTGTAACATACAATAATGTTTATCAATTTTCATGTGTAGCTGGACACATTTAGACAGGAGCAGTCGTACTTTACGAGTAGAGTTATCCGGGATGACATTTAAAGGATTTGAAAGAACAGTTGAACTTCGAAATCCTCGATAATTGCATACGCTAGTTTCGTCGATAACAAAGCATATAGTTGATACAAATCATAAGAATGATATGAAAACAGCTTTCAAGATTATAGTACAAAAACCTACAGACAATCACACTAAGATGTGGTAAGGAGATAGCCACAAGTAAAATTATGTCTTCAATGTGTGCATGTGCGCGCGAAAACCACTTATATAACAATTAACCTCTTCCAATACTCTTAAATCCCATATTACTACATATTGTAAGGTTAGGAGACGAAAGACTTGGTGAAAGTAGATTTATTAGGGAATCGCGATCTCTATATAGCCAAATTGTGTACACCTTATCTTCAACGCACCATTTGCACAGATCCTCCATTTTGCGCTACTTCTGGCCTTCATATTGTGTATGTTTCTTTGTGTCGCTCTCACATCTCCCATGTATGTCCACAACGCTGTATCATTTGCTTTTTCTGACATCAAATCTATCTCCCTGTTATTTGATGTTTTATATACCGATAAACGTCTCTTTATATACTACTGATAAATCATATCAGTAGTACTCGACGCAATATGACGCTCCTATTTGATCTTTCTTCATATAAACTGAACTGACAAGTAGATGTGTTACTAAATTGTTAGGATTCATATGCTTTTTATCCCACTAACTACCTCGAATTAATTTATCTAGTCTACTTAAAGTCCAGTGGTAGAAAACTCACCAACAGTGAACAGCGTCCGAGTTCAGCTCCCGGCTGGCGCAGTCCTACACCTCGTCTAGCAAGTAGTAAACCCGCTAATGAAACTTTAAAGTTCAAACTCGAAGCCCTATGTTCCACTCAGAACACACAGGAAGGAAAACAACTGATGGCTGAACGCATTCATGAAGTAAAAATGGTCGTTATGGTGTAACCGAAACTTCCAAAAGTTTATCAATTCAGAACATTTCACGTTTGAAAATTGATTAGGCTACTTGCAATCTATGTAATTATTATCAAGATTGCTGCAATTATTGCATGCATAAATATATTTCCCAAAATTCAAATTCAACTTCCGTTGAAAAATGTTTAGTTTCCTTACTTTCATAGCTGCATAGATAACACAAAGTTTACTCTATGTAACAGAACTTCCAAATGAGAAGTCAATAACGTGACACTATCATATAAGTTCCTAATTTTATGCCGAGAACAGAAAACTTAGAGCCCGCGACAGTGCCTTTCAAATACGTATCACATTTTCTCTAATCCCTTCTCCAACGACTCGATTGAAATCATAGAAACCGCCTCTCTATGAGTTAATGACTCAAAAGAAGAACCAGTACTCTAAAGTGATATACTTCGTCCTTCACTTATAAAACCTTCGGCTATGTCCACTGTGATTTTTTCATCTAGTGGAAAGGAATAAAAGAGGAGAAATCAGGTCCCCAGTCATTTTTTAGAATTTCGAAAATAGGGATTAGATCTCCTCTCTCTGAGAACGATATGATAAGCAGAAGAGATTTAAACTATGAAGTCTTTCCTTGAATGATGAATTGATGATCGTAGGAATCATACGTGTCGCCTTCATTCGGACTCTTTCTACAATAATATGAGTCTCCCATGGGGCAGGCGCTAACTGCCCTTGTCAGTAAGCCTTTGGCGAGAAAAATTTGGTAATGTCTATCACTTCTCTAAAAGATGTCCAGATTGAATAGTTCCATTTGTGCATGATACAGAATTCATCCTTCCCTCCCCTCCCACCCGTCGAACACTTCAATTTAGAATACACATCATATACAAGGAAATATCCCCCCCCCCACCCAGAGTTTCGCCTACATAAAGCGACTACAATTGGAAAGGGAAATCATTCTGAAAAGGAAATTGCAGTCATCTACAACCATATTAACTTGTCTTTTAAGTAAGGCTGATTAAATCAGCTGATTTCAAAAATCATGTGGGTGTGTAGTCAATATGCTTTGGATGACTGGTGAAACCATATTTTTTATTAATTCTTTACTTTATTCCTTTGCATTCTGAGTAGAACAAAGGGCTTCAAGCACGAGCTTTGAAGTTTCAGTAGCAGTGGTGTTTTTCTCTGGAGTGAGGTTGATAGGTTAGCGGCCAATCTCCTCTCTTTATCGTATTTACTACCGACTAATTGAGGTTCAGGAGTGCAAAGGCAAGGGATAGAACCTTGGAATACGTGCATTATTTACCATTATGATTTCCTTGGGTTCCGAGTGGAACATACCGCTTCAACAACACACTCCTATTCTCTGCTGTCCTTTACAGCTGGGTCCACGATTGCCTATAACCTCTCACCTCCTTCAATTCACACGATCTCCTCCATGTCACCCTTGTGCCAACGTCCTACTCGTCGCTTCCCACTGGGATTCAACTCGAGTGACAGCCTGCATTGCGCGCGATGTCATTCGATGGTTTTCTCAATGTATGCCCTATCTATCTGCCTTTTTTCCTACATATTTGTTGAGCGATCAGCACTTGGTTGGTTTGTTCCCAGAGTTTCTTGTTACGAATTCTTCCTGGCCATGTGATCTTCAGTATAGAGCCAGTCAGTGAAGGTGGCAGCTGTTGATAAAATTCTGTAGAGAACTGTTAGAAATCCTTTTCGGGTTGCGAGTGCAGTGCAAGTTTCTGACCGTATAGAAGAACTGACTTCAAATTGGTGTTGAAAATGCGAGTCTTGTTCCCTATGCTGGCTGAGTCAAGCAGATTTTCAAACTGTTTACAGATTGATCAAAGCGTATCTTGCCTTTCCAATTCTGACTTTGACATCTTCATCCATTCCGCCTGTAGTTGAAACGATGCTTCCTAGGTAAATGAAGGAAGTAACCTCTGTTAAATCTCTCCCGTTGATGATGCGGTTCGTTAGTTATCTTCATTACTCATGACTTCTCTATTTCACCTGCAGTCCTGTCTTCACTGCTTCTTCCGCCAGTTTGTTGGTTTTGGCCTACAAGTCTTCGAGTTTGTTTGACATCAAACATAAATCATCCACACGCAAAATCCAAATACTCTACAGACTTCTTATCGGCCCAACGTATTCCTGTTTCTCACTATCCACAGTCTACCGCATAATTCGGCAGACCACAATTAAGAATACAATCGGTGATAATGGGCAGCCAGCTTGTCTTACTCCTGTATTCACTTCGAACGCCCCGCTGAGTTTACCTTTGAGGGGACTACGTGCATAGTCGGAGAGTATTCTACAGGTGAACCGCCCGACGCACAATCAGAGGGTACTTGAAAGTTATTGGGACTGTTTAGCCGTATGCAGTAGTAGCCACAACCTTCAGATTACGAGGTTAGCCTGTTGATCATTTAGTCGTTGAGACAACCATGAACTTCTTGTAATTATCCTCTTCAACAATAAAACAGATTGCAATAACCACAAGACTGCTGACAATGAAGAATACTAAAAGATAACTAGTGCTAAAAGAAACAGAATTACCATACTATATTTGAGGGATCCAACTGCATGCACCACATACGTATGTATATATGTATGCAAACTTGGTATATAATGGGGAAGAAAAGATTCTCCACAAGGAATCTAATGGTTTGTGCAAGAGGTAGGATACTTCCCAAACGCTCAGGCCAAAGTAGGTGGTTATCTTAAAAGTTCATCTCCTCTGACTTCGAGTATGACCGGCATGGCAGTGGAGCAGCATCAGTAGCTCCGCTCTCATACGCCATTAGACCTTTATGTATCTTAGAGCTTATGTATACAATAGGTTTGGAATCATGGTTTTTCAGCTCCTCTAGGTAGAAGGGCATGTCCACCAGTTCAGCTGTAAGCGCTAGATATTCGAATTCATCCTATCAGTTTTGTGAGAAACAGTCCAGCCACGTGAAGGCAGAGAATAGGATTTACTTGGCAAAGGCTATAAACTCTTGGCCATATGAGAGCATTAAAAGAAGAAGACTATGGTACACTCATCTTCGGCCGTACCAGGTTGTTTATGGGTGATGACAGAATGTTAACAGATGTTACTAATGAATAAATGGACAGTGATCCTGTAACGACAGAATACAAGGCCCAGGCAACAGATTGTTTATTGAGAAAATCAAAAGGTGTTTATAAATTTTTATGTGCATTATTATTAGCGTTATTGTTTGTGGAGAAGCAACCTCTTTTGATTGGTTGTTTTCTTGCTGAAGGTTATTCTGTTAAATTTTTGTGGCCGTTTCTCAGAAATCATGCCATATATCTGTGAATCATATTTCCACACTTTAACTCCGCTGTGATTTCCTCAAGGTTAAGCTTTGTTATTGTTTTTCTCATGACCCTAATTCGGGACGTGAACATTGACGTAAATTGCTGTCTACCAATTTTGGCTTGTAGACAGCTCTCACCACAATACATATATGGCCAAACAATCTACCACTACGGTCACTGTCATCACTACCATTTGAGAAGGAATACATCTCTGAGAGTGAAAATCGCAGTAAAACGATGTTCCCGATAAAAAAAATAATAAAATCTGTTAACTAAGCTTTTTGTGAAAGCAGTTCACCAACTTGGCTACTTCGTTGCTTTATCTCTATGATCCAAAGACATACTGATTATAAATAATCATTAAAATTGTCGTAAATCCTTCTCATTGTATTTTATTTCATTCTATTGCGTTCCAGTTGTAACTGACTGGTTTCGACATACAACTTTTCACAGATAAGCACCAGTTCGAGTTGCCACTCTCCACTCCATATAGCAAACAAAGCAAGAGAAGACTGTAAAGACAGATTCAAAAGACAGTTAATAAACAGAAGTGTGAATGAGGCAAAAAAGAATAGAGTTTTATTGGATATGACAAATCACATAGAATGAATGCATCTGCGCCAGCCATCACCGAGAATGACTTTGAGTCATATCACCAACTGTCTCCAACCGTTATTGGTTCTCACCAACTAGGAATTCCCCACCTCCCTAAGTGGCTGGATGAAACTGTTATGGATTTCATTAACTGATGATACCATGTTTTGCTTTGACCACCACTATCTCTTTCCCACCCTGATCCTATATCAACGGCCAACATTCCCCGTCGAGGAAGACAATGGCTAGACACACATAACTCATGACCTGGATGACTTCAAGCTTGAGTTTGAAGTTTCAGTAGCAATCTTTTTAAGTCAACGAGATGAGATCACTAGCCTCATGCCTACCCGACTTTCCGTCTTCACCGATCCTACCATCGACCAAGCGAGGTTTCGGTTTGCGTCGACTGGGGGTCGAACCCTGGACGATATAGGATGGTTGGAGAGTATTGTACCGTGTAATTAAAACACACGATGAATAAACTCCCTCTATGGCTGTAAGACCTGGCTATTGAGAGTGAAAGACATGAAAAGGTTAGTTGTGTTTGGTCATCGGTGCCTGTGTTCTATCTCCCGTCTGGAATGGTATCATATGGTGATAAATATTGAGGTTAGGCAACGGTCGAGTGCTAGGTAAAGAGGGGAAATCAATAGACGAGGCTATGAAGTCACATTGGTTAAGATAGTTAGGACATGTGTTACGCATGCATGACTAGCCATCGCCTTCCTCGACGGGCAATGTTAGCTGACATAGGATGGATTAGGTTGGAAAAGAGCCAGTGGTGGTCAAATCAAAACATGACTTCATCAGTCAATGAAATCCACAACAGTCAGTTTAAGTCACGCAGGAAGGTGGAGACTTCCTAGTTGGGGACGTCGGGATGGTAAAAACCAATGAATGCTGGTGAAACTTGGTGATATGGCTCAAAATCGTCCTTCGTGATGGCTGGCACAGATGCATCCACTCCTTGTGACTTATAATACCCAATAGAACTCTATTGTTCTTCGATATTACTATTCTTTTTGCCTCATATCTCTGTTTACTGTCTCTATTTTGCATTCCCTTTTACTTTCTTCTTTTTCTCCGCCTTTGTGTGCTAAGTGTAGTGTGGCGACTCAAACTACTGTACATCGTTACAGAGTTCTACGTTGAAGCCAGTCAGTCAGACAGGCAACAAGCTGTTGCCTCTTCACACATACCCACTTATTAAACCAGTAAGCAAAAATACACAAGACATGGAAGCAAAAACACCAATCTTCACACTTTTTTTCTTTAGTTTCAAAATACGTGTGTGTACAAAGTAGAAATATGCTTACAGAATGAATGACCAAAAACAATAACACATAGAGGTAAAACCACAAAAAGTATATTGTTATTTCTTTTTCTGTTTCTTTTTAACATGTTTCTCTTTATTCTGTTGCTGGTGTTCATCACTAGGACTTTTACTAGAATTCATCCCGATGAATTTGTGCTCAGTTAACAAGAGACGAGCAACATTATTTATATGCTTAAATCGATCAGGACCGAGTTGAATACCGCCAAACCAACGACTTACCTAAGAAAAGAAAAAAAGAGGGGAATAACAATGAATTTATTCCAATCATTATGTGTGATACAATGTAGAATTTTCAACACATGGACATCGACAGTCGTCATTCCATATAGAGCAGAGACATCAGATGATATCAGAAGAGTGCTCAATCAGCTCGGCAACAGAGTTTTCTTCAAAACATCAGACACACTACGAAACAAACTTGTCCATATAAAAGACCAGATCCCTAAAGATTCTCTTTCTAATTGTGTCTATAAAATAAAAAGCTGAAAAATCATCAGCCATAGGTCTACATGCTATAGAATCAGGTCACAAAATTGATTTTGACAATATTGAAATAATCCAGAAAAACTTCAGAAATCATAAAAAACGTCTAATATCAGAAGCACTTCATATCAAGTGGAATCCAAATTGCCTGAATACGAATGATGGACTAAAACAAAATCTGACCTGGTTACAACACCTCCCTCCCATCCCCCATGAAGTGACAAAATCAACACGAATGTGATAAGCAAGCTCACTATATAAACACACACTGTCTTTATAATTTTAAACACTGATCAAATCCAACAATCTACACTTGATTTTGTTATCTTTACCAAATGACCAACTTGACAACGAAAAATGACCCCAGACTAACGAACGATGATCAAGTTAGTAAACTTTATTTTGATACCATAACAGATGTACTATTACCTTTGTTATTTGGTTTAGTGATCTTCATTGGTATTTTAACTTTCAATATGTCCTTTTAACTTGACCTAAGTCTATTTTCTCACCCCTTAACTCTTTGTTATGTATATTTATTTTTTTATTTTTTTTATTTTGATTTACAGCTTGATTCCACACCGTATTTTCAGTACAAGTATGGAACTTTCAGCATGGATATCGGTAGCCCAAATTCAGGCCGACCATAGATATCGGGTGTGCGCCGGCAGGGGATCGAACCCCGGACCATATGCATGGTCGGCGAGAGTCCTAACCACTGTGCCACCGACGCACACGTCAGTAAAAACAGCAATATCGTTTTGTTTTTTATTCATTGGGAAATACAAAACCTTAATTATAATGAATATCATATACCCAATGCTCAAATTTTTTCAAACTGTTAAAGGTGAACTTGGTTTGGACATATGTAATGTAATACAGAAATAGCGAAAACAATATTAATTTTTAATTTTATTCCTTTACGTTCCCAGGGGAACATAGGGCTTCAAGCTAGAGGCTTGAGGTTTCTGTAGCAGTGGTGTTTATTTTTACGGGAGGATGGGGTTGCTAAGCCTCATGCCCAACCTTCCCTTTTACCAGTTTTGGTACTGGTTTGGCGAGGTAAATGAGTGCCTCGTCGGTGTCCGGGGATCGAACCCCGAACCACATGCGTGGTTGGTGAGCATTCTACCGCTGTGCCACCGACGCCGATAACAATATATTAATGAAAAAATAAAAAGGGATGTCTACGTAGTATTCCACAGTAAGTTAGTAATTTCATGCTTAATACTTTCTGATAAAATACAAGGGAAGAATTGTGTATAGAGAGGATGCTCACGGTCCAAGAAGATGCTACTCGTCAATTTCTTGCATGAGTTCAAGTGTCTACCTACAACAGCTTTAAAAGGTTAGTTTATCAGCGACCTACTCGCCGTACTGACAGCTTTTAGTGCCATTCACAGTTCAACAAAGTCTTTCTTAAGTAGCCCAAGAAACAATCAGAGGCAGCATTAAAGAAGAATAGGTAGCATACAAGAATTAAGAAATTGTGAAAGTAAAGACTGAGTGATACCATATCGTCTTAACTTCTTTACGTAGAAAGTTAGACGAAATATCTTTCTAGAAACTAATCACGATGTGAGAAGACCAGGAGAGATCAGAGGAAAGACATAATCCAAGGTATTTAACATTCGACTTGGTTTCTACTTCAATGCCATCTAGGATACTAGAATCATAGAAACGAATCATTTCATGTAGGTTGAAAGGGAGTGTGTACTGTTCAGCAGTTTACTCCGTCCTCCTTCATGGCTGTGAGTGAGAAATAGCCATTGAAAGTGGAAGATACGAAAAGGCTAGCTGTCTTTGATCACAGATATATGCGTTCTATATACAGCCCATCTTAGGTGGTATAATATTATTATTATTGTTTCCTTTAATTCCTAGAGGAACATAGGGCTTCAGCCATGCGTCTCCATTGCGTTCGGTTCTCTGCCAACGTTTTCACCTGGCTTCACGTCTGCCCACATGCTTTCATCTCCTCTTCACATGACCTCCTCCAAGTCACCCTCGGACGACCAACTCACCGCTTCCCTTTCGGGTTCCACTCGAGCGATGGCTTGTCTAGTGATGTCACTTGATGGTTTCCTCAGAGTATGGCCAATCCATCTCCATTTCTTCCTGCCTATTTTCACAATCGTTCCTGGTTGGTTCGCTCCCAGAGATCCCTGTTGCTGATCTTTTCTGGCCGGCCATCTGATCTTGAGTATTGAGCGAAGACAACTGTTAATGAAGGTCTGTAGTTTGTTTGAGATGCTCTTTATGACGCGCCAAGTCTCTGATCCGTATAGTAGCACTGACTTCACATTGGAGTTGGTATAATAAGGTGAGCAATATTGAGGTTAGGCGTCGATCGAGTGCTAGGTAAGGAGAGGAAATCAATCGACGAGGTTGTGAAGTTATATCGACTGAGATGGTTAGGACATGTGTTACATATGCCTAGTCATCGCCTTCCTCGACGAGTAGTGTTAGCTGACATAGGATGGATCAGATTGGAAAAGAGTCAGTGGTGTTCTCACCAAAACATAACATCAGTCAATGAAATTCACAACAGTTAGTTTAAGCCACGTAAAGAGGTGTAGACTTCCTGGTTGGAGTCCTCAGGATGGTAAGAACCAATGACGGCTGGAGACAATTGGTGATATGGCTGGCTCCAAATTGTTTTCAATGGTTGGCGCAGATGCATTCACTCTTTGTGATTTGTCATATCCAATAAAACTTTATTCTTCTATATTATTATTCTTGTTTCCTCATATTTCTGTTTATTATCTGTCTTTTGAATCTCTCTTTACTCTGTTCTCTTGTTTTGTGTGCTACATGGAGTGTGGCGACTCGAACTGCTGCACATCAGTGCAAAGTTCTACGTTGAAACCAGTCAGTCAGTAGTCATGTAAGTCGCACTTGTGTCTCAAATTGAAGTTAACAACCTGACATTTGAAGGGACATTTAACTTAGACTATTTGACAAGAACCACTGTGCGTCGGTGGCACAGTAGTTAGGACTCTCGCCGACCATGCACATGGTCCGGGGTTCGATCCCCTGCTGACGCACACCCGATATCTATGGTCGGCCTGCAAAATTTGGGCTACCGATATCCATGCTGAAAATACCATACTTGTACTGAAAATACGGTGTGGCATCAAGCTGTAATCAAAAATATTAAAAATATATATATATAAAAATATACAATCTGATTGGGAAGTAACCAGTGTGGAAACAGTCAGATTATCGGCATACTTAACGAAATCGGCTTCATCAGAATGAGGCAAATCATATAAGAAGGAAGAAAACAGAAAAGAAGAATGAACAGCGTCTTGAGGAACACCGACTAAAGTAAAGCAGTGGAGGAAGAGTAATTAAGAGCTTGGAGGTTGTTGGAAGTGTGTAATTCCATATTGATTTGTTTATTGGGTATATCACACACACACGCAAGCAACGAAATAGTGTTACAATCTACCTGATCACATCTCACCCCATCGTTCGGTTTTCGACATAGAACTTTGCACATATGTGCGCCAGTTCAAGTCGCCACACTCCCTCCATGTAGCATACAAAGCAAGAGAAGAAAGTAGGAGAAATGCATAATATAGACAGTAAACAGAGGTGAGAGACAAAGGAATAGTAATAACGAAGAACAAAACAGTTTCATTGGAAATCATAAGTCACAAGGAGTGGATGCATCTGCGCCAGCTATTGAGAACGATTTTGAGCCAGCCATATCACCAATTGTTTCCAACCATTGGTTTTTACCGTCCCGAGGACCCCAACCAGGAAGTCGACACCTTCCTACGTGGCTTAAACTAACTGTTGTAGATTTCATTGACTGGTGCCATGTTTTGGTTTGACCGCCGCTAGCTCTTTTCCAGCCTGACCCTATATCAGCTAACATTGCCCGTTGTCGAGGAAGGCGTCGATGGCTAGGCATACGTGACACATGTCCTAACCATCTCAGTCATGGTAACTTAACAGCCTCGTCTATTGATTTCCCCTCTTTACCTAGCACTCGATCGACGCCTAACCTCAATATTGCTCACCTTATTATACTACTTCACGCGGGAGATAGAACGCAGACACCTATGATCAAAGACAGCTAGCGGCTTTTCGTATCTTCCGATTTCAATGGCCAGGTCTCACAGTCATAAAGGAGGACGGAGCGGACTGCTGAGCAGTACACACGCCCTTTGGTCGACAGTCAGCCGGATATCACATCTACGCCAGAGACGGCGTAAACTGGCATATGCGAAACTAGCTCTCTGTATTCGTGCTGAGATTTCGTCAGAGATCAACCCGTTGGGGCTGATGGTACTTCCCAAGTAAGTGAAGCGGTCAACGTGCTCTACCACTTCACTTCCTATTTCTAATTTAGGGGTCGGTGAAGTCCAATCCTGTAACATCATCTTACATTTTACAGGGGCGAATCGCATGCCAAACATACGAAGATTGTTGCTCAAGGTGTTCAGTAGACTCTGCATTTTGTCAGCGTCCTCGCCTAGAAGGACTATATCGTCCGCATATTCTAAGTCGACGAGATTATTCCCTGGTAACAAGTCAATCCCTGAGTCCCTGGCTGCATGAGTACGAGTAGAGTGCCTTAATCAGTGCAATGTATTTTCTCGGCATTCCCTTTACAGCCAAGCATCGCCAGAGAACCTCTCGGTCGACAGAATCGAATGCCGCCTTTAGGTCAAGAAATATAATGATTGGAAAGGCATTGGAAACTATCTCAACAATACGCAGTGCCTCAAACTTTTATCAATCTCATTCAATAACGATATGATGATGCCATTGGTTAAGTGATCCACAGAGGAGAACTCAGCGAAGCCTTTAATGTGAAAACAGGAGTAAAACAAGGCCACCTAATATCATCGATGATATTCTTGATTCCCGTAGACTGGATCATATCGCAGGCCGTGGGGAACGGGAAGAAAGGAATACATGGGCTGGTAAGACTCTGGGAGATTTGGACTTTGCGGACGATTTATGTTTAATGTCAAATAAATTCGAAGATCTACTAGAGAAGAAGCAGGACTTAAAGTGAACACAGAGCAGACAGACAACCGTTACCATCAACGGGAGAAATTTGCAAGAGGTCACTCCTTTTATTTACCTAGGCAACGTTGTTTCAACTACAGTTGGCACATATGAAGATATCAAAGGCACGAGCAAAAAAGCAAACTGAACCTTCATTAGTCTGAAACCAGTGTGAAGATCTACGGATTTTGGGCACTGATGTCAAGTCAGTGCTTCTATACGGTTCTAAGACTCGGCGCGTACGTCATGGGGAACGTTTCCAACAGGCTGCAGACTTTCACCAACACCTGCCTTTGCTGGTTTGGTACTATATATCAGATGAACGGCACGAAGGCATTAGCAACACGGAACTCTGGCTGGCTGGCTGGATTCAACATAGAACTTGACACCGAAGTGCAGCAGTTCGAGTTGCCACGTTCCGAATAGCACACAAAGGTAGACAAGAAAATGAGTGAAGAGAATTAATAAACTTTTGACACGTATAAGAGTGAAACAGAATGAATAATGGTAGGAAGGGATATGAGACTGAATATTACAGAGACTGAATACATCTGCGTAAGCCATTGACAACGATTTTGAGCCATGTCACCTATTGTCTCCAACCACGGGTTCTTAGAGTCCCAAGAGCCCCAACCCGGAAGTCTGCATCTCCCTACCTGACTCAGTTTAACTGTCAAGGGTTTCATGGATTGATGAGGCCATGTTTTTGTTTGGCCACCACTTACTCTTTTCCAACCTGCACCTATATCAGCTAGTAATGCCCGTCGGGGGAGGCGATGGTTAGGCATGTGCAGCACGTCACCTAGCCACCTCAATCTATGTAACTTTATAGCCTCGTCGATTGATATTCCCTCCTTGCCCAACACTCTACGCCTAATGTCAACATTACTTACCTTATTATACCACCTAACGTGAGAAAGAGATCGTAAACATCTATGATCAAAAACAGACAACCTTTCATGTCTTCAACTTGTATTGGCCATGTTTCAGAGCCACAGAGAAGGACGGAGCGAACTGCTGAGCAGTACACACGTCCCTTGGTTGATAGGGAACTCTATCAACGAACCAACCAACAACCTACTTCCCAAAAAATATGCAGAAGAAAATGGAGATGGACTGAAAACACTCCAGTGAGGAGACCACTGAGTCATATCACACACCAGCCCAAGTGTGGGGTAACCAATTGGGAAACAAGTTGGGCTGGAGTCCGAAGGTGATACGAAGGAGGTCATATGACGGGAAAATCAAAGCTTTTGGGCAATCGTGGGGACAGCTAAAAATAAGTGCACTGTAGAGAGTAAACTGAAGATGCCCTGATGAAGCCTCATGTTCCACTCGAAACCCAAGTGGATAATAATAATAATAATAATACACAAGACAAGGCAACTTCCACAATTTATAACATTGTCAAAATGAAAAACAACAATGATGAGCACTTACCATAACGGCAACATTTTCCACACCTGATAATGTAAGCAAATGTAATAGTCGACTGCCTGCATGCGTTTCACCATCATCATCACAATCAGCTTCTTTTGATGAAATACGCCAAGCTAATATATTATGCGTAGCTGTGGCTATCTTTTTATCCATAACCAGGGTAGATATAAAAAGGGACACCTCGCCAAGCGTTGAAACATAAGCACAATGAGCCTATAAAATGTTCAGAATCAAAAAATATTGTAAGATATTAAATACAATATATAAATACAGGTGTTACATTACTCAGAATGTTTTTAGACAACAAAGCCTGACCTGCTATTATTCGGCAATAATGGTCCAAATCCTCACAAGTACCAATCTATCAGAATTTTGAAAACAAACACTATTCATACTGGTTCAGCATAAAAGCAAGTTTAAGTTCAGTAAAAACAGATTCGGATTTCCAAAACAACTATGAAGTCGGTCCTTCTATACAGGTCAGAAACTTGCACTGCACTCGCATCACGAAAAGGATTTCCAACAGGTCACTGCAGACTTTTATCAACAGCTGCCACCTTCACTAGCTGGCTTCATATTGAAGATCAAATGATCAAGCCAGCCAGAAAGAATTAGCAACAAGAAACTCTGCATTAGAACAAACCAACCAAGGGCCGATCACTCAACAAATATGTAGAAGAAAATGGAGATGGATTAGTCGGGCATATGTTGAGGAGGCCATCGAATGACTTCGCGCGCAGTGCAAGCCATTGTTCCAGTGGAATCCCAATAGGAAGCGACGAGTGGGTCGTTGGTGAGAGGGTGACGATATTGAAGAGGTCGTGCGAAGAGGAGATGAGAGATTTTTGTCAATCGTGGTAGCCAGGTGACGAGGACAGCAGGAAATAGAACAAAGTGGAGATGTGTTGTTGAAGCCTTATGTTCCACTCGGAACCCAAGGGAATAATAATAATCAGTAAAAACAACTTTTACGGATGATTATCTGCAGACTCATGCCTGACAATGATCTGTCTAAGACGGTTCAAACATACATCTATGTAATGGCAGTAGGTTACTGAGTTTCATAATACAACTTTACACAGAAATACAGAAGTTCAAGTTGCCAAACTCCATGCAATACACACAAAGGGAGAGAAAAAACAAATTCAAAAGAACTACAATGATCAGAAATGTACAGGAGAAAGAATACTAACTGTGCCACTGACGACGGGAAGGCGAGAAACACATTCATCAACTTGAAACCAATCTAGAAATCTTCGTCACTCAGCATCAACAACAATATTCGGATTTTCAATACAAACGTCAAGTCAGTTCTTCTATACGGATCAGAAACTTGGTGGGTCACAAAGAATATTTCCAACAGCCTGTTGCAGACCTTTATCAACAACTGTCTTCGTTCTATAGTCAAGGTAAGATGGCCGGAAAGAATCACCAACAAGAAACTATGGGAACAAACAAAGCAAGAACCAATCGCCCAACAAATATGCAGGAGAAAGTGGAGATGGATTGGACACTCGCTAAGGAGGCCGCTGGGTGACATCGCACGTCAGGCCAACGCTCGAGTGGAACCCGAAAGGGAAGCGGCGAGTGGGACGTCCAAGGGTGACATGGAGGAGATCGTGTGAAGAAGAGTTGAAACAGTATGGACTAATATGGATGCAAGTGAAAAGTACAGCAGAAGACAGAAGCAAGTGGAGACATGCAGTTGAAGCCCTATGTTCCACTAGGAACCCAAGGGAACAATAATAATAATACGCTGACGGCAATTTTGAATTATACCATCAACAGTCTCCAGCCATCGCTTCTCAGTATCCTAAGGACTCTAACCATGCAGTTTACACCTCCCTACATGGCTGGATTAAACCAACAGTGAAAGTCTTTATATGAAATGATACCAGATTCCGATTTGACTTCAACCATTACTGTTATAACACAACATCAAAAAAAGAAAATATAATTAAAGTTCACGTAAAAATTAGAAGTTTACCTGAAAAATACTTTTACGATCTACAAATGGTTCACCATGATAAATTTTTGGTACTTTAGAATTTGAAGCAAATGGTAAAATTTGAGGCGATATATCAAGATGGGATTTAACTGAAGGCACTGATACAACTGTACTCAATTGATGACTATTTGACTCTGAAACAGACTGTGATGATTTCCGCGGTGGTGGTGGTGGTGGTGCTGCTGCTGCTGCTTTAACTTCACAATCAGTTGATTTTTCATCACATGAAGGTAAATTTGTCAACATAAATGATCGAATACATTCAACTAGTAGGTGTACAACAGGTGAACCAAGAGAAGATGAGGTGATTTTATCCAACTGTTTCTCCAAATCATTAAGAATATCATATTTAAGCCATGGTGCATGTAATCTGTAAAATATACTGATCACTAACACACCAAAGTACGAACTCATATTTCAATGGATTGCATGAAGGATATCCATCAACATACTGAAATTTTAGGATAATTTTTTTCTCTTTTGAAATATGCTCAGCGTCTGGACGAATCCAAATTTCATAGATTCTATGATAATCCTTCAAAAAAATTGTTCATCAATAGAAATTTACCTATTTTCCGGTTCAAGAATAAAAAGCTCATCAGTATAGATTGCAGAGAGAACTTGGAATTCTTCTTCTGCAGCTGGATCACACAACTGTTCTGTAGACGAACTCATTTAGTACAGCCTTCTTAAATGGTACTCCTAGATTGGTAAGGAAATGAAACTTAAAAGGCAGTGAACTATAAGAAGATAAATACACAATAACTATATCAAATTCTTAGATATAAAGTCACGTCGGTGGCAGAGCGGTTAGGACGCTCGCCGACCATGCGCAAGGTCCGGAATTCGATCCCCAGCCGACGCACTCCTTTACCTCGCTAAGCCAGATGTAAAGCTAGTAAAGAGGGAAGGTTGGGCATAGGCTAGCAACCCCATCCCATAAAATTAAACACCACTCCTACCGAAACTTCAAGCCTTTAGCTTGAGGCCTTATGTTCCACTAGGAACGTGGAGGAATAAAAACGAAATATAAAATCACACCTAAGCTTCACGCTTAATATTAACAAAGTGCAAAAAATCTGCCTAAACATACATCACTGCTGAGTCGGGAAGAAAATTTACAATGAACAAGATTACGAGAAAAACGAGAAAAAAAAACAAGTAATGACAATAAGATGATCAGTTTTGATAAATACACTCCTCATGTCTGAGTTACCCAAACTTATGATAGTATACTGCCTTGCTGAAATAAGAAATTACTTTGAATAAGCCTTCACTCCATTGGATAAAAACCACTGTGAAGGATTATAAATAGAAATCTATTTAGGTTATGGTTTTTATAGGGATTTAAACTAATTCGTTCACCATTCAAAAGGTGAATTGGTCGCTCGCCGAAAGTGTCGGTTGAGCAGCGCTCTATTACAAAAAAGATAAGGTTAGAATCCACGGGTCAATGAATTATGGCCCAAATGACTGAATGATCAACAAGCTTCGCCTCGTAACCCGAAGGTCTCTGATGTGCACTTATGAAGAGTCCCAAACTAGGACGAAACAGCCATCCGATTACCCTGGTTTTCAATGATTTCAAACTGATATTCGCTCGTGAAAAGATCCATATTGAAAGAAATGTATAACCTCCTCATATAAGCACAGATAGTTATTGTTTCTAATTAACACATTGCAAAACTGGACTACGGAAAGTCTTAATATCTGAGCAAAAATATGTAATGCATTCCCACGTAATCCAAGAGGATGTGGCTACGTGTCTGTTATAATTGACGGTATCAACAATAAACACCGTTATTTCATCGCGATTTCACTTCAGTAGCTAACCAAAACTTGTGTGGTTGGAAATATGAACCCTCTTCAGGTGAATCAATCTTGAAACATCCATCAGGAGTTTGACCACAAATGAACGAAAGGGCTGTCCAATTTTACTACAATTCAATTTGATTGATAAGTACTAATGAATTTTCTGCATAATACCAAACTACCTGTTCATAGGGAATAAAAAGACAGTTGCAGCGAAGAAAATTTTCTTTTCGACGAAGTCCAAAGAAAACTTTTCTTCGCTGCAACTGTCTTTTTATTCCCTATGATCAAACTACCTGTCAAGAATATACATATATTTATTGTATGGCAGTTCAGTACACCAAATCAACTTTTGTTTGAGCTCAGCAACATAATTTATAGACGTCGGTCACCATTACCGATTATCAAATTTAGTCCGATAGTAATATTAGCACATACCCTTGAATGTAGACCTAGGTATTTTTTTCAAGTGTCCATATCTCCCTCCCCTCCCAGTAGACAAATTTATTTCCATGTTTTATAGGTGACCAATAATAAGTTGCACCATTTTTATCTAAATTGGTTGAAAATCTGTTTAGTTGTATACTGATAAGACTGTGTAAGGTAAACAATTACTATTAATTGATGGCATAAGTTTTTCACGAAGAATGCACTAATTCGTTTTTTTTTTCAGGTCAGTTATCGTTTCTCACTGAAGGCACATTCTGTTTTGAGATATACTCAAAAATATAGCGAGTGGACCACTTGAAATACAATCACATCACAGCAATAGGTAGCATCAACGTGACCCCTGGTACAGTGGTTGGGATTTACACGTTAAACAAGATAGCGAACACCAGTAGATGTATATATTAACAATTATCCTGAAAAACATCCAGAGTGCATAAGTACAGCAATGCGGTTGCAAAATCCTTGACCATGATAAACAACGATCTTTGACGAAGGCCATTATATGACTGGTACTTCTAAAGAGGGTTTACATTTCTCTACAGTGGCAGTGTTCTCTACTAACTGTTACAATTTTCAAAAGGGGTAAGTGTGTAGTATTTGAGGTTTTATCAGAAGCCACCTAGGTTGCTGCTAAAAGCTAGACGCTCAAATATAATTATCTGAGTAGGCAATTTTAATGCTCAAGAGGTGTTTAAAGACAGTGATGAGTTATTGACATGATGCATTAAGGTATTTACTAGCATATGGCTCTGGTATAAGCCAATGGTCATCGCTGAAACAATAGAGTTTTACC
>CALYDE020000723.1:699153-819871 GCA_944472155.2 Trichobilharzia szidati
CAAAGAAAACAAGAGAAAGAAAATTTTGAGACAATTCACGTGTACGTGTATTTTAAGCATAGCTACGTAACTAACTAACTAACTAACTTGAGACGATATATGTCGTCGGTGGTATTGTGAACTATGGAGAGATTAAGCAGTCAGCGGGTGTGTGTGTGTGTGTGTGTAGTACAAATTAAAGTCGACATGTTTTATGAGCGAAAGTTTGAAAGCTGTATTATATTTACTAGTTTTCTATAGTTGGTTTGTATGCATCGGTGGCACAGCGATTAGGACGCTCGCCGACCATGCACATGGTCCGGGGTTCGATCCCCGGCCACAGACGCACTCCTTTACCTCGCTAAGTCAGTAATAGAACTGGCAAAGAGGGAAGGTTAGGCATGAGGCTAACAACCCCATCCTGTAAAAACAAACACTGTTACAAAAACTTCAAGCCTCTAGCTGGGAGCCCTATGTTCCACTGGGAAAGTGAAGGAATAAATAAAAATATAAATATAGTTGGTTTGTTAGGTTTAGTTTTGTTTTTACGCGTTGATCACGGACTGATATCAGTTAGAGAACCATTGAAAACCAGCCACAGGGAGTACTGAACAGCTGTTGTCTCATCCTAGTTTGGATGGAGTTTCCTGGAGTTTTAGTGAGAAGTCGTGACCAGTGAGGTTCATCCAGACGTCACGTGTGTGAGGATGGATGTCCCACCGACGACATTGGTTGGTGCCAGTCACGCTAAATCACGAATTGGTAGAAGTTAGAATTCATGGGCTGGCCATTGAGGAGTCGGGTCCCAGTGGTGGCTGAATGGTATACGAGCTAGCTTGCCTTGTAACCGGAAGGTCCTGGGTTCGAACCTTGGCAGTGGGTGTGAACTACCGATGATTCCCAAACTAGGATGAAACAGCTGTCCAGTACTCCCTGGTGGGTTTTCAATGTTTCTCTAACTGATACCATACCGTGGTCAAACTCGTAAAAAAAATCACAAAATTAACTGAAATGTTCAAATAAATGTCAGTATTTGTGTGTAAGATTGTTGATGCCGGGATTTTCAGATCAATTACTCTGCGTGAGAAAACCCTTCTGAATGATACCCCACTTGAATGATTAGATGATACGCAACACATGATTTAATACCAAAGCGGTGTGGGCTATTACTTCAACTATTCAAACTTCACCTTTGACATATCAATAAGGATAGAAACAGACATTCATTTGAATGAGTAATGGTTTCAACTCCAGTGAAAAACTGAAAATGAGAAAGAAAAAAAAGAAAGAAACATGATAAATTTTCAATTTACTATCCATCCTTCTCGTAATTATTTCATTTAAAGAAAATATGCAAATTATGTGTGACCAATCAGAATTGAACAATTCAAATGTCAATATTTGGCGGGAAAATCACTTTTAAATTCGCGCACTATATTTAAACAAATGATAATTTCTGATGAATTAGATATATTATCATAAAAGTGGGAACAGAGACAGAGAGAGAGAAATAAAAAAAAGAAACATACAATTATAAAATGATAGAATTCGAGGGTAAAAAAGTGATGAGTCCATTTAGAGTTAGAGTTAAAACTGTTTCGTTTGATGCTTAGTACATTTATTTTGTGAATGATAATCACATGACAAACTATAAATATTACATTTTTTTTCTTCTCAAGAGATCACATGAATTACTCAGATATATTTTTGGTTTTAGGAGAGAAAAAAAAGCTCACACGTAGACAAAAAATTGTTTCCGTTTTTGTTTGATTAAATTTAAGAAAGGTTTCAATGTTGTAGGTTAGTAAACCATTATTGACTCTCCAGTTAACGATATGCGTAGTCCACATTCATTCCATCTGCTCTGACAGATTCCTAGCACTTTTTAGTTGTATCTTCTCATTTCTTTGGCAACCCGTAGAGCCTTTTCAGCCTTGTAAAATGTATGAACATTCCAAGTCCCTGAAGGTTGGTTTTTACAAGTCCGCTGTATCGTCTCGTCTCTCCAATTCCAGAGAAAAACAAGTTTGTTTTTAATATTTTTCCTGTTCTGTGAAGTTTCTGTAGCGATTCGACTGATTTTTTTTCGGAATAGGTTCTCTAGCCTCACACCAAACCTCCCCCTTTTCCCAGGCTCAGAACCACCTAGAAAACTGTAAAAACTAGGCGAGGTTTTTAAAACCTTGGAGCACTGGACATCTGTTTTGTGTTGGTTCAAGAATCACCCTCATCCACCGGAGTTCGATCCCAGGACGTTCCGGTTACAAGGCAAGCTTGTAGGCCATTCAGACATTGGGACCCCCAAATCTTATAGCCCATAAAATTCCAACTTCTGCCAATTCACAATGTATAGCTCGACCACAAACCAGTATTACTGGCAAGTGTATACCGATGAAGAGTTCCAAACTAGGACGAAACAGCTGTTGAGTACTTGTTGATCAAATCTGTAACCACCAATCAAACCCCCTGTAAATCAACATTTGAAAACTTTTATTTTACAATAGATCATGAAATGAGTTAAATTAGAGAAATACTGAAAACTAGTGAGGCGTACTAGACAGATGTTTTGTCCTTGTCTGAGACTCTTCAACAGTACACACCCATGACCAACCTTTAGGTTACAAGGCAAACTCGTTGACTTTTCAGCCGATGGGACAGAATCTAATGACCAGTCCGTGAATTCTAACTCCTGTCAGTTCACGACGTATATAGCTCCATCTCCAGATAATGTCATCGGTGGGTATTTATCCCTACAGCCAACTTGGTCCGACCCTATTGGTCACGACAACTTCCCGCTAGAACATCAAGGCAATATCATTTTGTAGTCAGTAAGTGAGTCGGTCACTGGTAAGCATCAGATTAATTTTCAAGTTTAAGTTCACTAACTGAGACATCGATCCCTGATCAAACTTGTAATCTGATCAAATCAAAGTGTACATAGACAACATTCATAAATCATCAACAAAAAAAGATGTTCAATTCACCAATAAATCTGATCACATGTATTTAACTCTGTGGTCTGAAAACAAAACAAATTCAGATCAAAATGTCATAAACTTGTTAATACATGAATTTTTCATTGTCATTAAAGTACAAAATAGTGTATACCTTATGCATTTTCATGAGTTCATTGTGCGTATGTCTTTGTGTCTGCTTATCACAGGTGTCTGAAGTTAGTGATCTGTGGTAAACAAACATTGTTTAAGTGGATGGAGGATTTCATCATGAGCTGACATCAGTTAGAGAACTATTGGAAAACCTACAGGGAGTACTAGATAGCTATTTCGGGCCATTGGATTGGCGGGTCCCATTGGCTTAATGGTCTACGAGCTCGCTAGCCTTGTAACCAACCCAGAAGGTCCTGGACTCGAACCTCTGTGGTGGGTACTTTCTTCTGAGGAGTCCCAAACCAGGACGGAATAGTTAGTTGTCCAGTACTCCCTGCAGGTTTTCCAATGACTCCCTAACTGACGTCAGCTCATGATGAAATCCCTCCCCCATCCAATCAAACAAAATCCCTAAAAAATCAATACTTGAAAATATTGTTTATGTGATAAGATAGCACAAGTGTATGTTAGCTGAGTGAGAGAAGCCACAGAAGTCACTGATTTTGTTATATTGACTTGAAATGGTCATTTACGAGGTGTGTGTGTGTGTGTGGAGGTGGTGTATTGTTTGAATCATGACAGGTACGTGCATACTATCCCCCAACTTCTAAATGTACCGATCTGATGTGTAAATCAGAAAACAATTAGTATTCGTTTTCATTCATTTCGCCCAGAGCTTCTCTGTGTATTGTCTGCTCCCAGTTCGGCTGGCATTCATATCGCCCATAAGGATTTTGATGTTGCCATTCGGGATGTTATCCATTATTATTTGTAGTTGTTTGTAGTACTGTGAGTAGCATTGCATGATAATTGTAACCTTCCTTCCTTCATTTTGAGCTGAATCTTGCTGTCATGATCATGGATGAGGAGATTGCTTCCCTTTGCATTAGGACTTTGGCTGTCATGGATGATATTATTATGATCACTCACTACCTCAGTGTGTTCGTGGTTGTCGTCTGGGTGACAGGACCAGAGTAGATTGCTGACTCCCTAGTTGATAATTTGGCAGTGCTTATCCATTCCATCTGCTGTCGCAGATTTATAGCAACCTGGACAGTCTTTCCAGCCGGCCTCGTACATTGTACGGGCATTCCACGTCCCCATTCTTATTCTTGTTTTCATCGACAGAAGACACATCGACTGGTTGATTTGCTTCCCGAAGGCTTTTACCGGCCCGTTGTGTCATTTTGCCTCTCCGATTTTATACGGTTTTTGTATTTTTAATATTTTTCTTGTGCGTTGAAGTTTCTGTAGCAGTTTGATAGCTTTTATGGTCTAGGGTCGCTAGCCCCACACCCAGCCCTCCTTCTTTACACAGGCTTGGGACTGTCTAGAAAACTAGCGAGCTAGTAAACTACTCGAGGTTAAAAAACAATTGAGAGCTTCCAAAATATGAAATCTGTTTCCGAGGTTTGATCTGAATTCGTTACTTAGCTAACCTAACACAACAGCCTGTTAAATGCCTCGGGTGTTTGACTGAGCCTAACTACAGCTTAAACAGACGAGCTAAGAAGTGAACGTTAGTACGGGAGGCTAAATGATAATGATGACGAAACTGTCAGCCATTAAATCTGGGAATTAGAAAGCCAAGTCAGGTGTTCGTTACTCCGAATTCACAATGGAGGGCTGCTCTCAGCATTCAGCAAAATGGACAATATTTGAATTTTCAAAAGTAATGTTATTTTAGTCAGTGTTACTATATGGTTAAGAGACTTGGCGTAAGGGTTGCAGAAAGCACTTCTAACAGGCTACTGCAAACTGTCATGAATACTTGTCTCCTTCGCTATGCACTGAAGATCAGATTGGTGGGTGGGGGGGAAGAGGCAGAAAGGCTAAGCAACAAGGAATTCTGGTAGTCAGTGGGCTAACCAACCAAGCGACTAAGAAATCTGGACTTCATGGGTGGCTTATATCTAGTGTCGTACAAAGTCGAAGATTTACAGGTGAAAGCCAACAACAAAGACAGAAGTAACTGGCAGCAAAGACAGGACATCAAGTGAACATAGAGTAGATACTCGGTCACCATCAATAAAAATCACCAATCACTGTTAGAGGTAGGAAACTAAAGGAAGTTACCTCTTTCACTTACCTATCGAGTGTTGTTTCAACGACAGGCAGCGTCACAGATGAGGTTTTTGATACATTCATTCCCAGAGTTTCTTATTGCTAATTCTTTCTGGCCGATATCTACCAAATTAATTCAAGTTATAGGATTTCATCATGAGCTGATGTCTGTTAGAGAAACACTGGAAAACCTTCAGGGAGTACTGGGTAGCTGTTTCGTTCCAGTTCCTGGGAATCTTCAGCAGTACGCACCTACCACCGTTCGAACCCTGGGCCTTCTAGGTTATAACGTTAACGAGCTCGTAGTTCATTAAGCCACTGGGACCCGATCAAATGGCCCATGAATTCTAACTTCTGCCAATTCGCGACATAGCGCCACAACTAGCTAATGTCTTCTGCGAGTATTTTTCCTTACTTGAATAATTCAAGTTAATTACAAAGTTACTTGAAACATCCAAATAAGGATCAGTGTTGTAATTATAGATCGTTCATTAGGAGGTGTTTTCCAAACACTTATTCCGTTACAGTCTTATCTCCTGGTATCGTGTACTTAGGCATGTTCTAATATATCGGATTGTACATATTTCATAGAGAATCATTTAGAAGTCAATTCTAGTTTGGGAGTCCTCAACAATGCTCATCTACTGCCTTATCAGGCATCGAATTCACGACTTCCAGCCGAATGAATTTTAAATTGTAATTTCAGTCAATTTGTACTATAGAGCCTCTGTTATTGAATACCGTCCGTGGGTATCTGTCATCCCATCTATCTTTCTGGGCTACCTTAGTTACAACTTCTCATCAGGACGCCAACAATACTACCGCATGTTTGATTATAAATGAGTTTGTAAGTGTACACCAGTGTGAATAGTTCCAAACTGGAACAAAGCCGTCACCAAGTCACGTAAACTCTCTTTCCCGGTTCACGTTGGTAAATCACAAAATCTACCAGCTAATAGTACATTTTTATTAGTACACGATATAGAAAATCACTAATTTGTAGAAAGCGGGTGTGAGGGATTACAGTGATGGAAGACAGAAGCAGACAGAGAGCTAGAGAAAGGGAAAATAAACCTCTGACGAAAGAAGGGCACACCTCCGATTCTCTGAACATGTGCCGAAAAGACAACATCTCCAAAGGAGAACGAACTCTTATAATAGTGCTATTACCAGACATCTCCATGATACGTGTCATGAGGTAGTTGGAAATCGCGAAATCCTTTAAAATTGCCAAAAGACAAAGGAGCTAGATTCTTCTCAAATTTGCCAATGCAATCTCTATCAAACGCCTGAAACCCAATTTATATTTTCAGAAAGAAGCAGTTATCAAAATTTTCTTACTCTGGTTACTGGATGTTTTTATTCTCTCTTTCACTTGATTACGTAATCTTTGGCTTTAACCTCAATCTCCCCACTTTGATATAGTGTAATTTTGCTTGAAAAAGAGAAGACATTCAGCGAAGAGACTCTTTTCGGCGAATTCATTCACATAGCTGTACAATCGCATTTGTATATAATTATTTGTGTGTGTGTGTGTGTACATGAGGTTTGTCAAGTTTAGATAATTGATTAGTTAATACAAGAATGATGTAGTATAGAGACAAAGTTAATCAGGCAGCAACTAAAGTAAGACTGAGTTAAAAAACTAGATGACGTAATATAATTGACTAAAATGTTACAACTTAGGTCAGGTTAGCAACAGAGGTAATTACAGGTAGAGATTAAGTGAAATTGAGTGAATAAGTAGGATGACGTAATATGAATGACTAGAAACTGAGCGTTGTTCAAGTTGGGTACCACTATACACCAAACGGAACCTGATCCGTTCACTCAGCTACAGAGTTCGCAGAATTTGCACCCCGGACACCATAGAAGATGAACTGGACAACCTCAAGAGAATCCTCGTCGAGAATTGCTATCCAGAAAGATTTATTGCAAAATCTATGAATCCTAGACCAGAAAAGCCGCCCATACTTAGTGTCAAGAAAAAACTACTCTACATGAATCCTCAATTCAATGGAGATTTATCTGCGGAAACACTAAAAAATCGACTGTCGCGCTCACTTAAAAAGACCTTCTTCGCAGCTGAACTACGAATAACCTTCTCCACAAAACCTATGATTCATGTGAACGTGAAGGATAAGCTACCGCTGCTGGCCTCATCAATGTGCATTTATCAATTCACCTGCTCGTGTGGAGCCAGGTATGTCAGCCGTACCCAGCGTTCGCTTTCCAAACGTATCACCGAGCACTTACCCACATGGTTTTACAAAGGAGAAAATCGATGCCCCCGCAGTTCCATATTAGAACATCTGATAGAATCCGGACACCAAGCTACACCGCAAACAAACTTCAAAGTCGTCTACAGAGTAAGAAGTAGTCTCCCTAAAGGTGTACGAATCAGACTTCTTCAAACTGCAGAAGCAATGGCGATTCACTTGCTAAGTCCTGAACTCTGCATACAGAAGAAGTTCGTTCAATCACTACACTTGCAATGGACGTAATCTATCTTATTAGCCGACATGTAAATTCTACCTAATCTTTTCTTCTGTCTCTTCATTAGTATTATTTTGTCTTCTCAATTGTAACATTTTACATTTTCAACTTTCTTGTTCTCTACCCCCACCCGATTCAATCTCTACACCCCACTACCACTGTTACTGACTTGAACAACGCTCAGTTTCTAGTCAATTATATTACGTCATCTAGTTTTTTAACTCAGTCTTACTTTAGTTGCTGCCTGATTAACTTTGTCTCTATACTACATCATTCTTGTATTAACTAACCAATTATCTAAACTTGACAAACCTCATGTACACACACACACACACAAATAATTATATACAAATGCGATTGTACAGCTATGTGAATGAATTCGCCGAAAAGAGTCTCTTCGCTGAATCTCTTCTCTTTTTCATATGACTCAATGGGGATTTTCAATCTTATTTTGCTTGTCCCTTGTTTCTATAATTTCAGTTGAACTCAGTACACTGTTACCTAATTTGTTAGTCACTCAGCATCTTGAGCATCTCTCGTCTTTATTACCTAACTTCTTTACCATTGTATGCATACATTTACGTTGTTTAAACTTGAACTGCCTGTGTAAAACTATATACGCGTAATTTTCTGAGCATTGTTCACTAACTGAGGAAATTTCTGTCAACTGACAAACATCGTGTAAAAATCTGCAAGTATGTTAAAACTTTTCTGTAAATAGACTTCATGGTTTATTTAGGCTGTAAGCACCTGATGACGAGCCAGCGAAACAAACAATGATGGTACCGTATTATTCTGCACAAACCATACAGTTTAATTGAATTTCAGATTTTCCCGTCGATTGATTGGACCGAAGTGCTCGGTCTCAGGTTTACATGTCTGTTGACTTCTTGTGCAGATGCTTCGACGATGTCCGGGCATTTAATTAGCATTTAATTGGTGGATGGTAACTAACAGTGGAATCCAGGATAACGCGCATCTCGTCCTATTTGGGACTCGTCCTCCAGCTGAATGTGCCTACCTGCATTTCCCGGTGAGTGATGATGTTCCCCGCACCGAGGCTCTAACCCAGTGCCCATAGTTTCAAACGCCAAAGCGTTATTCCGCTGCTAGTCACCATCCACCAATTAAATGCTAATTAAATGCCCAGACATTGTCGAAGTATCTGCACAATAAGCCGACATGTCAACCTGAGACCGAGCACATCGGTCCAATCAATCAGTCGACGGGAAAATCTAAAAAAATGAATTCAACAATTAACATGACCCATTGCACAAGAGGTGGCTCTCGTAGCCCAAGTGGTCTAGTGGATGACGCTTTGGCATTTGAAACAATGGGTATTGGGTTTGAGCCTCTGTGGGAATATCATCAGTCACTGGGGAATGTGGGTACGTCCTGCTGATGAGTTCCAAATGGGATGAAATGCGCGTTATCCTGAATTCCACTGCTAGTCACCATCCATCGATTAAACCACACAGTTTCTCTTGCTTTATTCAAATATTTTTATCACTGACGTCAGAATTCTTATGATCTAGTTAACAATAATAATAATAATAATAATAATAATAATAATAATAATAATAATAATAATAATAATAATAATAATAATGGTAACAATAGTAATGGTATCAATAATCACACAAGCATGTGACCCACATACATGACACACACACAAAAAGAAGAAAACGGAACCTAATTGCACACATGTAGCTGTGTTTTACAAACTTTTTGGTGCTGTTGTGCCTTCTTTTACCATGTTACCATAATCGAATTACACAGACACACGCACGCACACACTTTCGATACATATGACGTAATTTTCGTGTCTTTTTTGTCTGTTTTAAATCTCTTCTATAGTCTTGTGATGAAAAATGTGATCTCCTGAACGTTTTATTTAGTTAGTTATTTTCAAATATTCCATTTCGGATTTACTATCATTGATAATTTCAACCAGTTTTTGTATGTTTTCTCGTGTGTGTGTGTGTGCGTGTGTGTGTGTGTGTGAATGAGTGATCGGTCATGCCTCCAAGACAAGTTTTATCAATCCGTGATCAACTCGTTAAACCCAAAAACTAAACTAACCCTTACAAACCAAAGTATAGAAAATCAATTAAAATAGTTATTTGCATCTAAGATAATTCCTATTTAATTGGTGTATGGTGACTAGCAGTGGAATCCAGCCAGGATGCGCATTTCGTCCCATTTGGGACTCGCCCTCCAGTTGGATGTACCTGCATTTCTCAGTGAGTGATGATGTTCCCACCGAGGCTCGAACCCAGTGCCCATAGTTTCCAACGCCACAGCGTTATCCACTAGACCATTTGGGCTACGAGAGCCACCTCTTGTGCAACGGGTCATATTGATTTAATTGAATTTTAAATTTTTTTTTGTTTTGTTAACCTGAGACCGAGCACTTCGGTCCAATCAATCGACGGGAAAATCTAAAATTCAATTAAATAATTAATATGACCCGTTGCACAAGAGGTGGCTCTCGTAGCCCAAGTGGTCTAGTGGATAACGCTTTGGCGTTTGAAACTATGGGCACTGGGTTCGAGCCTCGGTGGGAACATCATCACTCACTGAGAAATGCAGGTACATCCAACTGGAGGGCGAGTCCCAAATAGGACGAAATGCGCATCCTGGCTGGATTCCACTGCTAGTCACCATACACCAATTAAATACTAATTAAATGCCCAGACATCGTCGAAGCATCTGCTCAAGAAGCCGACATGTCAACCTGAGACTGAGCACTTTGGTCCAATCAATCGACGGGAAGATCTAAAATTCAATTAAGATAATTCCTGATTGAAAATAATTAACAAAACTTTACAGTCAGCTGAGCAGATATTCATTTGTTGACCGTTGTTTTTTCTGAAGGGTGGCACAGAGGTGGGATGATCAATGGGGTTTCAATGATTTTAGCATGGATACAGAAGGCTAGTTTTGCAAATGCCAATTTACGCCGTCTCTGGATTAGTAAATGTGATATCCGGCTGGCTGGCTATCGACCAAAGGACATGTGTACTGCTCAGCAGTAGTCCGCTCTGTCCTCCTTTATGGTTGTGAGCGAGTCATGGATGTTGAAAGTGGGAGACATGAAAAGGCCACCTATCTGGTCTTTGATCATAGGTGGCTGCGTTTTCTCTGCCGTGTGAAATGGTGGTAAAATAGGGTGAGTAATATTGAGGTTAGGCTTCGGTCGAGTGCTAGGTTGGTGGGAGAGGAAATCAATCGACGAGGTTGTGAAACAGCCACATCGACTGAGATGGTTAAGGCATGTGTTGCGCATGCATGTTCAGACATCACCTTCCTCGACCGACGGGCAATGTTAGCTGCTGACATAGAATGGATCAGGTTGGAAAAGAGTTGGCCAGTGGTGGTCAAAACAAAACATGGCTTCATCGGTCAATGAAATCCATGACAGGTAGTTTAAGCCACGTTGGGAGGTGTAGACTGCCTGGTTGGGGTCCTGGGGATGGTGAACACCAATGGCTAGAGACAATTATCGGTCATATGGCTCAGAGTCGTTCTCAGCGATGGCTGGCTCAGATGCATCTACTCCTTGTGGCTTAGAATACCCAATGGAACTATATTGTTCTTCAATATTACTATTCTTTTTGCCTCATGTCTCTGTTTACTGTCTCTATTTTGTATTTCTTTTTACTTTCTTCCCTTGCTTTGTGTGCTACATGGAGTGTGGCTACTCGAACTGCCGCACATCTGTGCAAAGTTCTATGTTGAAACCAGTTAGTCAGTTTCAGTGATCTCGCTATGAAGAAGTAAAAATTAGAAAGTTTGTCTGATATTCAGTATGTAGTGTTATGTTGATGCCTTTGAACTGTAATCCATTGATATTATTAGTATTATTGATTCGACGTTATTTGAACAACATTGATGTTGTTAATGAAACTAATTCACTCACTGTTGTATATATATATATATATATATATATATATAATATATATATATATATATATAACTGTAGAACCTGATGAAGGAGAGGTTATCAAAGAAAATATTCTTTTTTTAGTAACCATTTTTTTTGAAAAGTGATTTTATCTGATTAAACTGAAAAAAAAACAACTAAATAGACAACATTATATCCAAGTCAAAGAAAGGGGGTTTCAAAAGACATAGTATAAGGTTTTGTCCATGTATACCTAGGGCTTCGACTATACATAAGTGGAGAAATCGTAAACAGTCTAAGTGACTGAAATTGCTCTGTGCGTCGATGGCACAGTGGTTAGGACGCTCGCCGACCATGCACATGGTCCGGGGTTCGATCCTCGACAGACGCACATCCGACTTCAATGTTCGGCCTGCTAAATTTGGGCTACCGATATCACACGCCGAAAACCCATAGTTGTACCGAAATACCGTGTGGAATAAAGGTGTAATAAATAAATAAATAAATGAGTAAAATAAAGGATAAATCACGTGGAAGCCGGACTGAATGACTTTACTCTGGACAGTGTTCACAAATTGGAGACTCAGTCATCCTATGCTCGCCTTTCATCAACCAAAGTAGGTCGTGTTCAGCTTCGTGCTTCCGGAAAATACGCTTAGACACTTATATACATATTGGATGGTTGAAGGCTACTGCCAAGGAGCCTTGAACCTAGGTTTCGTGATTACTGGTACCCATCAATAGGGCGTATCTATACTATAGTCTTCAAGGATTTCATATTGCTTTTGAGATTCAAAACTGAGTCAAACAGTGCTGAAGTCGGCGATTTACAAAATTCGAGGAAGTGATCTTTCACCACAGTTTCTTTTGGAAACCAAAATTATTCATTTCCTCATCAGCTGACATCAGTTAGAGGACCATTGGAAAACTTAGGAGTACTGGACAGTCTGCTGTTTCGTCCTAGTTTGGGACTATTGGATCAGGTTCCAGTGGCTTGACGATCTACTAGCTCACCTTGTAACCAGCAGGCCCTGGTCTCGAACCTTAGTGGATGTATACTGCCGTAGAGTTCCAAACAAGGACAAAACAGCTGTTCAGTACTCCCTGCAGGTTTTCCAATGATCCTTTAACCGATGCCAGTTCCTGATGACATTTTATTTCTATCTGGCTACTTGGGAGAACTATTTTGAACTGATATGGCTGTCTGAACCCAGCCGCAAATGACTGAGACATCCGCCAGGACTAGCAAGCACTGCTGGTTGATGCGTGAGTGATATCCAACTCCTCATCTCAATAAATCAGTACTATGAGCTATTTAGGCTCACGACTAACCCCTTGTAGGATTACTATACTAGATGCTTTGATTGGACACGAGGTATGAATTAACTAGTGTCATGCGTGTGGAACTTAGTTTTGGTGCAGACTGAATTCTGTCAAAGTCAAGTTGACAAGTATCAACAAGTACGAAACCTAGGTCAGACAGGGCATCCCACGAATTACCTCGAACCATACAGCCAACTTGACGGATAGAATTCAGTCTACACTAACACCAAAGTCCGGACGTATGACACTAGTTAGTTACTTCCAAGTGTCCAATCAAAATTCTATTTATGTGTGGTGGTAGTTAACCAATCAATAAGTAGCTATATTTAGTAAGCCCATATATATATACATATGACTAAGCAGACATTTTGTATTGATTCAAAAAATAATCAATAAACTATCTCTGCATTCACACCAATTTAATACGAATGCAAGTACGTACGCACACGTACATACGTAAAATACATACACTACTGAATGTACTAAGTCTGCTTATGTTTGAAGGTCAGCTTAACTTGGTAATCAATAGCAAAATGTAGAGAATTTGTCATATATATTTTGAAAAATATTATTGTTTTTATTATTATTATTATAGAAAAGGGAAATATGCATTTCTGTATTTTCTGTATTGACAGAGAAAAATTGTTATTTTCTGTTTTCTTTGTTGTGTATAAAGTGAATGACAAATGGTCTGGAATAAATATTGAGTTAGTTATTAAAGTTTGTAGTCAGTTAGTTGGTTAGTTAGACTGTTGAAGAATATTGATCAACAACTGTAGGGACATTTAGTACATTTAAACACAGAAACATATACAATAGAGACGTATTTGTCTTGTAACACAGTATAAAATATATTATTTTTTGTTTCGATTATAGCTGGATTCCACACTGTATTTTTGGTACAAGTATGGAATTTTCAGCATGTGATATCGGTAGCTCAGTTTTGCAGGCCGATCATTGATACCAGGTGTACGTCGGTGGGGTCGGCGAGAGTCCTAACCGCTGTACCACCGATGCCATAAGCAGAAGTGAAATTACAACTAGACTACGCATGTAAAGTTCTCTAGGAGTAGGTGGGATTCCCTTCAACACTAACTCAATCAAGTATTGAGAATTTAAATTAAGGCCTTTTGAATATTCTATACTGTAAATCCTCTCTATCCCCAAAAAAAGATTTCAGGGGTGAAATGACTTACGTCATGACAAAGTTAAACTTTAAACATCCAGGAGACGCGAATTCACCAATGATCTAAGATACAAATTTGCCCCCCCCCCTCTAACTCAACAGCTGCCTTCTCTGACTCCGTATTGAAGATAAGATGGTTGGCAAGAAAGAATTAGCAACAAGAAACTCTGGGAACGAACCAATTAAGAATCTATTGTTGAACAAATATTCGGAAGAAAATGGAGATGGATCGGACACACACGATGAGGAGACCGTTGGTTGACATCTCACATACCGAGCAAGCCCTCTTATGGAACTCGAATAGGAAACGATGCGTTGGGCATGGATGGTCTGACTGACCCTGTTCTACTATTTTGACCTGTCTATTAGACCTGACAGTCATTGCACTGGGTATTAGATAAACTAAATTTTTTGTTCGGTGGACTCCAAAGGGATCCTTTAACTGAAGTAATTTGTTTCTAGGAGAGTTTGTGGGTGATTGAATACCACTTCTATCCCTATCTTCTTGGCGCAGATGATATATGACTGACTGACTGATGTCCAAGTTGACACACTCCCTCCATGTACGACAAAAAGCAAGAGAAGAGAGTAAAGGGAGGTTCAGAAGAGAGAGATAATAAACAGAAGAGTGAATGGAGAAAAAGAATAGTAATGTGGAAGAACAAAAGAGTTTTTATTGGATATCATGAATTACAGAAAGTGAATGCATCTGCGCCAGTCATCACTGAGAACGATATTCAGCCATATCACCGATAATTGTCTCCAGCTGCCTTCATTGGTTTTTACCATCCCGAAAACCCTAACCAGAAAGCCAGTCTATATTTCCCTTCGTGGCTGGCTGGCTGGCTTGCTTAAACTAACTGTTATGGATTTCACTGACTGATGAAGCCATGTTTTTATCGGCATTCCCTTCACAGCCAAACATCGCCATAGTACCCCTCGATCGACGGAATCAAATGCCGCTTTCAAGTCAAGAAATATGAAAATGTGCGTCGGTGGCACAGTGGTTAGGACTCTCGCCGACCATGCACATGGTCCGGGGTTCGATCCCCTGCCGGCGCACACCCGATATCTATGGTATGCCTGAATTTGGGCAACCGATATCCATGCTGAAAATTCCATACTTGTACTGAAAATACGGTGTGGAATCAAGCTGTAAATCAAAATAAAAAAAAAATAAAAAAATAAAATAAAATTGTTGGAAGCCGATAAGTATTCCTATGTTCCAGAATCTATCGAATAGTGAAGATATGATGAATACACCTTCTTCCTGGTCTAAAGCCTGCCTGGTTCTCTCGTGTTTGTTTCTTCCGAGCACCACTTAGTCTACGCAGTATTATTGAGCCTGTGTAGTATCTGTTCTTTGCAGTGTAATTTCTGCAACGGTCTCTAAACTGAGACCAATGAAATTACCTGTATCTTTCCCTTACGGACGGGTGCTGTGAGCTTGCTCAACCCCGTCCACGGGTCGGCCTCGTATTGCATTACCTCGAGGCCTGGCCCATTGTGCGTCGGTGGCACAGTGGTTAGTACTCTCGCCGACCATGCACATGGTCCGGAGTTCGACCCCCTGCCGGCGCACACCCGATATCTATGGTCGGTCTGTAAATTTGGGCCACCGATATCCATGCTGAAAATTCCATACTTGTACTGAAAATACGGTGTGGAATCAAGCTGTAATCAAAATAAAAAATAAATAATAGTCAAGCTAATCCCTCTGTGATTATCACAGGAAGACTTGTCTCCTTTCTTGTTTATCGATATAATCAATGGCCTACACTAACCCGACGGGACTTCCACTGATTCTCAGATGCTGCCTAGTACCTCAGTTAACTCAGACAGTAAACTGTCTCCACGGTCCTTAAACACCTTTGGAGTCACTTCATCAGGTTCTGCTGCTTTGCCTCGTCTCAGATTAGAGACAACTTTTGTAATCTCAGTTAGGGACGTAGGATCTGTGTTTATGTTCCATTCAGGGAGGTGTTGGATGCTGGGTAAGTGGAGTGTGCCTGTAGGTCAGTTAAATCGCTCCTCAAAGTGTTCTTTCCAACGTTCCAGTCGTCTATCCCGAGAGCTGATTAAGATGCCATTTTAAGTCGGAGATTGTTCCACTTATCGTTTGCCTTTTACCACCTGTTTCCCTGATAAGCGTAAATAGTTATCTGGTGTTACCTTTCTCCGATGCCTTTTCCATCTCTTTTGCTCTTGTCACTTATCACTCACTGTTCACGGTCGTTACGAAGAGTTTTTGTGAGTTTGCAATAAACAGACAGCTGTTTCGTCAAGGAGCCTGAGACTCATCTGCACCATGCATCCACCGGGCTACAAGATGAAGTTGCTTGGAGTTCTGTTGAGAAGCCATGTGACCAGTAGTATTCACTAGGTTGGAAATGATGGCAATGATATTGGCTGGTGTCTGTCACTCTAAAATCGCTAATTGGTAAAAGTTAGAATTCATAGGCTGGTCAATGAATCGGCTCCCAGTGGATTAAATGAATTGTCTATGAGCATGTCTTGTAACTAGAAGGTCCTGGGTTCGAACCCTCTCTCTGTATGTCAGGGAAAGTCGTCCACTTCATTGCTTACTGAGGCTGGTGTCCCTCAAGGCGCTGTCCTTTCTCCTTTTCTGTTTTCTTTCTTCTTGAATGACTTGCCTCCCTCTGATGAAATGAACTTTGTTAAGTATGCCGATGATCTAACTATTTCAATGTCTGTTAACTCCCAGCTTGACTGCACGAAGATAAACAACTTTCTATCAGGAATTAGCAAATGGTCTTCGTCAAACGACCTTAAACTTAATCCTTCCAAATGTCAGACTGTTAATTTCAGTTTCCGATGTAAACGAAAGTTAAATGAAGCCGTTGGTTCCTATGACCGTTGCAAAATTGATGATACTGATATAGAAACCAAGTCTGAAGTTAAGTATCCTGGATTAATTATTTCTTCTGACCTATCCTGGTCTTCCCATGTCTTAACGATTTCTGAAAGAATATTGCGTCTCACTTTTTATATTAAGAAGTTGAGGCACTCAGGAATAACCCAACCCCTCCTCTTGCAGTTTGTCAACTCGTGCATCTTACCTATTCTTCTTTACTGTTCACCCTTATTCTTTCCTGGATTGCTTAAAAAAGACTATGTCATCCTTCGTAGAACTCTGAAGACTGTCAGTAGGACGAGTGGTATCCCATTGGGCCATATCGTTGACATTGTCACTGATAGGCACTTGATGTCATGCAACAATTTCGCTAAAGGAATTTTGTCAGACTGTGAGCACCCACTCTACCCGCAGCTCCAACCTTGTGTCTCCTCACGTAAAACAAGAAGTCTTTTCAGAAGAATTTATGCACGTACGTCCAAGTATAAAAATTCCACTTTACCATATTTGGCACGTACTTTATGTGATGAAAATAGTGTCAGACATGAACTAACTAACCTTCTTTGCACCAGTAAATAAACCATTTCCTTCACCCTTAAAGCATCAAACTTTATTGTTATTGTATTTCTTATATTTATAATCCTCTCAATTTTTTGTTTTGTTTATTTTTTTCTTAAGTGTGAACATAATTTAAGCTGTGTTATAACTGATTAAAAATGCCCATTAAAATTTTCAAAAGAATAGTCCCCTCCCCATGCTACATCAACAGAACATTAGACCCAATAATCTATAAAATGCTAAAGTTTCCAAACTGAATTGACAATACCGTTTGAAACAAACTCACTGTTATTATTATTATATTTAATAATCTCAATTCATGCTTCAAATATTTTTGACTTTATATCGTAAATGTGGACAAATTCCTCTGGTTAATTTTGTTTTAATTTTATTTATATTTTGAGTAAATCAGATGCAATATTGTGACAAATGCTGAGAATTCCATTCTGTATTATAAGTACTGTCTGTTTTGGAATAAAGTAGATTATTATTGTTATTATTGGTTCACACTACTAAAGAATCCCAGTAACTAAAATGAAACAGCTATCCAGTACTCACTGGCGGTTAGGACAATGCTTCTCTATCACTGATGCGTTAAATCAAATCCCTACGAATTAACTTTTGAAAAATAGTAAAAACAGTTAATAATAATAATAATAATAATCATAGTAATAACATCCTGACAAATGAGGCATGCATGGACATTGTTTCTGCTGACAGCAACAGTGACAAAGAGCACAATACTACTACTACTAATGCTAATACTAATACTAATAATAATTCTATCATAATTTATAACTCTTAATTATTTGTTTCGTATTTTTCAATAATTTTCTAGACAAAATCATATGTGTATTTTTTTCGACAGTTTTTCGTGTCTAGAATGGAGAAGAGGGGGTGGATAGTTAGTTAGTTGGTTGGTTGGGGACGGGACTAAGGATGAAATGACGTAAGGGGATAAAATAATAATAATAATCATACAATATGATGCATTCTTACTAATTTTACTCTGCGCATAACTGTTTCCACTTTCTTTTTCAAAAAAGTGCACTTTTGATGCCTTTTGATGTTGCCTTTTCGTGTGTTACTGATGATGTCGACGATGATGTTTTGATTGTTGCCTTTTAGGGAGGAGTGAGTGTCTTGCGTTCATTTCACAAAGAAAAAGGGGGGGGGAGAAAAAGGCAAAAGGAGCAGGAGAGAACAGGATGGAGAGGATGGCAAGGAGGAGGAGGGGGAGGTGAAGGGTTGTAGACTACTAACTAACTAACTAACTTACTAGTCGTCTGACGTTCATTCCTGAATGTCAACTCATTAATTATCTCAAGTAAAGAGAAAAAAGAAGAAGAATTACAACGGAACAGGGCAACACAGGATATTTTCTTTTAAACGAAATGAAAGATGAAATATGGTCACACATACACACATGCACAGACAAAGTTGGTAGATAGGTAGATAGACAGTTAGACAGTGAAATAGTAAGTAGCATTATTTAATACAACGTATATCACTAGTCAGATTTCCTGTTGTCTACGCTTCTGTGTCTCAGTGACATTTTCATCTGTGAAAAGGAATGATTGTTTCGTTGTTGTTGCTGTTGTTTTGTGTTTTTTTGTTTCCAGAAATATTTTCCCTCTAATACACTTCCTCTATCAGATTGTATCTACCAATTCAGTTGCCCTTGTGGTAGAGCGAGTTATATCGGCCGTTGCTCTAGGAACTTGATTTTTCGTGCTCGCTTGGGAACATCTTCCAGTATGGCAAAATAAAGGTGTAGTGAAAACCATCATCAACAGTTCGATATTAGACCATCTAGTGCAAACCGGCCGGCCACAAAGCTAGCCAGCCAGCATTGAAGAATCCTACTCTATCATCATCTACCGGGTGCCTAATAAATTGCCAAAATCATCGAAGCACCGTATGCTCCAAACAGTAGAGGCTGTTGTAATTCGCCTCAAACAACCGGTGCTCTGTGTGTGCAGAAGAAACAAGTCTAGCCAGTCACTACTACTGCCCTGACAAGCCTTCAGTAGAGACTATAAATTCATAAATTTGTAATATTATCTTTCCTAATTTTTCTGACATTCAGCTTATTTTATGTTGATGCTACTGAACTGTAATCTGTTGATATCATTAATTATTGATTCGATGTTATTTAAACAACATTAATGTTGTTCATAACACTAATTCATTCATTCACTATAATGTATATATAACTGTAGAGCCTGATGATGAAGGGGTTATCGAAAAGAGTATTCTTTGTTCAGCATCCATTATTTTAGATTGTTAGATTTGTGTTTGGCGATTCATTTGTGATCCGAATGAGGGATTTTATAGTCGGACAAGAAAGAAAGATCACACACAGCGGTTTCGTCTTTTTTATGATTTCATAATAGTATTCCATAGTAGTGTGTATAAAACTCTATCAGACATTAAACTAAACTTAGGATCATAGATTTCATCACCAGATGACCGACATTAGTTAGAGAACCAGTGAAAACTATCAAGGAGTATTGGGTAGCTACTTCGTCCTAGAGTTTTTGGACCTCACCACCATGGTTCTCTAACTGATATCAATCTGAGATCAAACTTAAGACCAATCAAATTCCTGCAAACCAACATTTTGAAATCGATTAGATGCTCACCAGTGACTGGTTGACTATAGGATGAAGTTCACTGGAATTCTAGTGAGAAGTCATGCAGCTGGCTGGATGTTGCTTTCTACACATATATATATCCCGCAGATTGGCAAAAGATGAGATTGATGGGTGATCTGGCGGCGTAAGTAAGTTGGCAAATGATACATAAGCCTCTTCTACTCACCCTTGAGATTGGAGTTGATGGGAATTCTCAAATAACTGAGGTAGTTAACACACTCTATCACTTTACTCTCATCATCGAACAAAGCATAGAATTACAGTCAAACCTCTACGTCAACTTCCTTCATCCACTTTGGAAAGGCCTTCGACAGACAGTGTTGACCAAGAAGTAGTCTGGAAATTACTTCGACACTATGGCGTGCAGTGCCCAAGTCTTTGTCAACCTCATTCAACAGCTGCCTATGTGATGATGCCTGCCGCGTGTCAGGTGATCCACAACGGAAAACTCAGAGAAGCCTGCATCTGAAGTGAAGACGACAGAAGTAAGACAAGCTGACTGGCTGGCTGTCTGCCTATTATCACCCACGATGATATTCCTGAAGTTTTGGTGGAGTGGATTATGTATGCGTCAGACTGTGCGTAGTGAGTGAGTGAGAAGACAGGAATACGCTGCACTGACCGATTGGAAGACTCCAGAAGATGTGGATTTCGCGTGGGGATGATTTATGCTCAATGTGGCACATACACGTACAAACTCGAAGACTTGCTGTCAGGCGAAAACCAAAAACTGACAGAAGAAGCGAGGCAGGCAATGAAGACAGGACTCCAGGTGAACATGGGGAAAGTGGAGACGGAGGTAATGAAGATAACCAACCAACCAGCAGCAACAGCAACAGCGACAACAACTGGCACCAATCACCATCAACGGTAGAGATTTGAATGAAGTTGCTTGCTTCACTTATCTGGCTAGGAAGCACGGTTTCAACCACAAACAGCACTGATGAAGTTGGCAAAATCAGAATAGGAAAGGCGAGGTAGGTCTTCATCAACCTGAGATCAGTGTAGAAATCTCCTGCACTCCACAGCATTAAGAACATAATTCGGATTCTCAGCATCAATATTAAGTCATTTCTTCCATATGGGTCTGAAACTTGCACTGTGTGTGCGTCACGAAAAGTACAACTGCCCTCTTCGTTGGCTGGCTCCAAAGTGAAGATCAATTGGCTAGATGACCGGCCGGCCTACCAGAAAAAATTAGCAACAAGAAACTCTTCAGTGGAACAAACCAACAGGAGACAGCCGATTACTCAAAGAAATATGTAGGAGAAAATGGAGATGGATTGAACACACGTCACTGAGGAGGCCAGCGAATGACATCTCGCGCAATGCAGGCCATCGCTAGAGTGGAATGCGAATGGGAAGCGACTATTGGGTCTTCAGTGCAAGGGTGACATCGAGTAGATCGTGTATTGGGGAGGAGAAGGAGGAGATGAGAGATTCTGGGGAATCGTGAAGCTTACCAGGTGAAGACGACAGCAGAGAATACAAGAGAGTGGAGATGTGTTGTTGAAGCCCGCCTGTGTTCCACACGGAACCCAAGGGAATAATAATAACTGAACAGAAATGTTGGACCTAGTAGTACGGACACTCCAATAGTGTCTGAGGATTAACTGATAGTTATTTTGGTGAATGGTGATTAGCAATGGAATCCAGAAAGCTCATTGCGACTCTCATAGCCCAAGTGGTCTGGTGGAAAACATTTTGACGTTTGAAACGACGGGTATTGGTTTCAGTTCTCAGTGGGAGGTGCTTGCATCAAAATGAAGAGTCCCGAATAGGACAAAATGAGTATTCCGGATTCCACTGCTAATTATCATCTGCAAAATTGCTTCTAGGCTAGCAAATTTAATACAAATCTTTTAACAATTATTTTAAATATGTAAATTTTAGCACATATCATAAATCAGAAAGTTCAAATAATGTTGAATCACTTTCAAAGTGTTCGATTTGCAAAGATTTTAATGATTTTAAGAGGAAACATGAATGGGATGCAGTTAAAGAACCACTCAGAACTAGGAGTTTCAGTGAACAGTTGTTTCGATCTAGAAGACGGTAGTCTTCAAAAGTCAGTTTATCGAAAGTCCACAGGGAACGCGTAATACTTACATTTTAATATTTTTCTATCCAAATAGCTTTAAACGTGGTTTAGTCAAGACTGTGTAATATAGAGCGATAAGAATATGCTCTATAGAGAAATTAGAGGAAGAATTTGAGTTTCTTGAAAAGATATTGAAGAGCAATGGGTACCCTCAAAGGTTCATCAACAAGTACGGAAGATCTGAAGTCACAAATGAGAAGCAAATCACAGTGGGGAAAAAGCCAATCTACTTTGAGCTTGATTATAAAGGCGAAAACATTACAGCGATGATCAACAGAAGGCTGAGTACATCACTAGGCAGAGCCTATCCTGCAGCTAAGCTCGTTCCCGTCTATCGAACAACTTGCTCTTTGATGCAATCAAAAATCGATAGATATCTTTCTCATGTTAACTCCAACTGTATATACAAATTTACATGTATCTGTGGGAGCAGTTACATTGGAAGAACAGAAAGATGGGCGTGTCTACGATTTTCTGAACATGTACCAAAAAGCTTATGTTTAAAGGGAAGAAATGCTTTAAACAGTGCCATCGCCAGGCATCTCCTTGACACGGGTAATGGGATGGACGTCGAAAAGTCGTTCAAAATTATCAATAAGCAAAAGAGCTCAATTCCCCTTAAGTTTGCTGGAGCCATTTCCATCAAGCGTCTGAAACCTGATTTGTGCGTTCAGAAAGAAGTGGTTATCAGTCTTTCTTTGCCCTGGTAACGAATGCGAGATGCTGAAAAGTTTTCATTGTGAATGATCATTATTGTTCGGAATAGTGTTTAATATTATATATATATATATAATTATTATTATTATTATTAGTGTATGCGTATATTGATCGATTGATTTTTGTTTAAAATGAACTCTGTGAAAGTATGTTACAATTGTTTCTGTAGAAATACTTAATAATGACTGTGGCCTGTAAGCAGTTGATGAGAAGGCAACGAAATAAAAGATGGTACCATTTTATTCTGCTAAAAGTGTAGTTCTTGCTTTGTTCAACGTAACAAATGTTTCCATCTTGTTTGAGAGTAAAGAAAACTTGATCTATGAAGTGATCCTGTATCTCTCTAGGATGACAGTGTCTTCTTCTCTGGATGATTTAACCGCTGATGAGTAAAAAGATGGGCATACAGTGGACAGCCAAGAAGATTCAAGAAGATCTACACTTTGGATGACTTGTGTCTAGTGTCAAACAAACTGGGAGATCTACAAGCGAAAATCAACAAGCTGGAGGAAGGGTAAGACAACACAGGACCTCAGGTGAACATAGAGCAGACAAAGGTGGTGATGGAGATACCGACTGATCGACACCAAGGACAGAAGAGAATGAGAAAAAGTGGAGATATGTTACTGAAGGTTTATATTCCACTCGGAACCCTAGGGAATAATAATAATAACCACTTTACTCATTATCTTTTAATCTAGGAGTCTATGTGATTCGGCACTGCAATATAATCTTACGTTTAACAGGAGCTAGTTGCATACTAAACATTAGGAGATTTCTGCACAAGGTTGCGTGCATTGATGAAATGCTAAGCTCGTTAACAGTCTAGTCTCACTGCTCAGTTGGTTGCAATCCTACCATAATCTGGATCTTCATTTACACCCTCTCTGATCATTCACCACACTTTTAAAGCAGTATATTATTATTATTGTTTCCTTTAACTCCTAGAGGAACATAGGGCTTCAGCTGCACGTCTCCATTGCGTTCGGTTCTCTGCTAGAGTTTTCACCTGGATCCAGGTCTGCCCACATGCTTTTATCTCCTCTTCACATGACCTCCTCCAAGTCACCCTCGCACTGACGACCAACTCGCCGCTTCCCTTTCGGCCGGGTTCCACTCGAGCAATGGCTTGTCTAGTGATGTCACTTGATGGTTTCCTGCATACTTGTTTCACAATCGGTTCCTGCTGAGTTGGTTCGCTCCCAGAGATCCCTCTCTGTTGCTGATCTTTTCTGGCCGGCCATCTGATCTTGAGTATTGAGCGAAGACAACTGTTAATGAAGGTTTGTAGTTTGTTTGAGATGCTCTTTATGACGCGCAGTGCAAGTTTCTCATCCGTATAGTAGCACTGACTTCACATTGGAGTTGAAAGTCCGGATCTTATTTTTGATGCTGAGTGCTGTTGACCTCCACACAGACTTGAGAGTAGTGAAAGCTTGTCTTGCTTTTCCGATTCTTGCTTTGATATCCTCGTCAGCTCCGTTTGCCTGTAGTTGAAACGATGCTTTCCAGACAGGTAGGTAAAAGAGGTTGTTTCTTTCAGGTTCCTTTCATTTATGCTGATTGTTGTCTGTTGTTGTTGTTGCTGTTGTTGTTCTTGTCCAGGAATCTTCATCACCTCTGTTTTCTCTGTGTTCACCTGAAGTCCTATCTTTGATGCTTCTTCTGCCAACTTGTTGCTTTTCGCTTGCATATCTTCCAGTGTTTGTGGGAAATCAGACATATATCACATTGGCGAAGTCCAGATCCTCCAAGTTTTTTGTGTGAGTCCATTTTGTGCCTGTTTCATCATTCCTCGCTGTCTTTCGCGTTATCCAATCTACTACAATCAGAAAAATCATTGGCGATAGTAGGCAGCCTTGTCTTACTCCTCTCCTCACTTCGAAGGATTCCGTGAGATTCCCGTTGTGGATTACTTGGCATACAGCATTGTCGTACAACTGTTAGATGAAATGTATAATTGTTGGCGGCACCCCTTGTTAGTAGCGAAGTAGTTGCTAAATCACCTCTCGATCGACGCTGTCGAAGGTCTTTTCAAAGTCGATGAAGTTGAGATAGATAGGTGACTGCCATTCCAAACTTTGTTCAATGATGATCCGTAATGTGGCGATCTGATCAATGCATGACTTGTTTCTCCTGAATCCAGCCTGTTCCGGTCGAAGTTTTACATCCAGGGCATGTTTGATCCTCTCCAGGATGATGCGGCTTAGTATTTTGCTTGGGATGGACAGGAGCATAATTCCGCGCCAGTTCTTGCATTGACTTAAGTCTCCTTTCTTCCAATCTTCAGGTACTTTACCTTCTTTCCACACCTTCTCCAGTAGTGGCGTCATCAAGTCCGCTGTTGTCTCTGGGTCCATTTTCAACGCTTCTGCTGGGATTCCATCTGGTCCTGCTGCTTTTCCAGCTTTTAGCATCTTGATTGCCTTCAGGACTTCTGATTTCGTCGGGGGGTTGGTATTCACTGGTAGCAGTAATAGTCATTGATAACCAAGTGAAATGAATAAGAAGAAAACACGCAGTGTAAAAATAAAATCAAAAGAAAACTTTGGCAAAATAATATTTTTTTAAAGGTTATGCATAGTTTTTTTATGTTTTTATTTTATTTCATTTCATTGCATTATTTCTCTGTTTTAATGATTACTTTTGTATTGGTATTTGCTTCATTCTTGAATTTCTTTTTGATTTTCTATGTGAAGCGTGTGTGAAGGCAGTAAATCACACCAACAGTAACCAGAATAACTAAAAAATAAAACTAAATGAAAAAGTTATAACATTTCATTGAAGGTCAAATTGAAGAAAAGAAAAATATTTCATAAACATTTTTTATATCTTTAGCCTTTTCTTTTTTTCTTAATTAGAAAAATAAACCTGAAGGAGAAAGTCAAAGAAATAGAGAACTACTGAATACCGACAGGGAGTACTGGATAGATAGATGTTTCGTCAGCCTAGTTTCGGTTTCATTGGCAGTACGCACCCACTGCTAGGGTTCGAACCCAGGATCTTCCGGTTACAAGGCTAGCGAGCTCGTATACCATTCACCCACTGGGACCCGATTTCTCGATGGCCAGCCCATGAATTCTAATTTCTACCAATTTGTGATGCATTTAGCGCGACTGGCACCAACCAATGTCATCAGTGGGAACCCCACCCTCACTCCTGACTGGATGGACCTCACTGGTCATGACTCATCACTAGAACTCCAGGTAACGTCGTCCTGTAGCCAGTCACTAGCGAGCAGTGGGTGCTTACTGTCGTGGAATGGCAAACTAGGATGAAGCAACCTTCTAGTACTCCCTTTTTGTTTTCAATGGTTCTCTAACTGATATCAATCTGTAGTCTAACCTGAAACAGATAGAATCCCTACGAACTACTTCATGAAAATTAATCTGACCCTCGCTAGTCACTGGTTGGCTACAGGATGTAGTTGTCTGGAGTTCAAGTGAGAAGTCACGACCAGTGGGATCTATCCAGTCAGAGGTGAGGATGGAGTTCCCGCCGGTGACATTGGTTGGTGCCAGTCGCTTGCTAAAATCACGAATTGGTAGAAGTTAGAATTCATGGACTGGCCAGTGAGGAGTCGGGTCCGAGTGGCTGAATGGTGGTATACGAGCTAGCCTTGTAACCGGAAGTTCCTGGGTTTGAACTCTGGCAGTGGTCTCATACTGCTGGTGAGTCCCAAACTAGGACGAAACAGGTGCCCACTATCGGTTTTCAGTGGTTCCTTAACTGATATCAGTCTGTGGTCTAACCTGAAATTAATTCAACTGGTCTTCATGCGGAGTCTAGTTTGAAATTCTTAGGCTGAATGGTGTAGAAGCTCGCCTTGCAGCTGGAGGGTCCTAGGTTCGAGCCCCGGTGAGCATTTACTCCTGAAGCATCCCGGTAACTAGGACGAGACAGCTATCTAGCACTCTTTGGTGGCATTCAATGGTTCTCTAACTGATATCAGTCTGTGATCAGACTTGAAATATATCAAATTTCTACAAATTAGCTATTGAAAATGTTCACTTATTATATTATTATTATCATTACTAATCGGTGGTACCACCATTTATTATGAAGCCTTTACTTGTTACCTGTCTTCATTAGATATACTTGTGTACTGTTTTTATTTTTTGATCATTACTGAATATATTACTCAATGCATTATTAAGTAGAAAAGAAATTCTCGTTTAATTTCAAAGTATTTTCAGATACACGGAATTCATAAGTAGTTGCAGACTGATAAATCAGCTTGGCGAAATTCCTTACTGTCTTAAAGTAAACTATTTGATATAATACAAAGTTTTCAAGTAATGGTTTTGTAGGGAATTTTGTCTGATGAAATCCTCCAGCCTATTCAGGCAGTTAACCTGGGATTCTAGTGGGAAGCCGTGACCAGTAGGGCACAACAGGTTGAAGATGAGGCAGTAACCCATCGAAGAAGGCATTGCTAAGTGGTCGCGCTATGTCGTGAATTGGCAGAAGTTGGAAGTCATGGTTTGGCCATTGGATCGGGTCCCAGTGGTCTAATGGTCTACGAGCTCGCCTTGTAACCGGAAGGTTCTCGTTTCGAACCTTGGTGGTGGGTGCGTACTTCCGCTGAGTCCCAAACTAGGACGAAACAGTGTCCAATAACCCAAGGTTTTCCAGTGGTTCTCTAACTGCTGTCAGCTCATGATGAAATCCCCCTACGAGTAATACAAAGGGATACTGTATTATTACTATTGTTATTAATAGTAGTGTGAACCCTTTGATGTTTCTAGTATAATTTATTCCTTATAATTATATCTCATAGAAACACTTGGTATACTGTGATAAGTGAGCTTGTCTAATGATGAACGATATTCTACCTAATAAGTTATCAACTAGAAGAGAGAATTCGATTTCACTTAGAAATTTTATTTTTTACAGTTACAAGAATGATGATCTTTGCTTACCGGCGTTCCTACTTACAAGATTATTGATTTCATTTGCGATTAAACCACGGGCAATGGAATACAATAATATGGAGACGGATCAGGTACCCGCTGAGAAAACCTTTGGATGACATCGTATACGAGGCACTGCAGTCGAACCTGAGTGGAAAACGACGAGTTGGACATGTGTTCGATGGTGATATGGAGGAGATCGTGTGAGGCGGAGATGATATAAACTTTGAAAGTATAAGCAGTCGTAAAATTTAGAATTTTCTCAGCCCACAATCGTCTATCTAAGATTCCAATGTATAGAAATCTCTCATGGACATCTGCTGAAAGGATGGATATCTACGGAACTTCATCAAAAGATATCTACCCCCCCCCCCAGCAAGCCTCCAACCTACAAAATCAAAGGCCCACCTCCTCAAGGAAATCACAAAGAAAATCGCCCCACCGTATATAAAAGATATCTCTGAAATCACGGCAAGACTCTTCAAACCTTAATGAGGAATTGATAAAGCACACAAACCAACAGAATCACTTAAATGCGATTGTACAGCTTTTGAGGATGAAATCGCCGAAAAGATATCTTTGCTGAACTTCGTGTTCTCTTCTTTCTAATATCTAGGGATTCGTTGTAGGTTACCTATGCATACTCCTTCTTAGTGTATCATCAATCCTCTTTCCTAGTCAGAAGGATTTATTGATATTGACTAAATTATTGTTAACAAACATATCGCCATTAGATCGGTAAAACGCTTTATATTGTATTAAAAATCGATATATATATATATATAATGGGGATTTGTAGCTCAGGTGGATGATTTTGATCTACGAAGCTTTCGTTGCCCCGCTAGGCGACATCTTCCCTCAGTGCACACTTCAGTTTGAAGTGAGCTTTTAGATTTCTCCACGAGTTTACTAGTCACCTCTCCTAGCGGGTAACCTTGAACTTGATTGGTTGTTTTTGTGTGTTTTCACACCCTCTAGGCTACTTGTATTGGTGCTGATTGTTTCCTTGACCTGAAGTTGTTGACCTTTTGTGTATGAGATTTCCTTCTTATCGGTTGGTAAATTTCGTCTTTGTCAATGTGTCTATTGATTAACGATTTACTGCAGTACCAGGTTTCTCAAAAATCTCTGGCATTATTAGTGTTTCCTCTGTCGTCCAATAATTGAAAGTTGTCCTAGTCGAATTGATATCCGTTGTTGTCTGTATGCAGCGATATGAGGGAGTGGATATCATGTCTTTTGACGGCTAGTTTATGTTCTTGGATACGATGACGAGGCGGATATCGTCCAATTTAGCCAATGTAGTGTTTTCGCAGTTGCTACAATTCGTTTGATAGATGATGGCGGTTTTATCTTCTTTCGTTTTTGAGTCTTTTGGTTGATACAGAGCCAGTTGAGTGAAGTGATTCTGTTGGTTTGTGTACTATATCAATTCCTAAAGGTTTGAAGAGTTCTCGAGTGATTTCAGAGATGTCTTTTATATATGGTAGGGCTATTTTCTTTGTGCTTTCGTTGTGGGCCTTTAATTTAATAGGTTGGCGGCTGGAGGGAGGAGATGTCTTTTGATGAAGTTCTGTGGATATCCGTCCTTCGGTAGGTGTCCATGAGATATTTTTCAAGTAGGGATTATTTTTTCTACATTGAAATCTTAGATAGACGACTGTGGGCTGAGAAAATTCTAAATTTTCTGATTGCTTATACTTTCGAATTTTATATCATCTTTGTGCATGCTTAAGGCAAGAAGGATCAAATGTAGATGACCACAGGGACTAAGGAAAACATGATTCTGGCTGGTAATGTATAAAGTGATTAAGAAAAACAACACTGTTAACATTTTGAAATTCATCTTCGTATCGATATTCAATGCCACGGAATATACACTACAGATTAGAGGAGATATTAAAAAGGCGACTTAGTAGCATACACCTAAGGTCTACATTCCTCACCTTGTGGTGATAGCTTGCTGCAATCCAAAAATTGTAGACAGTAATTTACGTCAGTTTTTACGCCCCGAATTGGGGCCATGAGAAAAAACAATATCAAAGCTTAGTCTTAAGGAACCCAACAACCAATCATAGCAGACTTAGCGTGTGCAAAGCCGATTTGCAGATATATGGCTCAACTTTCTAAGAAATGGTCACAAGCAGTATGGAATAACGTTCAGCAAGGAAACGACCAGTCAGAATAAGTTGCTTCTCTGTTTACAATAATGCTAATAATAATGTACACAAAAATCTATAAATATCCCTTGATTTTTTTAATAAACGATCTGTTGCCTGGTCCTTGTCTTCTGCCGTTACAACCTTATTTTATACCCCTCAACATGGGTGTTACAATACAGATAATATCTGGTAAGCATCCTTACTGTCAAAATCTAATATATTCGTATTGTATTTCTAAATTTTGTCAGTATTACTTGTTCAAATGATGTGTTACATTGTGATGAGAATGTATAAATCACTCCCGCTGTATCTTTCTGTTTCTCTCTCTCTCTCACACACGCACGCGTCACATATACACCCACAACAATAAGTTGACACTGACTTTCATCTGGATAAAGTTTAAAAGCGCATTGAGCATACTTTCAATTGTTTCATTGTTTCGTCTCTCTCTGCCTCTGTCTCTCGGCTTCACTTTAGCATACATCTACCCTTGACATATACGTGTAAGTTCTCTCTGTGTGATATATGCCATACACCCACCACACTCTGAATTTCGCCACACTCTCACTTGTTCGTTGTCTCTCTCTGTCTAGGTGTAATCAAAATAACAAAATTGGAAAAATCTAGACTGAACTGGTTTCTTTTTGTTTGTCAATATGATTACCAAACTGTAAGTGAATGGTGTGGTAGACCGAGAGAGGGAAGGAAGGGAGGGAGGTGGAGAGATGACAGAGTGAGTTTCTGTATTTACTGAGAACAAATAGATTATTCTATACCTCTTTTATTGATTCTGCTAGTTTTGTAATGACAGATAGATAGATAGATGGATAAATGAGAAGTGTTCAACATTTGTTCGCGTCATATTTTCGTATCACATTTCATATTCGAAAAAAATGTGAGCTGAAGTGATGTTGTCTAGATGGAGGACGACAGCTTCACAATTAAACCACCATCCAGCTCAGCTTGGAGAATGCAACTTTCAGGACGTATCAGTGTAAAGTGGTATATAAATTCTCCAAGAGGCAAATTTCAACAATACCGTCCTAAGGGATGCGAAAGCACGAGTGACCTTGAGCCGACCAATCATAAAAATGAGGGGGTTTTGAACAAAATATTACATATATTCACAAAAATAAATGCATGAAAACAGATTAAACAGGGTAATTTTTCCTCTGATATGGCTTAAAAATATGACCCAGTTATATTATAATGGGGAGTGCCAGTTTTTAAATTAAACCAATTTCTATACATATAAATTCATCCAGGTGACTAAAGATAACTTGGTTTTGAGAGCTGTTTATTGCTCTTATCTTACTTTTTAATCTCACTCAGAAATCCTCTATTGAATTAGTATGAGTGCCTGTTGTGTGATCGATGAAATCATCCGAATGGTTAACTCGATTGTGTATATATCCCAAACCCGATAAGCGGTTATATCCCGCTCATTCATCGTCAGTGTGGATAGTTGGGCCAGGCAGAACGAGCCTTTGAATAATAGGCAGGAGAGTGTCGGTACTCCTGTCTGGTATAACTTCCATCATCTCCTTGTGAATACGAGTGTCATAAATTTCACAATACCCAAACGTTGTTTGCTTTAGCACGACCACGATTGTATTTTTCTTCTTTATCAGCACTGTTTCGTCGATGTGAACGATAACACCGACTCCTCCTAACACTTGTGTAATATTATTCAATTTCCATGAGGCTAAATCTCGACAAAACTGAAACCACTGTACAGTTGACGTCAAGGTATTTTCTGTCTAAGAGGCTGTTGACCGGACTTTAATATCCAGTAATGCCAAAGAAACGGTATATTCGTCAAAGAAAGTTTTGATTCTGTGAATAAAATTCCTAGAAAACAATTTACTGATTGTGTCACTTACCTAAATATATATCCATCAATAACTTGTGAATACGGTTGCAGGTTCATTGAAGCACCGGAACTACATATGTGAGTAGGTCCTATCAATCCATTATTCAGACAGTATTTAAAAACGTGATCTGGGTGAAATTTGCAATTGAGATCATGAACAGAGTTCATTTTTGCGCTTGAATAATGGTAGGTTTCTTTGGCGAACCACTAGCATGCGTTTAAGGGCATTTGAGCGTTCGCACTCCTTGGACGTTATTGTTGAACTTCGCCTTCCAAATATGATGAAGGAAATAAAATTACGCAATATGCACACTACAGATCATGGGGGATATTTAAAAGACGGTTGCAGCGAAAAAAATTTTCTTTTTAATGAAGTCATCAATTAGGCTGTACATTCGTGTGTATGTGTAGTAAATGGGTGAGTGAGAAAGTTCCAGAACTATTTCCGATCAAGGGTCAAAATGACAAAATCACAAATAGGGACTAAGTTGTAATCATAAACAGGAAGTTCGGATACAAAAACCAACATAAGTAAGATCATGAGTACTGAGAAAGTTGACTTTTTATGCAATTAGGAATTAAAAACCTACTAATGACAAAATGGACAGGAAACTCGGATAAAAAACACAGTAGTGGAAATGGGGACTTGAAGAAAAAGTAAAGATAACGCAAATGCACAGGGGGACTACATGAGAAAGGTAATAAGATAACCACTATTGAGAGAATTGACTTGTTTATGATGGCCATGGTAGAGACAACGATTGGACGTATTTCTTTTGAACTTCTGGATCGCTAGTGTCACAGATATATCCAGGTGCCTTGACCTCAATCCCTTTGTCAGGGCTGGGTATCCTGGGTTCACTGGATGTTCTGTTACCGCAATATGTATACACTTGCATTCCCCCTTTGCTGGCCAGTCAGGCTGGATAGTGTTCTCGAGCGCCTTTCACAAACTGAGGCATGCTACAATCAATTTATTCAGCTCCACAAGAGCGAGTCAACTGGTATATGCATGTTGAAATGACCCAATGCGGCAGCTTGTCTTTTATCTGCTGGTTAGATAGATTCTTTCAAGAAAATGTCACTTGTAGGCTGGTGGTGAAGTCTATTTTTACTGAGAGATTTTGAAAGCTGCTTACGAAGAATTTCTACTTTAGTGTCACTGTTAAATTAGAGATTAGGAGTCATCAGCATGCTTTTGTGGGCCACTTGAATCTGTTCAGAGGTTTTCTTTATTTTTGGACTCATGCCTATGAATCTGATGCGGAAACCATTTTCTATCAAAATTCTTCAAAGATTTTGCAGTTCTTCGTCTGGGACTTTCTTATCCATTTAACTATAAATACACGAATGTACAGCAATCTAGTTGATGACTTCATCGAAAAGAAAATTAAGAAAAAACGTAAACAGGGAAGAAAATTTTCTTTCCGACGATTCATTTTCATAAGCTGCTGTACTATCGTAATTATATTTAACAAAGAAATCATAAGACCAATCAAATACTGGTAAAATTTGTCCTAGGAAAATGCATTACGCAACGTAAGATGTAATCTAGAAGGAGTGACTAACTGTAATTTAGAAAAGAGGCAGAAGTTGTCGTGACGTAATAAGTATGAGATAATGACTAATCAGCATAAGTGTGTAGAATGGACAGGAACCAGTGGAAAGACGATAAAGCGTTTTTATATAAAATCTGTATGAAAAAGCAATGTTATTAATAAACAGTAATAGAGTGATAATAAAATAAAGATGATGAGAATAATAATGACAATAAAATAATAATAACAATGAAAGTAATAATAGTAAACTAACATCACAGAAAAGAAGCGAATTCATAGTAAGAAGGTTACTCTAGTCACAGTAGGGCGAGTGAATGTATGTATCGCTTTTGAATGCAGAGGTCCGGTTTCAGATCCCGAATAGCTAATGATTCAGCTATGTAGAGATGGCATATTAGAATTCCTTTCATGCGGTATTGAAGAACTCTTTGTAGCAATGTGAAGCATTCATAAGGGCTAGGGGTGCTCGATGTCCAGAGTTGACAATGTGTTCGAGGATGGAGCTACTAGTATTCTTCTTTTCTCCTCTGGCTAGCTATCTATGCTGGACAGTGTTCCAGAATACCTTTGTGGACTTGACGCTGCATACGGCCGATATACTTTGCTCCACACGAGCAAGTAAATTGATAAATACACAATGAGGTGGCCAAAAGCGGTAACTTATCCTTGACGTTAGACTGACTGGATTAACTGTCTTCTAGAGAATGTGATACGTAAGGTCTTCTTTTATGGCTCCTACTGTATTCAGTAGTCAAAGGGTAGGCCAGTATGTGTATGTTTGTCAAGGCATCACGAGATAATCATTAATGTGGCTATCTGGACTCAAGTGTATGTGTGAGTGTATGAAGCCTGTCAGCCAGCTATACAAAGTGATTGGTAATCACAGTTGGGCACAAAGCCAACAAAACCCACTACTTGAGTCTTTCGACTTTCAGAGTCTGAGTATACAACATTTAAGACCCAATATTTTCACCATTCCTTAATAAAATGGAAAAGCAGTTTAGCTGGCTAACCGACTGTCTAAAAGGACTTAATCATTAGGCTTCCATTCCCGCTGAAATCATCTTCAAACCCTCTCTACAGTGTGATTGTAAGTGCTTTTATTTTTCAAGTATTGATTTTGTAGGGATTTTGTTTGATTGGATGGAGGATTTCATCATGAGCTGACATCAGTTAAAGAACCACTGGAAAACCACCTGGGAGTACAGGACAGCTGTTTCGTCCCAGTTTGGGACTCTTCATATGTACACACCTACACCACTGGAGTTCGAACCCAGGACCTTCTGGTTGGGTACAAGACTAGCGATGTCCCACCCGAAGCAATGGCCAACCCATGAATTCTAACTTCTGTCAATTCAAGACATAGCGCGACCATTTCGCCATCTCTTCTTCGATGGGTAACTGCCTCATCTTCAACCTGTTGTGCTCTTCTGGTCACTACTTCCATCTAGAACCCCAGTTAGAATTCATGGGCCATTGGGTAGGGTCCCAGTGGCTCAGTGGTTTACGAGTTGGCTAGTCTTGTAACCAGAAGGTCCTGGGTTCGAACCCCGGTGGGTACGTACTGGTAAAGAGTCCTAAACTGGGGCGAAACAGCTATCCGGTACTCCCAGGTTTTCCAGTGCTTTCGGTATTATTTGTATTTACACAACCAGCTAACATAGATCATTACATTAAGCGGTGTAGCAACTGTTGGTTGGATTAAGCCTTCAGTGATGTTTTATGGACACATCTTGCTTACAGATGTCAACAGTTACAAGATTTGAGTCAACCTGGATGTTCTACCAACCTCCACCAACCGTTCTAAAATATATCAGTGTTCACCGAAATGGTGAACTAGTGAGCTTAATAGTTACACTGAAAAAACTGACAAATGGGATTCTAGTTTGACTATGGATTGATTTCAGTCAGTTAGAGAACCATTGAAAACCAGCAGGAAGTACTGGATAGCTGTTTCGTCAGCCTCGTTTGGGACTCATCAACAGCACGAATCCACCACCAGGGTTCGAACCCATAGCCTTCTGGACACAAGGAGAACTTATAGATCATTTAGCCACTGAGGGACGACTCAGTGGTCCCAATACTCTTTGGTGGTTTTCAGTGGTTCTCTAACTGATATAGGGAAACCTTGAAGCAAATCAGTTCCCAACAAGTTAACTCATGAAAATTAATCTGATGCTCGCGAGTGGCTAGGTGACTACAGGACGAAGTTGCCTAGATTTCTAGTGAGAAGTCGTGACCATTGGGGTCCACCAGGTGGGGAGTGAGGAAAAATACTCGCCGATAACAATGGCTGGTTGCCCGCCTTAAAATCACGAATAGTTAATAGTCGGGATTGATGGGACGGCGATTGGGTTCTGTCCCAATGACTGGATGGTCTGCGAGGTTGGCATGTACCGACAGTGAGTCCCAAACTAGGACGAAACAGCTGTCTGTACAGTACTCCCTTTTGGTTTTCCGGTCAAGATGAACTTTAAGCGCCACCGACTACCAATGGAGTGCAACCGCACCAATGACTTTGAAACGCTCACTGGAGCCTGGCAAATAATGTTGTCATCATCAATAAAATATGCTCATTGAAGTGTTATGTTATTAAATGGGATATCTGGCAAGTTTCAGCTTAGGTTTGGGAAAGATTAAGTTAAGCTTTAAGCCAAGGACAAGTTAGGGTTTTTTTTATCCTTCACATTCCCCAGTGGAACATAGAGCTTCAAGCTAGTGGCTTGAAGTTTCTGTAGCAGTGTTTATTTTTACAGAATGGGGTTGCTAGCCTCATGCCCAACCTTTCCTCTTGACCAGCCTTATTTCTGGATTAGCGAGGTAAAGGAGTGCGTCTGCTGGGGTTTGAACCCCGGACCATGTGCATGGTCGGTGAGCGTCCTAACCGCTATGCCAAGGACAAGTTAGGGTTAGGTTAACCTAATAAAGGCGACATTAGGGATGGTTCAAGTTAGGTTACAGTTTGTTTAGGGATATTTTCACGTTAGAGTTAGATTCAGGAAAGATTAGGGTTATTGTTAGGATTAGTAAACCTAGATAATTACATGTCTAGAATGTGGTTAGATTACTCTGTTGATATAAGAATAGAACTTGTGCACTGTGGTGGTAGAGTACAATTCCATTATGGGTAACATTTATTTTGATAAGGTGTCACAGTGTTACACAGTAATATTTAATGATGACCACCTTTCGAGCACAATTTATTGCTCAGGAAATATTACTGTATAACACTATGAGACTTCATCAAAATAAATGTTACCCACAATGGAATTATACTGTGTTGATACTCCAACCTAAAACTGAGAGCTATTTTTATCACATGTGAGAGAAAGGTATCCTATGTAACACTTTTCTACAGTGTTGATGCATTATTTCATAAATACATATGTATTCCATAAACAAAAATGCCTCCTTCACGTGATTGGTGCGTTCGAGGTCATTTGCTAATTGGTAGTTAGTGGTGCTTAAAGTTTAACTTTGTCGGTTTTCCAATGGTTCTTTAACTGACTGATATCAGTCCATCATCAAAAGTGAGACAATTCAAATCCCTATAAGCTAACATTCTTAAAAATGGAATTCAATCAATATTAAATACTAAGCATATTGATACCTTTCTCTCTTCATCTCTCTGTTTCTCTCTCTCCGGGTACCAATCAATAAATACTGACCTTCTATTCTACCGCTTAGCATGACTCAGAACAATCATTCCATTCTACTTTTCAAACGGAAAATTCAGTGACATCATATGATCAGTTATTAAAGTTAACAGTTGCATATTAAAATACCGAAGTCAGTTTTGTTTACGACACCTTTCTATACTGTTTGTTCATTTGAAATAAGTAGAAATGAGAAGATGGAAAACACAATAAGCCTGATATATTTTCTGTTGTTCAATGAACATAGATCCGAATTTATTCAATCTCAATATGTGTATATTTAACATATGATTAATTTATTTCGGAAATATCAAAAATATAATTACTAATATTTTCATTGATTTCTATTATAAATCATATAAAAAGCGGTGAATTTAAATGGCGCGCACAATTATTGATTTTGTTTAAGTGATTGTTACGTTGTACGCGCGCTGTTTAAGTAATCACACGTAAATTAAAAATAAAAGCGAAGTAATAGTGATCGAAGCCATTTTCTGCTTAAAACTTTTAAAAAAAACTGATAAGTGGAGAAAGGATATTCTGGATTGATGACAAACTAACTACCATCAGTTAGAAAACCACTGGAAAACCAGGAAATGCTGAACGGTCATTTTGTTTTTGTTCGCGACTTTTCTACGGTAACCACATGTGATCACATAAGAGATCGAACTCAAGGCCTCCAGGTTACAGAGTCAGGTTATGTAGACTATCTAATCATTACTGAAGAGTCTAAAACTAGGACGAAACAACTGTCCAATACTTACAGCTGGTTTTCTAATGCTTTTCTAACTGATGTCAGCCGGTTACAGACCCTGTAACCAGTCCAATCTTCGCAAATCAACATTTGATAATTAATCTGATGCATACTAGCAACTGGCTGTACGCGTTTTTTGACCGCGATTATTTCAATATACTTTTTATTTGAAGTAAAATGAAGTTGCTGAGGCTGTGGGGATCCATATTAACAAGCCTAATTTGTGCATCCAAAAGAAGTTAGTTCAGACATTATCCTTACCTTGGCCATCCAGGTTTGAATGATCCTGAATTTTTGTGGAATTTTCCTTAGTTTTAGTTGATATTCTATTTGCTGTTATTATTATTATTATTATTATTATTATTATTATTATTATTATTATTATTATAATTTAAGCATCTTTAATGAACTGTAATTCCGTTGTGATCTTACTTTACAAATTGATGTTATTTAAAAAACACTAATATTGTTATTGACTATTAATCTAGAATATTCTGTGTATATAAACATATGTATATATAATTGTAGAGCCAGAAGAGGAATTTATCGAAAAGGATATTCTTTGCTCAATTATTTTGTGTTTTATAGATGTTTGAATGAATATTTTTGCTATATTAAAACGAAGTTGTAAATTTCCTGTCTGGTATCAAGTTACTAATAAGTAGCTTAATTACTACGTCGAAAATATCAATGTGGAACACGTCACATTCTATTTCACTATTTAGGGATCAATTAAAAACCACAGGGTATTGGACAGCTGATCAAGTTGCAACTCTACGCATTATCATCGAACAAATAGTAGAATGGCAGTCTTTCCTCTACCTCAGTTTCATCGACTTCGAAAAAGCCTTCAACAGACAGCGCTGACAGAGAAGTAATTTGGAAACTATTTCGATACTACGCAGTGCTCCAAATATTTATGAACCTCATTCAACAGCTGGCTATATGATGGTGCCACGTGTCAGGTGATCCACAACGGAAAACTCAGTAAGGCGTTCGAATTGAATATAGGAGCAAGATAAACTGACTGCATGCTTATTATCACCAACGATGATATTCCTGAGTGTTGTGGTAGACTGAATTATGCGGAAGACTGTGCGTGAGGAGTAAGAAGACAGGAGGACATTGGACTGACCGATAAGAAGACTCTAGAAAATGTGGATTTCGCGCGTGGATGATTTATGTTTAGTGTCACACACACAAACTGGAAGACTTGGTGTCAGGCGAAACCCAATAACAGGAGCAGAAGAGGCGACGCAGTCTGGCAAGTAGCGAAGACAGGACTCCAGGTGAACACAGAGAATGCGGAGACGGAGGTGATGAAAAAAAAACAGTCAACAACAACGAGCACGACTCACTTTCAAGGGGAGAATTTTGAAAGTGGTCACTTCCCATAGCTATCTAGGAAGCATCGTTTCAACTACAGGCTGACAGCACAAATGAGGATGTGAAAGCCAGTCAGAATCACAAAGGTAAGGCAAACCTTCATCAATCTGAAATGAGTCAGTTTGGAAATCTTCTGAAATCAGCATGAAGAACAAGATTCGGATCCTTAACAACAATGTTAAGTCAGTTCGACTACATGGCGCATCATGGAAAGCATTCCTAACACATTACAGACTTCTATCAACAGCTGCCATCGGTCTATACTGAAGATCAAATGGCCGGCCGGCCAGAAAGAATCGGTAACAAGAAACTCTTCAGTGGAACAAACCAACAGAGCTGATTACTCAACGAATATGTAGGAAAATATGAATACAGTCGAATGTTATCACGCAACAGGCCATTACTCGAGTGGAAACCTAATGGGAAGTGAAAAGTTGGTCGTCAGTGCGAGGAGGAGGCGGGCGATTACAGGCAATCGTGGAGCTAGCCAGGTAAAGAGAACAGCAGACAATAGAAGAAAGTGGAGATGTGTTGCTGAAGCCCTATGTTCCACTCGGAACCCAAGTGAGTAATAATCATATAATACTAAAATATGATATTTTTGATTTGACACTAGTAACTAGTGTGATGTGTCTAGTTCTCTCTCTGATGCAGACTGAATTCTATCAGTCAGGTTTGTAATGTGGCCACCATTCTAGGTAGCTGGCCATCACGGTGCACATTGATTTGATGATATTAGATGGTTGGAGGCAATCGGCAGGTGGCCACATTACAACCTGACTGATAGAATTCAGTTTGCACCAAAGAGAGGCCTAGACACATCACACTAGTTATTAGTGTCAAATCAAAAATATCCACTACAGTCCTATAGGAGGTCAATCGCGAGCCCGAATAGCTCAGTGGTAACGTCTCTGACTGCGGGTGGCACTTGGTGACGCGGGTTCGAATCTCAGAAGGGACATGAGTTCCTTCAAGGCAGTTGCAGATACGCCTTGCTGATGAGTGCCAACTAGCACGTAACCTAGATCAAACAAGGCTTCCCGCCGATTGCATCCAACTATCTAATATCACTAAAATATGGTCCTAGTCTTTGATCTTTTCAGCAATGCGTACTCACGACCCCACCATCAGGGATCGAAACATGAACCTTCACATCACGGTGTCAAGCTGGTTGATTATTTAGCTACTCGGGCTAGAATTCAATGACTTTTAAATTCTCAGTTCTCTCACTTCACGATAAAGTGTTACTGCTAACTAATACTTTCGGCAAGAATCCATTTCGCCTTGATGAGGTTGACTCCATTGGCCACAATGTTTCGGTGCAACTTCAGGACATCCACCTCAATGACCTGGAGATTGATATTTAGACTGTGGGGATTTTTTTATAAGGATTTAGATAAATTTCAATATGGGATTTCGTTACAACAGTTATATGTAAAAGCGATGAAATTATCTTCAAATTACTGGATTCATGAAAAATTAGAGAAATAATTGATTATTCTGTACAATGCTCAGATAGGGTCATTGAAAATGAACTAAGGCTTGATTATATTTGATCCCCTGACTGATTGAAAATACCTATCCAGATAAATTCATCAGGAAACATAGGACTAAAAAAGTTCAAAAGGACTATGCACTCGCTATCCGTAAACAAGAAGCCTTTATACATACGACTGCAATTCAAGGACGATATGCCTAGCGAAATAATGTTCAAGAAGTTGAGAAAATCAGTTCAAAGAAGTTTTAATGCTGGCAAGCGACAAGTCTTATTTTCTACACAACTGGTGGTGAATCCCCAAATGAAAGATGAAGTTTCATACATTTGGTTCCCTTGATAAATTTCGATAGAGAAAGAAAGACCAGATTTGCAGTAGACAAATGATACCATCATTCTATTTCACAGGTCCTCTTCATCAACTGCACGCCACTACCTGAAATTACAATGGTTATAAATAATAACATTTCATACTTCATTGTTTGAAAGGTAATAGAGAAAACATTATAAGATGAACGCATCCGGAATATAAGGATTAAAATTTATAGTTTAAGTTACCATCAATTTATATACTATCAAACTATGAAAAAAGGAAAAAAAGGGGGGGGTGAGAGAAGACAGAAAACAGAAAAATCTAATAAACAGTGTCAACATGGCAACTCAACAAGGTCAAGGTTCATCAATTCGAAAACTTGCTCAGTGAGCTGAGCCTACTAGTGTGTATGAGTAATCAGTGTAATGAAGGTAATACGGTTACCAAGGGAGTAGGAGATTGACTATACTCTCTTTCTGTGTATACGTAAGTTTGATCTGAAACGTTCGATTACGATTGCTTCAGCAAATCGTAGTAGATTCGATGTCCTTCGTATGTTTAATATTTTGAAAGATTTGGAAATCTCGACAAAATGACCCGTATCCACAAGGTGAGTGTCTGGTAATTGCACTTTGTAAATATCTGCTTCCTTTTAAGCATAAGTTTCTTGGAATATGCTCTGAAAACCGGATAGAAGCCCTGCCTTCTTTCTGTCCTTCCAATGTACTTGCTGTCTCAGGTGCAAGTAAATTTATAAATGCAGTTGGAGGTAACATCAGCAAGGTACTTATCCAGTTTCGATTGGGTTATAGAGCATGTAGTGCTGTATAGTGTCACCAGATTGGCTGCAGAGAAGCATCTCTTGATTGCTCCTTTCATCCTCTTTTCAATCTTTAGCGATACTGTTTCTCCTTTGTATGGGAAGCAAATGAACACTTTCTCCTTTTCAGCTGTTGGTTACTTCGCTTTCTCGTCCTTTTCTTTTCTGCACTTTAGGATAAACGCTTTTGGATACACGTTTTCCGATAGGAACTTTTCCACAGAGTCTTGCAGTGATTTCTGATATATCCTTTATGTATGGCCTTTAAGAATTGACGTCGCACACGAACCAACAAAATCACTCCACTCTGTTCTATGTCAACCAAAAGACTCAACAGCGAAAGAAGACAAAACCAACATCATCTACAAGATAAATTGTAACAACTGCGAAAAACACTACATTGGCCAAAGTGGACGTCCCCTTCGTCTTCGTATCCACGAACATAAGCTAGCCATCAAAAGACACGACATCCACTCCATCAAATCACTACATACAGACAACCACGGGCATCAATTCGATTCGGACAATGTTCAAATATTAGACAGAGGAAACAACAAGAATGCTAGAGAATTTTTTAGAAGCTTGGCATTCCAGTGAATCATCAACCAATAGACACATAGAGATAGACAAAATTTATCAACCGATAAGAAAGAAACCTCACACACGAAGGGTCAAAATTCAAGTCAAAGAAACAATCAGTTCCAATACAAGTAGCCTAGAAGGTGTGAAAACACACAAAAACAACCAGTCACGTCCAAGGTCACCGGGAGAGATGATTAATAAACTCGTGGAGAAATCTAAAAGCTCACTTCAAATTGAAGTGTGCGCTGAAGATGTCGCCTAGTAGGGCGATGATGCTTCGCAAATAACTATCAAGCTCAGAGAACACAACCACATCAAAATCATCCACCTGAGCTACAAATCTTCTCCATCATATCTATCGCGTACCAAATAAATTACCAAAAATATCCAGGTACTGTATACTCCAAACAGTTGAGGCTATCACTATTACTGCCCTGGTCTGCTGTGGACTTTGCAAATTCATAAATACCTTATTACATCTGCATTTTTCATATAACCCTTCATCCTGTACATATAAATTCCCCTACCTCCTTATCGTTACACTTGCATTAACTGACCTTTTGTTTTCTTATTTAAACGTAGTAGTTAACTTACACATTGAGACACATAAAACGTGCATAAAATTCAACCACCAAAAAAATTTTTTCTCTCCCCCATGTCCTTGACATGATCATTCATCCATCTGATGTTTATAATCAATATGAATAAAACTTAATGTGAATATGACTCATGAGAATCTATTACTATACATTCGTTGTTATTCATAATCATTTACTTCGTAAAACGGGTGTTCAGTTTAGTAATACAATTTTACATATTACCACATACACACACATTTTGGATTATAATCTATTAACAATCTATAGATGTCCAAACCAAGTTCACTTTTAACAGTTTGAAAAAATTTGGGCATTGGGTATATGATATTCATTATAATAAAGGTTTTTGTATTTCCCAATGAATGAAAAACAAAACGATATTGCTATTTTTACTGACGTTTCCCTATTTAACGCTGCTGCTAATAGCTTTATCAAAGCAGTATTATTAAACCGGAATTTACAAAATCTCAGCATATATATATATGTAACAAAGAGTTAGGGGGTGAGAAAATAGACTTAGGTCAAGTTAAAGGGACATATTGAAAGTAAAAATAACAATGAAGATCACTAAACCAAATAACAAAGGTAATAGTATGTATGTTATGATATCAAAATAAAGTTTACTAACTTGATCATCGTTCGTCTGTCTGGGGCATTTTTAGTTGTCAAGTTGGTGAATTGGTAAAGATAACAAAACCATCATGTGTAAATTGTTGGATTTGATAAGTGTGTAATATTATAAAAGTAGTGTGTGTTTACATAGTGAACTTGCTTATTCATTCGTGTTGGTTTCGTCACTTGATGGGGGGAGGTAGGTGTTGTAACCAGGTCAGATTCTGTTTTAGTCCATCATTCCAATTCAGGCAATTTTGATTCCACTTTATATGAATGGCTGGCTTCTGATATTAGACGTTCTTTATGATTTCTGAAGTTTTTCTGGATTATTTCAGTATTGTCAAAATCAATTTTGTGGCCTGATTCTATAGCATGTAGACCTATGGCTGATGATTTTTCAAGTTTTTGTAGTTCAACCGGATTTCTCGGTGGTCGAAGGGATGCTCTTGACAACTAAAAATGGCACAGACAGACAAACGATGATCAAGTTAGTAAACTTTATTTTGATATCATAACAGATGTACTATTACCTTTGTTATTTGGTTCAGTGATTTTCATTGTTACTTTTACTTTTAATATGTCCCTTTAACTTGACCTAAGTAGTTTATTTTCTCACCTCTTAACTCTTTGTTATATATATATATATATATATATATATGCTGAGATTTTGTAAATTCCGGTTTAATAATACTGCTTTGATAAAGCTATTAGCAGCAGCGTTAAATAGCGAAACGTCAGTAAAAACAGCAATATCGTTTTGTTTTTCATTCATTGGGAAATACAAAAACCTTTATTATGATGAATATTAACAATCTAATTGCAAATAATTTTTGGAATTCTAATCTAAATGATTCGATGTTACCCTCTTTTTAAAAACCACTAATGTTGTCAGTAATAACAAGCATTTTTTCATTATTATGCATGCATATAAAAGCCTCTGTAAATCTCTGAGGAACAAATCTTCTCGAGCCGCAAGCCTACGACTGACGTTTTCTTGCAAGAAACTGTTCAGCCAGAACGCGAAAGACAACAAGCTGTCGCATTGGGCCACTTCAACGTGCATATACCGGTTAACTTGCTCGTGCGGAGCTGAGTACGTCGGCCGTATCATACGTGCCAACTTGAAAAACGCGTTCGTGAACACTATCCAGCCTGGCTAGTAAAAGGAGAACGAAAATGTGTCTATAGCATAGTTCAGTAACAGGACATCTGGTCAATTTAGGATATTCAGTGCCATTCGTAAAATCCCTCAAAACCATGCACAAAATTCGATCAAACCTATCAAAGGGAGTAAAATTAGGACATCTGGGCATAGCCGAGGCACTAGCCATCATAAAGCTCAAACCCACGCCATACATCCAAAAGAAATACGTTCAACTCTTGTCCCTGCCATGGCCATCATAAACAGGTAATTCTTTTAATAGTGACTATCCTATTGCCTTTCTTATCCAAACTTCCTGTTTATTCATGTTATTTTTAGTTTTTCTTAATCCCTATTTACATTACCACATTTTCATATCCGAACTTCCTGTGTATTTTGTCCATTTTATTATTCCTACATATTTAATCCCTAATTGCACAATATGTCAATCTTCTCAGTAATGATGATGCTACTTTGTCTGAACTTTATTCGTCCCCCTGTTTATTATGGCATTTTAATTCCTAATTGTGATTCTATTAATCTGACCCCTGACCGAAACTTACTCTGGAACTTTTCCTCCCATTTAACATGAATATACGATTGTACAGCCTAGTTGACGGTGACTTCGTCGAAAAGAAAATTTTCTTCGCATGCATATCAATGTAGAACCTGATGAAGAAGTTATCGAGAAGAATATTCTTTGTTCGATAATCAATCCTTTAATATTTAAGTATAATTTAGACGGGAGTTCGGTCAATGTTCGTTCTTCATGTTATCTCCCAAATTTCCTGATGGGTCTTACTTATCATTTCATAAGGTCCTAGGACCACTTGACAGTGAACGAACTAGATGAATTTCTGTAGTACTTACTATGTCAAACTTACCGAAGTGTTGTTGTGCAAGCTACTCTAGAGAATGATACAGTCCCAGAGCAAACCACTGAGACGTTGCTTCTCATGTCCCAGAACAATCTGTGAGCATCTCAGACAGCAAACTCAGATAGGGAATATCTAACCAGGGACTCCTGTGCACTGCAGGAAGTTTATCCTGCCTCACGGACATGAGACTCCAACCGCCACTCCACTTTCCACTTCATGAAACACCGCTTCTGACTAGCCATCATGCTGATTACCTTTCCAGCAATCCGTGCTAGGGTTACCAAACCATCCATCGCTGTCCATGATAGGACCCAGCATAAAGTAGTATATCATCCTTTCTCACGAATCGTGTGATTTATCTTGTCATGGAGTTACTATGTGAATCTATCATTCCTCACGCATCCTGTGATTTAGTGTGTGAGACCAATTCATCTTCTTTTGTCTCACATTGGTCTTTGTCTGATCACCGACCAGTCAGAATAGACATTTTCAGCCAATTAGAACAGCCCATTCTCACGGTTGTGAGCCGACTTTATTATGGTAAAGAAAATGTATAAATATCATGTGTTGTTACTTAAACTACAAAGTATGGTAAAATACAATATCTTACAGTCACAGGCCAGCCTCTGACTTTTGATATTTACGTGACTTAATGATAAGGAAGGTACAACGAACAAATAGGCATACTACCGTATCTGTGGAGTTTATTACCGTCATAGTAATTAACAAGAGCAGATATATCAAAGTAGCAACGGATTTATTCAGTTTCGTCCAGTCATAACAGTCAGCTAACCGTAAGTCCAAGTTACCCGGTCCCATCCCTCTCACTCATGGTTCCGGTGATCTTAGGCCCTTCGAGGCCTCGTACCCCACACAAAGCTTAACAGGATTCCCGGGCCCGTTCGTACAAGCTGAGTAGCTGGACACATATGATGTACATGCTTGCGACAGATCTTAGCTCGGGCCCAGGTCCTTGGTTGTGCTCCCCAGCGGTCGCCACATGGAAGCGTCTTCCACACGCAACTAATCTATTGGTTTCCGCCATTACCCATAACCAGGTGAGTTTCTTCACGTTGCTACTCACAGCACCGGACGGAATATTGTCACTCCACCGAAACAACAATGTAGCTAAAACGAGATAATGGGATTATATATAGATAGGGAAACGTCAATATTAGAAAAGTATACAAAGTGCCACGTTTATCACCGCATACAGGGCATCCCTCGTTTGGACGACAGGCAAAATTTGAATTAAGTAACAAATAAAACGAATTCGATGACGAGGAATTTAGCTACGTTGATAGAGTCATAGTTACACTGGTAACAGGTTAATTTCCTGGAGGCCGGAATTGAGAATCAGGTATACCCAAAAACAGAGAAAGTAAAATGTATTATTTGTTTGATGAAAGTTCTGGTAGCCCAGTGATTCAAGCAGGCCGCTGTAGTAGAAGCTTTAATCATTGGAAACATTGAAAATCCCTAGAAGCCCCTAGTACTTGGTCAAATCTGAGATCAACAGACATTCTATTACAGAACGAATTTATTAACTAGTAAAAATAGTAAGTCAGATGACAACACAAAAGTAGAATTCCAGGTCAATAAAATGATCGATACCAATACACTGGTAGAAAATCAAAACAAGTGGTGATTCAGCGAAGAGACTCTGTCCAACAACGAATTTATTATCAAGCTGTACAATCGTATATATATGGTGATTTTAAGAAGTTATATCCGATGAGGGGATTAGATCAAAGGTGTGAATACGTAAAATAATCATAGTAGTAGTATGAAATGCAATTGAAATATTTGTGATTATAATCATAGTTAAATGTCAAGTGGCGTTTTCCAGTCGACCATTATACTGTTCAATAACCTGAAGGACAAGATCCCGCTGTTGACCAACTCTGTTTGCGTTTAACAACTCACCTACGGGTGTGGAGCTAGGTATATCAATAGTTCGACTATAGCTTTTTTCCAAGAGATTGCGAGAACACTATCCTGCATAGTTACGAAGAGGTGGAAGTGAAGCAATAAGAAGCGCGATTCACTGAACATCTGGTTGTTAATGATCACCCTATCTCTACAGCCTTCGCCTTTAAAGTCATCTACAAGGAGAAAAGTAATTTGCCTTATTCACTAAGTACCCGACTCATCCGTGTTGCTGAAGTCATTTTTGGCTATCGAAATAGAAAAGCCAGATCTCCGTATACAGAAAAAGTTCGTTCAACCCCTCCAACTTTCATGGTCTTAATCCCTCTATGCTAAAGTATGGTAATCCCTAATCGTAATTTGGCTCTACCAATTTTTTTCATTTTGTCTATTTAATTTGTATACTCTTCTTTTATTGCGTCAATTGTTACTATTACTATTCTCACATTGAAATGTCCCTGGTATTATTTCACTTGTTCCACTTGTCATTCTAAATCAATTCTGTTTTGTAACGTTAAATTCTATGTTATCAAATTTCACACGGTATTACGTAACCATTTTATTTTTATTCCATTTGTCTACTAATCCTATAACTGCTCACCATTTTCAAGTTCTGTCCATCCTATGAATTATTTTATATATGACATTAATTGTTTTGCCACTTCACATTGACCTACGATTATAATCACAAATATTTTAATTACATTTCATTACTACTACTACTGTAACGACAGAAGGCAAGAGTCAGGCAACAGATCATTTATTAAGGAAATCAACGCATATTTATTTATGTTTTCATGTACATTACTATGGATATGTAAACAAACAAACACAGTCTTCCGATTGGTTGTTTGTCACGACAAATCTTGGGAACGTAAATATTGACGTAAATTACTGTCTACCAATTTGGCTAGTAGACAGCTTTCACCACACTACTATTATTATTATTATTATTATTATTATTATTATTATTATTATTTTATCCATTCACACCTTTGATCTAATCCCCTCATCGGATATAACTTCTTAAAAACACCATATATATACGATTGTACAGCTTGATAATAAATTCGTTGTTGGAGAGAGTCGGTTCGTTGAATCACCACTTGTATTGATTTTCTATATGTTCCGGTGGGAATTTTCCATGAATTAATACACTTACCTCATTCATGCGGAAGGAATTCGAAAATAAGTTGACTTCGATATGATGGAGAAGATTTGTAGTTCAGGTGGATGATTTTGATGTGGTTGTGTTCTCTGAGCTGGATAGTTAATTTGCGAAGCTTTCATAATGGCTTCCTCTTTACCAGTGTGGGCAAAATTTATTTTGATAAAGTCACACAGTGTTGTTATACACTGTTATGTACTGATGACGACGTTTCGAGCACAGTTTATTACTACTGCTCATAAGCATATCAAGACAACTACTCACACAACTTTCCAACTTCATTTATATGGTTCCACTATTTCTCATCTCTTGGTTTGATGACTGGTAGTAATATTTTCCATATTTCCGGTATGAGTGATGAGTCATTCCTATTGCATGTGTTGGGTGTAGACTCGATGAATCATGCAGGGTTCAGTAATCAATCTCTCTATCTCTCTCCACCTAACTATATTACTTTTCAGAATTCCAACTCTGCCTCACACACCCTATTGTGTGGTTGTGTGTTAATGCATGCATTGCAATTGCTGAGCTTTTTTATAAATTACTTATCTTCTCGGGGTCAACCATTCTTACCTTAGCTGAATTCTTATGTTTTGACAATCTGACTAACCTCGAACTATAAGTTTGACCTATGTAGTTGACCTCACTCACAATCATTGTAGGGTATTATACAGATTGCATTATTTTCTATAGTTTGGTTTGTAAGGATTAGTTATGTTTTACGAGTTGATCACGGACTGATATCAGTTAGAGAACCATTGAAAACCAGCCACAGGGAGTACTGGATAGCTGCTGTTTCATCAGCCTAGTTTGGGAATCATCGGCAGTACGCACCCACCGACAGGATTCGAACCCAGGAACTTCCGGTTACAAGGCAAGCTCGTATACCATTCAGCCACTGGGACCCGATTCAATTGCTCATGAATTCTAACTTCTACCAATTCGTGATTTTAGCGCGACCCCAACTATTGTCGTTGGTGGGACATCCATCCACACACGTGACTTCTAATTGGACCTCACTGGTCACGACTTCTCACTAGAACTCCAGGAAGCTCCAACCTGTAGCAAGTCACTAGCGAGCATCAGAATAATTTTCTATAGTTTGTTTGTAGAAGTCACGTGTGTGGATGGATGTCCCACCAACGACAATAGTTGGGGTCGCGCTAAAATCACGAATTGGTAGAAGTTAGAATTCATGAGCAATTGAATCGGGTCCCAGTGGCTGAATGGTATACGAGCTTGCCTTGTAACCGGAAGTTCCTGGGTTCGAATCCTGTCGGTGGGTGCGTATTGCATTATTTTGTCTTATTGGGTCAACCTACATGGTCCTTTAACCTACAGAGCTTGTCTTACCTGAGTGAGTGAGTTTGTAGGTTTGGATGTCACCCTAATTCATGCTTTATTAATAATCTTACGTAGGGTCTCAGATGTCCCCTCCTTATATGGTATAACTTTCTTATTTATGTTATCATTATTAGTTTCACAATTATTTTTATTTTGCTTTTGGCCTTTTTCAATCTTCCTAATGAATTTTATAGGATAGTTATTTAACACCAACCAGCTATTCTTCTATCTGTTTCATTTCATCGTTTAGGTCATTTTTTGTACTACTAAGTGCTATTGCTCATTTTGTTAGACAGTTAACTAAGCCAACCTTTACAGACAACGGATGAGATGAATTAAAGTCTAAATATCTATTAGCAGAATGCATTGGCTTTTTATAAATGCTAGTGTGCAGTTTACCTTCTTCTATTCGTTTTATTTTACAATCTAACGTCATGGCTAATTCTCCTTGTTCATTTTCCGATTCAAATGTGAATTTTATTCCCTTTACTAGTGAGTTTATGCATGTGTCAAGAAGCTAGAGATATGTTCTGTTTTTAACACTATGTGTGAAAGTGTCATCCACATATCTCCACCATATTTTTGGAGTAGGATTAAATGTATTAAGAGCACTATTTTCCCAGCTGTCCATAAATATGTCTGCTACGATAGGAGATATTGGTGATCAATCTCATTGCTACACCATCTGTTTGCTTATATATTTTCCCCTGGAATTTAAAGATAGTAGGTGTGAAGCATAATTGAATTCCTAAAATAATTTCCTCAATGGGCAGCTTCGTCCTATGAGTAAGTTCAGGATCCGCAGTTTGTTCTTTTTTAACTGCTTTTAAGGCCATATTGATTGATATGTCAGTATAAAAACTAGTTATATAAAAAATAACCATTGTTTAAAAAAAAATTAAATGATATTCATTAAGAGAATAATAGGTTTTCATGTTTTTCGGGAGTGGGGGGAGCAATGAAAGATACATTGTAGTTTCAAATACTCTCCGTCTATGGTAACTTTACACTTCTTTCCATGGATAGCAAACCAATTCAACATATTTAAGTGTCCCAGGTAAGATACACAGCTGTTACTGTGCTAACTAGTCAGGGATAGGTTAGAGAACCATTAGTAATCTGAACAACCTGTAACTCTACCATAACATTCAAATTTTCACTGAGCTTTCTGAATAAATTTCACTCAGGACACTGTACGACAGGGTCAGGAAGTTATGTTCGCCTAACAAGGTAGAAGAAGAATTGCCTAAAGGAAAATAGGTATCCAAAGGGATTTATCCTAAAATACAGCAGAGAAAGAGATGAGAAAGCGAAGTATCCAACAATTGAAAAGAAGAAATTGTTCATTTGCTTCCCGTTCAAAGGAGAAGTAGTATCACAAAAGATTAAAAGAGAGGATGAAAGGAGCAATAAAGAGATGCTTTCCCGTAGCCAATCTAGTGACACTATACAGCACTACATGCTCTATAAGCCATTGGAAACCGGAGAAGTACCCTGCTGATGTTACCTCCAACTGCATTTATAAATTTACGTGCACCTGTGGCAGCAAGTATATTGGAAGGACAGAAAGAAGGCAGGGCTTCTATCCGGTTTTCAGAGCATATTCCAAGAAACTTATGCTTAAAAAGAAGGAGATATTTACAAAGTACAATTACCAAACACCCATCATGTGGATACAGGTCGTTTTGTCGAGATTTCCAAATCCTTCAAAATATTAAACATACAAAGGACAGAGAATCTACTACGATTTGCTGAAGCAATTGCAATCAAGTGTCTCATACCAAACTTATGCATACACAGAAAGAGAGTGTAGTCAATCTCCCACTCCCCTGTAACCGTATTACTTTCATTACACTGGTTAATCACACACACACTAGTGAGCTCAGCTCACTAAACAAGTTTTCAATTTGATGAACTTTAACCTTCTTGAATTGCTACGTAGACGTACAAGCTAACACTGTTTATTAGATTTTTCTGTCTTGTCTCAACCCTTCCCCCTCCTTTTTTTCATAGTTTGATAGAATATAAATTGATGGTAACTTAAACTAAAGCGAATTGCAATGCTCATATTCCCGATGTGTTCATCTTATAATGTTTTTTTACTATTACCTTTCAAACATTGAAGTATGTTGCTGGCATTATTTATAACCATTGTAATTTCAGGTAGTGTTATGCAGTTGATGAGAAGGACCTGTGAAATAGAATGATGATATCATTTTATACTGCAAATCTGGTCTTTCTTTTTCAATCGAAAGAAATTATTTTTAAGCCTGAAGATGTACTTTTAGAAGTTTAAAAAGTTTCCATCAGAAACCTCCATCAACTGGAGAGTATATACTCACTTTTTGAGTTTCACCTCTCTAAAATACAAGTGTAATTTAGTTCACGGGGTTAGAGTTATATGTTCTAATGAAACGCTAAACGAAGAACTCGGTTATATTAAGTAAAAACGAAAGTTTTGAATAAGTGCGTCGGTGGCATAGCGATTAGGACGCTCGTCGACCATGCACATGGTCCGGGGTTCGATCCCCGGCCACAGACGCACACCTATACCTCACTAAGCCAGAAATAATGCTGGTGAAGAGAATAGGTTGGGCATGGGGCTAGCAACCTCATCCTGTAAAATAAACACTGCTACAGAAACTTCAAGCCACTAGCTTGAAGCCCTATGTTCCAGTGGAGAACGTGAAGGAACTGAAAAAAAGTTTTGAATAAACAATCCAGGGTGCCCACACTTCCGAAGAGAAAAAAATCAATGTTCCTAAGATTACGATTCACAGGAGATGTTAATAGCGAGACCTTATCACAACGTCTGAGAAGGGCCTTCAGAAGGACTTTCAACGCAGCTAAGCTATGCTGTATATTCACTAACCAACCAATATTCAGTTCAAGAAATAAAGACAAACTGCCCTGTTCGGCCTCTTATCAGTTTAACTGCCCGTGTGGAGCTAGTAACGTTGGGTGTACGGTAAAGCAAATTCGTTGTCGAATTTCTGAACACCTCCCATCTTAGTATGGCAAAGGTCAGAATAAAACTGCTATACGCAGCTCAATACTAGCTCATCTCGTTGTCGATCCTGGACATTAAATCAACTGTAACAAAGCTTTTAAAGTTATGATTTATCATGTATTACCCAACCTCTCGCTGCATGGTCTACGAGTACGACTTTTACATACAGCAGAGGCAGTCGGAATACACCCGAAAAAGCCAAATCTGTGTGTGCGTTCAAAAGAAATTTGTACGGCAGCTTTCTTTGCCAAACTTGGCCAACTACAAAATATGTATTAAGTTTTTAATAAACGATGTTTTTCCCCTCCCCTTGTAACTATCTTTTGACTTTGTTAACTTATTCTGATTACAATTCTGGTTAATTCAGTCAGCTTGCTTATGTTTTACGTAATTCTACCTGTTCTGTTCTTCTTAGTCTTCATTACTGTTTAAGAAATTTCTTGATTATGCAATAACTTGTTGCTAACGCCTAAGGATTAACTTATCTTGAATTCCATAGTTAATTAATTTTCACCCCTTCCTCCTTCAAAACTTAGATATCTTGATCCTAACATCTATTAGTTAATTGATATTTTGATGACCTTTAACCTCTTAATTTCATCCACCCAGCCCGCCTATACATAAAACTGATCGACTGAAATGACCATTTGGTTGGTAAAAACAATTTCGATGTAAAAAAACCGACTGTATATAAGTGGAGAGCCAGTGGCAGGCAATGATGAGGAACACTAACAATTGAAAAGGAATGAGTATTTCTTCACTCAATCTACTGTTTTGTTGTTGTTGTTTTTTCAGAATGCGTTAATGGGAATTTTCAAATTAGATTGGAATTCTTCCTTGACAGAGTTGACCACCCGGGTGTACTATTATTATTATTGTTTGCTTTAATTCCTAGAGGAACATAGGGCTTCAACCGTGCGTCTCCATTGCTTTCAGTTCTCTGCTAGAGTCTTCACCTGGCTCCAAGTCTACCCACACGTTCTCATCTCCTCTTCACATGACCTCCTCCAAGTCACCCTTGCACTGACGACCAACTCGCCGCTTCCCTTTCGGCCAGGTTCCACTCGAGCAATGGCTTGTCTAGTGATGTCACTTGATGGTTTCCTCAGAGTATGACCAGCCAATCCATCTCCATTTGTTCCTGCCTATTTGTTCCACAGTCGGTCCCTGCTGGGTTGGTTCGCTCATTGCCAGAGATCTCTGTTGCTGATCTTTTCTGACCAGCCATCTGATCTTGAGTGGTATTGAGCGAAGACAAGACAACTGTTAATGAAGGTCTGTAGTTTGTTTGAGATGCTCTTTATGACGTGCAGTGCAAGTCTCTGATCCGTATAGTAGCACTGACTGACTTCACATTGGAGTTGAAAATCCGGATCTTATTTTTGATGCTGAGTGCGTGTTGACCTCCACACAGACTTGAGAGTATTGAAAGCTTGTCTTGTTTTTCCGATTCTTGCTTTGATATCCTCGTCAGTTCCGTCAGCCTGTAGTTGAAACGATGCTTCCCAGGTAGGTAAAAGAGGTTGTTTCTTTCAAGTTCCTCCCATTTATGCTGATTGTTGACTGTTGTTGTTGTTGTTGCTGTTGGTGGTGTTGCCCAGGTATCTTCATCACCTCTGCTTCCACCTTCTCTATGTTCACCTGAAGTGCTATCTTTGATGCTTCTTCTTCTGCCAACTTGTTGCTTTTCGCTTGCATATCTTTCAGTTTGTGGGAAATCAGACATATATCATCGGCGAAGTCTAGATATTAGTAGACAAAAGACAAGTAGTTCAGCGAAGAGTCTCTTTTCGGCGAATTCACTTTCAAAGCTGTACAATCGCAAATATATATGCGTTATTTTGTGTGTGTGCGTGTGTGTATACATTAAATTTGTCAAACGAAATACGGTTAGTAAGTTCAAATGAATTGGATGTTGATAAGAGGATAGCAACAAAAGTGATGAGTTGTCATAAATGATTGTTAAATAAGAGTTACGCAATGGTATGAATAGTTTGATGAATGAGGTGTACTCAAAGGGTGTACATGGAAACAAAATAATATACAGAATTACACAAGGGTTTTAAGTTAGAAAAATAAGCATACAAAAGAAAATTATCCAACCACTTCTACTCGCATGGTAACAACTCCGTTGATTTGACCCAACTCTTCTTTGTTTGTTTGATTTGACCTTACTTCTGTTTGTATGCTTATTTTTCTAACTTAAAACCCTTGTGTAATTCTGTATATTATTTTGTTTCCATGTACACCCTTTGAGTACATCTCATTCATCAAACTATTCATACCATTGCGTAACTCTTATTTAACAATCATTTATGACAACTCATCACTTTTGTTGCTATCCTCTTATCAACATCCAATTCATTTGAACTTACTAACCGTATTTCGTTTGACAAATTTAATGTATACACACACGCACACACACAAAATAACGCATATATATTTGCGATTGTACAGCTTTGAAAGTGAATTCGCCGAAAAGAGACTCTTCGCTGAACTACTTGTCTTTTGTCTACTAATGTCCGAATGGGAATTATTCATGAATTAAGAAGTCTAGATACTCCAAGTTTTTTGTGTGACAGGGGGTGAAGACAACTATTCTCCAATCAGATTCGATTACAGTGATGACATGAACTATGAGTCGGTGGATTTTAACTGACTGTGTTTCTGAGTTGTGAAATCAAACTCCAGGAATCCCGACAATCCATTTGCCTAGGCAATAGTATCCTTTCAGCGACAGGCGGCAAGGATGAGAAAGTCAAAGCCGGCTGCGTCACCAAAAGCACTTCCAAAAGACTGTAGACTTTTATCAACGTCTATCTTCTCCTCATAATGAAGATCAAATGTCAGGCCAGAAAGTTACAAGGAACTCTCATAGGCACTAAACCAGGCTAACTCACAAACTAAAATCAAAGTCATTTCCCTGAAGAAGTTGGGACCAGATTGCCGAACGAAACGTTGGAATTAATCATTTCAATTTCGCTGAGATTTTACAAATATAATTTTATAAATGTCTACTTCTCACTCAGTGCTCAGTTATTTTGCAACTATCCGGTCAAATCTTGATCACAGTTCATATGAAAATCAAAGTCATCAAGAGAATAAGTGGGAATCCTGCTAAAAGTGTGTGGGTCAGTCTTCTTCAAACCTTGGGGAAGCAGTGAAAATTCACATGGTAAATCCTGAACTCTACATACAAAAAAGTTTGTTCAGTCATTAAATCTACTTTAAGAATTAAGTACTTTGTATCATATTTTATTTCTTTACGTTCTGCCAGTGGAACATAGAGCTTCAAGCTAGAGGTTTGAAGTTTCGGTGGCAGTGGTATTTGTTTTTACGGGATGGGGTTGCTAGCTTCATGGCTAATCTTCCCTCTTTACCAGTCTTATGACTACCTTAGAGAGGTAAAGGAGTGCGTAGGTCGGGGATCGAACCCCGAACCATATGAGGCGTGGTTGGAGAGCATTCTACTTCTGTGCCACTGGCGCACCACTTAAAAAATTGCAAACATTTATTTCCCGATACGAATTTAAAACAAACAACCAAGGTTAATAAATTTAATACAATTTTATATTTTCCCATCGATTGATTGAACCAAAGTGCTCAGTCTCAGGTTGACATGTCGGCTTCTTGTGCAGATGCTTCGACGATATCTGGGCATGCAATCAGAAGTTAGTTGGGGGACAGTGACCAGCAATGGACTCCAGGACGCCCATTTCGTCCAATTTGGGACTCGTCACATGGATGTACCTGCATTCCACAGTGAGTGACGATGTTCCCACAGAAGAATGCAGGCACATCCACATGATGAGTCCAAAATAGGACAAAACGCGCATCCTGGATTCCACTGCTAGTCACCATCCACCAATTAAAGGTTTATAAAGCAGGATTTAATGAATTCATCAAATTTCGATATATATATTAGAAATACATTGGGAGAAATAGGACTGATAAGCAAATAAACTACATTGATGAATTAGTCATGCAAAACGATGGGTGTGTGAATGTTTTTCAGGTCAACCCTCGCCTACCATGGACTACTTGACCTATTTAAATATGATTGGTTATTAGAATGTACTTCTGTTTTATATAAGTGACTAACTGCCATGCATTTTATTTTATTTTATCATTGTTAACCATGTTAGTCGTGTATAGCGGTTGTAAAGAAACTACGAAATGATATCATATCATGAATTGCCTATCTGAGTAATATTAATAGTAATAGTTATAATAATAATGCTACTGATAAAAGATAGTTTTAAATGAATCAAGAATAATAATAATAACAAGAGGTAGAATAATAAGTTAAGCGTTTTACCATGGTAGATTCAGAGTGACGACCACTTCTTTTTGTACACACAGACCTGGTTTATAAGCTGGAAATGCACAAGCCTCAGCAATTGCAAGCATCTTCCTGTTTCTTTGTCTGCTGACTGGCAACAGCGTCAGCGTCGATATCATGCCTGTAGTTCACAAGATGCTTTGTTGGTGAGCTTTTGTGGCACTTTAAATTCGGCTGTTTTCAGCCATTTCGGCAAATACTCCATCATGCCAGTAGACAATCGCCTTTCTGTACGACCTATCTGCTTGCTTCCCCAAACACACTCAAATTGATATAAAGGTAGTTTGAAGTGTCGAGGATTGGCAACTGGTCTTTCCCAGATTGTTGAAGCACTCATTTGGTGACGTTAATGAAGACAAGTTTTGCAACATATTAGGTTCTCTTGATAACTTTATCGAGTCTTCGTTTGACTACCTCTTGTACATCATCACTTTTGAATGGCAAATTGATATTGACAGATTTCTTCAGAACTGTTTGGATAGTTTTACAGGGACTCGTTTCTTTAGAGTATTTATTGATAAACTTCTTAGGATATCCATTCTTAGATAAAATATCCTTTATAGCCTTGATTTTATGCTCAGTTGTACTGCGAGAACAAATTTTCCGTGCTCCATTGAACGGTGTTCTGACGAACTTCTTTTTATACTAGATTCGAACAAAGCTCTTGAAATTTATGTAACTACAATGGATCTAATCTGTCGGAACATCGGATGCGTAATTTTTGTTTCTTAATTGTATAATATATATATATATATATATATATATGTATATACGGAATTATATCCCGTGTGAAAACATGAAATAATAATTGTATGAAATGCAATTAAAATGTTTGTTATTATAATCATAGTTAAATGTCAAGTGGCAAAATAATTAATGTCATATATAGAATAATTCATAAGATGTATAGATATTGGAAAGCGGTACATAATTATAGGATTAGTAGGCGAATATAAAACGTTACATAACATGGTGTGGCATCTGATAAGACAGAATTCAATATTGTAAAAAAAAATTTTGGATGTAGAATGACAAGTGGGACAAGCGGAAATAATTCAGAGTGAGAGTAATAATAATAATAATCGCAGTAATGAGGGAAAGATAGATTAACTAAATAAACAAAATAAATAAATAACCAGAAGGTCCCGGGTTCGGATCCCGGTGGGTGCGCACTGTTGAAGAGTCCCAAACTAGGACGAAACAGTTGTCCAGTACTCCCAGGTTTTCCAATGGTTCTCTAACTAATGTCAGCTCATGATGAATATCCTGTAACAAATAAATAAATGTCTATCCCTTTACGACCAAGGAAGAAGTAGGGAATTTACACAAAAGTCTGGAATATGCACATTTGATCATAGGGAATAAAAACACAGTTGCAGCGAAGAAAATTCTCTTTTCGACGACGTCACCGTCAACTAGGCTGTACATTCGTGTATTTATATCAAATGGATGGGGAAGTTCCAGAATAATTTCCGGTTAAGGGTCAAATTAATAAAATTATAATTGGGAATTAAAATGCCATACTGAACAGGGGGGACGGATATAACTCAAACAAAGTAGAATAATAACTAAGAAGATTGATATTGTGCAATTGGGGGTTAGAAATGTAGAAGTAACAAAATATACAGGATGTTTGGATAAAAAACTTATGTGATGAATAATTTTTTATGCAATCAGGGATTAAATATGTAGAAATAGTAAAATGACAAAATAAACAGGAAGTATGGATATGAAAATATGGTAGTGTAGACAGGGATTAAGAAAACTTAAAATAAGATGAATAAACAGGAAGTTTAGATAAGAAAGGCGATGAGATTGTCATTACTAAAAAAAATTTTACCTGTTTATGATGGCCATGGCAGGGACAGGGGTTGGACGTATTTCTTTTGGATACAAAGCGTGGGTTTAAGTTTTTGGATAGCTAACGCCTCAGCTATGGCCAGATGTCTTGATTTCACTCCCTTCGATAGGTTTGATGGAATCTTGTATATTACTTCGAAGGATTTTTCGAAAGACGCTGAATGTCCTGAGTTTTTTATCCAAACATCCTGTATATTTTGTTACTTCTACATTTCTAACCCCCAATTGCACAATATCAATCTTCTTAGTTATTATTCTACTTTGTTTGAGTTATATCCGTCCCCCCTGTTCAGTATGGCATTTTAATTCCCAATTATAATTTTATTAATTTGACCCTTAACCGGAAATTATTCTGGAACTTCCCCATCCATTTGATATAAATACACGAATGTACAGCCTAGTTGACGGTGACGTCGTCGAAAAGAGAATTTTCTTCGCTGCAACTGTGTTTTTATTCCCTATGAACAAGAGTCTGGCTTAAAGTCATGAATTGCCAAGACCTCCACTATCTTTAGAAGTCTGCAACGAAGAAAACACGGCCGGCAAGTTAGCATGGATTCGATAGATGATCTCAAAATCATAGGGTTGGTAGAGTGATAGAAGTCAATCAGGTGTTCTAGGATAGAGCTTCTCACACTCTTTCTTTCTCCCTTATAAACCTATGCTGGAATATGTTCTGGTATACATGTGGTGGAAAGCGTTCTCTGGCTGCGGCCAGAGCAGTTGAACTGTTAGATGCATATTGAGGAGGCCAGACGAGGGAGCTTATCCTCTACAGAGATGGAGAGCAACAACTTACGGCTGGTGAAGGCCATTTGTAATTTTGCAGCAAAGAAAGACTTACTGACGGATTTGGAGAGACGATTCTTAAGCATATCTGAAGCCTGATGATCACCATTGAATTCCAAGTTCATGAAGATGGTTTTCTTTGGAACTTAGTCGGTGACCAGTTTGGACTGCTTGCCTTTCGTGTTACTGTCAATAAATCGTTTTCTGCTAGCGTGGCTTTCAGGAAGGAAAGTTCTGAGTCAACACAATCAGAACTACAAATGTTTTTTTATCTTAAAGTAGAGTGAATGAATTAGGTTCCTTTTCCTGGAGATAGGCACGCAACTATAAAGATCAGTTAGTTTTCCGTTCCGTGTACGTTTCCGGTGATTATTATTGCAGGTATCTTTTATAAATGTCGAAATGATCGATGGCTTGACTAAGTTGAGAGTTTTCAAGCTTTGCCATAAAACAATCAGCCAGCAAAAGACCCAGTGGTGATCCCATCGCAGTGCCATCTCTCTGTCTAAAAATCTCATTATTGAAGGTTGTACGGAAAATTCAACGTGCATCTCAATAAAGGTTCTTTGAGATGGACTTTCGGCAACCCTATTTCTAAACTATGTATATCAATATAATCACACTTATCGCAAACAATTTCCATAAGAAGTACATTGATAAATAGCGAAGTCACGTCTAATGAGAACATGACTTTGTCTGAAACAATAAAATCTTTAATACTCTCAATCAATTTAAACGTATCATCAATGGAAAACTTAGATACTTGCCTTCTAAATGGTTCCAGTATTTCAGCTAGCCATTGAGCAGTTCCGTGATAAGGAGAACCCGTCATATCTAGAATTAATGAAAACAAAACACGTAGATCAGCGAAGAGTCTCTTTTTGGCGAATTCATTTTCTTAGCTGTACAATCGCAAATATATATGTGTTATTTTGTATGTATGTGTACAATAAGTTTATCAAACAAAAATACAATTGGTTATAGTTATTTAAACTAAACAGGTGAAGATTAGTAATTGGAGTTACGTAATACAAAATCAGTCAAGAAAATTAGGTGTTAGTGAAATTAGGGTAGTAACAAAGGTGATGAGTTGTCACCAACAGTTGTTAAAAAAAAGTTATATAATAATATGAATAGTTTGATGAGTGAGTTTTACTCAGGATGCTCATAGGAACAAAGTAGACAATACGAAATTACGTAATAGTTCTAAATGAATACAAGAATTATAAGCAAATAAAGAACAGGCAAAGAAACAAAATTAAGTCATCAAAATCAAAAATCAAATCAAAAAGGTTGTTACCAAGACAGTTTTTGTCTGTCTATCCCTTTAAATGTAAAATAATTACTTTCTAGACAGAATTTTAACCTCTTAATTATTTCACTGGTGTCCAGTGGACATCTTTGTGATAGCGTTGTATCTGATTCTGGTAGACTGGAAACGATATCAAGACTTTCGGTAATAGGGATACTAGTATATAATGAGTTAATATCATAGCTTACCATAATGTCTTCTTTATCAATTTCTTGGTGTTCTATTTGGGATTTGAAATCATGTGAATTTCTTACAATATTTTGAGTGTCCTTTCGTAGTGGTTGTAGTACCGAGAGTAAGTATTAAGAGCGGTTGTATGTCGGTGAGTTGGTGAAATCTATTACTGATCTTAATAGAACTATGGGTTTATGTATCTTCGGTTGACCGTAGAATCTTGAAAGTACACCTCTTAACTCTTTGTTATATATATGCTGAGATTTTGTAAATTCCGGTTTAATAATACTGCTTTGATAAAGCTATTAGCATTAAACAGCGAAACGTCAGTAAAAATAATATCGTTTTGTTTTTCATTCACTGGGAAATACAAAAACCTCTATTATAATGAATATCAACGGACTGTCTAGGAAACGGCCACAAAGAGATGACAGAATAACTTTCAGCGAGAAAACAACCAATCAGAGGACGCTGTTTCTCTTTTAATAATAACGAATAATAATGTACATACAAAAATCTATAAATATCTGTTGATTTTCTCAATAAAAACGATCTGTTGCCTGGCCGTTGTCTTCTGTCGTTACAGCAATAGATGAGTCATTTACGGTTGTATATTGAGTACCAAACAATCTGCCTAAAGGTACACGATTACATTTCGTTGGCCATAATTGAAGCTATAAAGATCAATAAGAAGAAAGACACCTGACGTATGTGTGCAAAAAAGGCACATACATCATCCTCTTTGTTTACCCTGACCTACTATAAGGTCATCAAGGACACAATCGTCACATATTTTCACCTAATTTACTTTACTCCATCATTGATTGGTATTTTTCAACCTTTTGTAATTTACACTAAGCAGCTTATTATGTCTCCAGTATTTTGTTACATTTCACAAGTTAACCTCTTTATTCTATCTATCTATGATTACACTTGGATATCTGTCAGCCCCTGCTTGAACTTACTACATTCAGTGTTCCTCATATTAATCTGTATCAACTTTGTGTTGAGCATGTTTCTCGCACACACTACAAATGAATACACAGCTTGTCATTCTAAACCCTCATTGATAGTTTCTATTCTATCAACTATATAAGTACACTAATATGTCCTCCATCTGTCTGCATACATTTTATCTTATATTCTGAATAACTGCACATTTTTTTATACATGTTTATTTGACAGTATTAAATGACAAACTCTTTTTAAATATTCCCACTATTAATTAATATTAAAACGAGATATTTAAGGGAAAAATATTGTTTTAATTGAATTTTGGATTTTCCCGTCGATTGATTGGACCGAAGTGATCGGTCTCAGGTTGACATGTCTGTCAGCTTCTTGTGCAGATGCTTCGACGATGTCTGGGCATTTAATTAGTATTTAATTGGTGGATGGTGACTAGCAGTGGAATCCAGGATAACGTGCATTTCGTCCTATTTGGGACTCGTCCTCCAGTTGGATGTACCTGCATTCCCCAGTGAGTGATGTTCCCCGCACCAAGGCTCGAACCCAGTGCCCATAGTTTCAAACGCCAAAGCGTTATCCACTAGAACACACAAGAGGTGGCTCTCGTGGCCCAAGTGTTCTAATGGATAACGCTTTGGCGTTTGAAACTATGGGCACTGGGTCCGAGCCCCGGTGGGGACATCATCACTCACTGGGGAATGCAGGTACATCCAGCTGGAGGACGAGTTCCAAATAGGACGAAATGCGCGTTATCCTGGATTCCACTGCTAGTCACCATCCACCAATTAAATTGAAAAACATTGTTATTTTCAATTAGGTCTTCTTCAGTCAGACTTTACTCTAATTTACATAGATTTATATTTTCAAAAGTTTGTTTTGTAAGAATTAGATTTGTTTATACGAGTTTGACCACGCACGGATTGATATCAGTTAGAGAACCATTGAAAACCAGCCACAAAGAGTACTGGACAGCCGTTTCATCCCATTTCGGGAATCATCGGCAGTACGCACCCACTGTCAGGGTTCGAACCCATTCAGCCACTGGGACCCGATTCCTCAATGGCCAACCCATGAATTCTAACTTCTACCAATTCGTGATTTAGCGCGACCCCAACCAGTGTCGTCGGTGGGACATCCATCCTCACACGTGACATCTGGATGGACCTCACTGGTCACGACTTCTCACTAGAACTCCAGGAAACTCCGTCCTGTAGCAAGTTACTAGGGAGCATCAGATTAATTTTCAATAGTTTGGTTGGTGCCAGTCGCGCTAAATCACGAATTGGTAGAAGTCAGAATTCATGGGCTGGCCATTGAGGAATTGGGTCCCAGTGGCTGAATGGTATACGAGCTAGTTTGCCTTGTAACTGGAAGGTCCTGGGTTCGAACCCTGGTGATGGGTGCGTACTGCCGATCATTCCCAAAACTAGGATGAGACAGCTGTCCAGTACTACGATGTTGGTTTTCAATGGTCCTCTAACTGATATCAATCCATGGTCAAACTCGTATTATTATTATTATTGTTTCCTTTAGTTCCTAAAGGAACATAGGGCTTCAGCCATGCCTCTCCATTGCGTTCGGTTATCTGCTAGAGTCTTCACCTGGCTCCAAGTCTGCCCACACGCCTTCATCTTCTCTTCACATGACCTCCTCCAAGTCACACCACCCTCGCACTGACGACCAACTCACCGCTTCCCTTTCGGGTTCCACTCGAACCATGGCTTGTCTAGTGATGTCACTTGATGGCTTGTTTTTTCAGAGTATGACCAATCCATCTCCATTTCTTCCTGTCTATTTGTTTCACAATCGGTTCCTGGTTGGTTTGCTCATTGCCAGAGATCCCTGTTGCTGATCTTTTCTGGCCGGCCATCTGATCTTGAGTATTGAGCGAAGACAACTGTTAATGAAGGTCTGTAGTTTGTTTGAGATGCTCTTTATGACGCGCCAAGTCTCTGATCCATATAGTAAGTAGCACTGACTTCACATTGGAGTTGAAAATCCGGATGTTATTTTTGATGCTGAGTGCTGTTGACCTCCACACACACACAAACTCGTATAGATTTATATATAAAAAATTTAACCAATGATGGTGAGTTTGTGGGTCAAATAATAATGATAATAATAATATGTTAAATGTTTTGAACGTCAACAATAACTATGATTATAAGGATAACAAAATAATGATAATGAGGTTTATGCATGTGACGATATGAACGACGACGAATGAATTAAGATACATCCAAAATAGGCTGGACCAAATGGGTTATCCTAGTAGATTTGTAAGGAGACAGATGAACACCAAGTACAATAAAGAGAAACTGAAAACAGCTGAAAAGAAACAACTGTTTCTAAAATTGCAATTTAATAGGGACGTGGCTGGTGAAGTCTTACATCTAAGATTATCGAGAGCAATAATAAAACGGACTTATACTGCCCCCACACCCTTTGTTTGTCAGTTTCCAGCTACCGACCAATTATGGTTGCTCAAGCGAAAGACAAGCTGCCTTGTTGTGCCACTTCTGTGTGTATTTACAAATTTAGTTGCTCCTGTGGAGAAAACTGGCTATATAGGGCGAACAAATAGACAGTTCAACAAACGTATAACTAAACATCTTCCTTCCCTTTATAAGAAGTTCTATTCTGTATCATTTGATTGATAACTATCACCAAGTGGACAGAAGAAGTACCTTGAAAGTTATCTAACGCATTCCACTGAACCTTTCGAATGGAATTCGAACCCACCTTTTACACAAATAGCCGAAGCTATGGGAATTAATTCGAGAGAACAATCCTAGTCTTTGCATACAATAAAAAGATGTTTGTTCTACCTTTGTCTCTCCCTTGGCCTAGGTGAATTCTATTCAAAACCCTCCCACCCTTTCTTGTTTTCCATCTCCTTCGTACTTTTATGATATTTATCTGATTATTTGTCCACTTCACCTTTAGTGTTACGTAACTTTTAAGATTTGACCTAATTTATTTATTTATTGAATTGTCTACATATAGACACATATTACTGACACCTTCGTTATTCTTGTCGCCACCTGCATAAACCTTATTTTCTTATCATTATAATCATCGTTATAACTGGCGTTCAAAACATTTAACACATTATTATTGTTATTTAATCCACGAAATCACAGTCATTGGTTGAAGTTTCTTTGTGCATAAATCTGTGTAAATTAGAGCAAAGCCTGAAGATCTAATTAAAAACATTAATTTTATTTTCTTTCACGTTCCCCAGTGGAACATAGAGCTTCAAGCTAGTGACTTGAAGTTTCTGTAGCAGTGTTTATTTTACAGGATGGGGTTGCTAACCTCATGCCCAACCTTTCCTCTTCATCGGCACTTTTTCTGACTTAGCGAGGTAAAGGAGTGCGTAGGCCGGGGATCGAACCCTGGATGGTTGGGGGTGGGTGCCTTGCGCTGCGGGTTGGCCACCCCTCCGCACACCTCTTGAAATGCTCCCATATAACCGGGCGTCTTATATAGCCTCTCCTGAGGAAGTCCTACTCACTGCCTTCACGTGGCGGAGGTGTTTTTCACCAAAGTGAGAGGGCGAAAGCGGATGCCCGGCGCTCTTCACCGGGTTGACTGTCCATTGGATGACAGTCTAGGGGAGATGGCTAAACCCTGGTTCCAAACCTCCAACGACTGGCGTATGAAGCTCACTGGAGCTCACCGGCAGACGTATGGACAAGGGGCTTGTTGGATGTCCTGGATGTCTGGCCCCATTCAAAAAGGCGTATGAACCGAACTCCGGTCACCGGCTACCAATGGATAGTGGACTCCCTACACCACTCCTACTGCCTTGTAGGTCACACTTGGTTGTGTAAAGGCTAGAGCTGCACTCTCAAACAAAAGGCCGAGCGATTCTGGGGAAATCACTCGTACCGAATTCCCATGAAACTTCATGAACTCTCTCGCATCAGATCGCCGCGCCTGGGCAGCGATGATTCGAGATGTTCATGAAGCCGGCTCATCCTCCCGTAGGAGATAGCCGAAGTAAAGTAAAAAGTAAGATCGAACCCTGGACCATGTGCATGATCGGCGGGCGTCCTAACCGCTATGCCACCGACGCACAAAAACATTAATACTGTTCACTTATATATCTTTTTCAGATAATAAACTATTATCCCATCTTATGCATGTACTGCAGTACTACAATTTCTGGAATTTGTATAAGAAAAGCCCGACCGATAGCTGCTATCTGGATGTGGTGGTGGGCTTGCATATCGCAATGACCCAACAAGCTACACTGGCTAGAACTATTGTTTCTGCAGGTCCTACCATGCCAGAAAGGTTGTTAGGATGGCAATTAGACCCAAAACAGTTACCGGAATAGTGTAAGAATTTTTTTACACTATGCTGGGGGTCTGTGGACGAAGTCGTACTGCTGGGGAATGGGGATGTAACGTAACAGCAGTAAGGTGTTTCCCTCAGATGGCCAGCATGCCGGCCAGCTATGCTGTCTCCCCACTATAGAGACGGGGGGGGGGGGTAGAAAAGGTTAACCCCAAAAATTGTACATCGCGACTTACCCTACATTGGTTCGTAACCGGCGGTAAATTCACTAACATGGAACCAATCCAAGAAACCAGTTCATACAGGCCGTGTGTGTGACTGGCCTCAAGCAAGTGTCCCCTGGGTTCTGTGGTCACGCAACACTGACTCTCTTTATGTTTCAGGTACCCGACGAATCAATCAACTTCAACTGTGTGGGCCACCGGGAAGTAACAACCACCCACACACTTCCAAAAGCACACGAAGCCCTCTTGAAGATCATTCTCCTTTACCCACATCACCTTACTACCCTACTACAGTCAGTACCATTCTGCAGGTTAGTGAGTCATCTTCACTTCACTCTGTGACCACAAACAACGATGAGAGCTATAGAAACACCCCCGACAGCCTCTTAAAACCACGTCGCCAACTTCATATAGGAGCATTCAACGTCAGGACCCTCTGCCATATTGGACAACAGCCATCACTAGCAAGAACTCTGGCATCTCAAGTCATGGATGTATGCTGTGTCTCGGAGATAAGTGGCTGACATTTTCGTCGTTTGCGACAATAGTTACGACAAAAATCAGTTGATAAAAATATTCAACAACTGTCATCCGGCAATAAAATTCACTCTAGAAATGGAATACGAATTCAAAATTGCCTTTCTTGAGGTGCAAATGACAAGACGATCTGACGGAAACTTAAGAAGATCAATCCATAGAAAACCCACTTGGAACAGTCAACTAGCAAATTTCTACAGCTAGGTTACTTATTAAGAAGAGACGAAATCTGATTAAATCCCTTGCCACTCGGATCCGACGCATCTGCAGTTCTGATACCCTGGAAGCAGAACTGGATCTTCTCAAAGAAACCCATATCCAAAATGGATACCCGCCAAGATTCGTTGACAAAAGTATCAAACCGAATGTCCAGAGGAACAAAACATCACTTGTTTCAGAAAACATACTTTATATGAATCTCGATTTCAACGGAGACTACTCAGCTTGCGATATCCTCAAGAGAAGAATTTCAGCATCTTTGAAAAGAACATTCTTCGCATCAACGTTAAGAGTAGTGTTCTCCAGAAGTCTTAAGGACAAGATCCTGCATCCGGCCACTTCTATGTGCATAATATCAGTTCACCTGTTCCTGTAGAGCCAAGTAGTACACTGGTCGTTCGACGTATATCCTGTCTAAAAGGGGTTCAACAACATTATCCCACATGGCTGCCAACAGGTAATAGTGGCTGTATAAGGGGTGTAATAATCGAACATCTCGTCAACACTGGTCACTCCATCTCAACAAATGCCTGCTTCAAAATGAAGAAAAACCTACCAAAGGCAATACGCTTTCGTCTCTTCTGTATTGCTGAAGCCTTAACCATTCAGTTGGAGGAACCAGAGTTATGCATACAAAAGAAAGTCATCCAACCACTTCTACTATCATGGTAGCAACCGTTTTGACTCCAGCTGACTTGATGTTCGTGTGCTTTTTTTTCTAACTCTTCATAACATTTGTAGTTTTTAGAATTCTGAACACAATATTCAGCGAAGAGATTCTTTTCAACGAGTTTATTATCAAGCTGTACAATCGTATATATATGGATTTTTTAAGAAATTATATCCGGTGAGGGAATTAGATCAAACGTGTGAATACATGAAATAATAATAGTGTGATTATAATCATAGTTTAATGTCAAGTGGCAAAATAATTAATGTCGTATATAGAATAATACATAAGGTGTATAGATGTTGGAAAGGGGTGCATAATTATAGGATTAGTAGGCGAATATAAAATGTTACATAACATGGTGTGAAATTTGATAAGACAGAATTCAATATTGTAAAAATAAAAATATAAAAATTAATAATTTTGGGTTTAAAATGTCAAGTGGGTCAAGTGGAAAAGATTCACAGTGAGAATAGTAATAATAATAATAATGATAATAATAATAATCGTAGTAATAAGGGAAAAGTACATAGAATAACTAAATAAACAAAGTAAATAAATAAATAAATGTCTATCCCTCTACGGCCAAGGCAGAAGTAGGGATTGTACATACTTCTTTTGTACACAAAGGTCTGGCTTAAAGTCATGAATTGCCAAGGCCTCAGCTGTCTTTAGAAGTCCGTAACGAAGAAAATGGGGAAAGTTAGCATGGATTCTATATATGATCTTGAAATCATGGTTAGGGTTGACAGAAGTCGATCAGGTGTTCCAAAATAGAGCTTCGCACACACTTCCTTTCTCCCTTGTAAAACCATGCTGGAATATGTTCTCGTATCCGTGTGGAAAGCGTCCTCTGACTACGGCCAATGTACCTTGCTCCACAAGAGCAGGTGAACTGATAGATGCACATAGAAGCGGCCAGACGGGGGAGCTTATCTTTTACAGAGGTAGAGAACAACTTAAGGCTAGTGAATTCTTACATAACTCCATATTCTCCTTTGTTTCTATGTGTATCCTCATCACAACTCACTCATTAAACTATTCATCTTATTACGTAACTGTGCTACGCTTATTCAACTTCTTTCATGTGTTGATTGACATGAATAACTGGAGAAGAGAAGACATTCAGCGAGGAGTTACTCTTCTTTTCGGCGATATCATTCTCAAGCTGGACAATCGCATATACACATTTATATGCAGTAAACTATCTCAGCAACAAAAGTGAATATTTCCAAGGTTGTGTCATTAGGATTGTTAATTTGTTTTAAATAACAAATTTCGTAATATAACAAATTTATTGAATGGATTAGAAACCAAAGAAAGATTAAATAAGCAAGTTGAGTGACGTAATCTGATTGACAGGGTTGAGTAGAGCTCAGCTAAAATAATTAAAATTGAACAAAAGTCAAGTCAACAACAGTGATTGATAATAAGGGGTAGACATTCAATAAGGGGTGGGTGGGGAAGAAAATATTATACAATTAAGAAGCAAGCAAGCAAAAAAAGACGAAACAAAAACTAGCTATTTGGTGCTAAGATAGGTCAGGTCCACTGCAGATTTAATGACTGAACGAACTTCTTCTTTTGTATGCGGAGTTCAGGATTTGACATGTGAATTGCCACTGCTTCTCAGAGGTTTGATTCGTACTATTTTTTAGCCAAATTCCCACGTATTCTGTAGATGACTTTGAAGTTACTTTGTGGGTTTACTTGGTGCTCCTACAGATTAAAGGATCCAGTGGACCCAATTAGACAAAATAATATAATTTACAAAATACCCTGCAATGACTGTGAGTGAGGTCAACTACATAGGTCAAACTAGTAGGTCAGGGGTAGTCAGATTGTCAGAACATAAGAATTTAGCTGAAGTAAGAATGGTTGACCCAGAGAAGGTAAGTAATTTAGAAAAAAGCTCAGCAATTGCAATGCATGCATTGGCACACAGCCACACAATAGGGTGGGAGAGGGTTAAAATTCTAAAAAGTAATCTAGGTAGGTGGAGAGAGAGATTGATTACTGAATCCTTGTTCATCGAATCTACACCCAACACATGCAATAGGAATGATTCATTACTCATACCTGAAATATGGAAAATATTACTACCAATCAAATCAAGTGAAAAACAACGGAACTATATAAATGAATTTAGGAAGTCGTGTGATTACCCTGATATGATTATGAGCAATAAATTGTGCTCGAAACTTCGTCATTAGTGAATATTACTGTATAACAACACTGTGTGAGACTTTATCAAAACAAAATTTACTCATAATGGAGTTACACTCTACCACAGTGCACAAGTTTTAGTCTTATATCAATCGACCAGGTTTTTCAGAATAGAGGGGCAGGGGGAACCTATTTTCCCCTTCATAAAACCATGAGGGTAAGTGTTCGACTAAACAATTGGATAGCAAACGCTGAGTACAGTCGACGTACCTAGCGTTACACGAGCAGATGCACACTGATGAGGCCAACAGTGGTAACTTATCCTTCACGTTCACGTAAAATCATTAATTTCTCACAGAAAGTTAGTCAAAATCCAACTACGAATGTTTTCGTTAATGAGTGGGACAAGCAGTTTCTCAGTATTTCTACCGATGAGTCTCCATTGAATTGTGCATTCGAGTACAGAAGTCTTTTTGGAGCAGAAAGGGTGGGCGGTTTCAGTGAATTCGGCTTCATGGATTTTGTGATAAAACGTTCTCGGTGATCATTTTCGGAGTGTTCTAGTCCTCTTCCACAGTGTCAGGGCTTCAAATACTGTGGGTCAGTAAACGGATCAGGTTTCTTTTTTGTATATAAAGACATCCAACTGTGAAAGTCAGTAAGCTGTCCGTTCCTTATCAACTTTCTGTAGATGGATCACTTTCGTGTTTCATCTTATTAGTTGAACATCCCGAAAAATTTTTTTCCCCTCTAATGTGAACTGGATTGCAGCTGTTGAAAAAATCCAGGATGTTTGTTGGGTACCAGATATGATTCCGATTATAATACCATAGTACATCTACGTATTCATGTTGTACAATGTGGTAAACGCTGTACACATCCAAATACGAACAACATTATATTAAGAAATGCAAGTGAAAACTTGAAAAGATGTATTGTCATAGAAATCAAATTTCGAAGAGAGCGAGGCGAACATGTGTAGTTGCACTACATAAATATATATATATATATTATAGTTTCCTTTAGTTCCTAGAGGAACATAGGGCTTCAGCTACACGTCTCCATCGCGTTCGGTTCTCTGCTAGAGTCTTCACCTGGCTCCAAGTCTGCCCACACGTTTCCATATCCTCTCCACATGACCTCCTCCAAGTCACCCACCCTCGCACTGACGACCAACTCGCCGCTTCCCTTTCGGGTTCCACTCGAGCAATGGCTTGTCTAGTGATCTCACTTGATGGTTTCCTCAGAGTACGGACAGCCAATCCATCTCCATTTCTTCCTGCCTATTTGTTTCACAATCGGTTACTGCTGTGTTGGTTCGCTCATTGCCAGAGATCTCTGTTGCTGGTCTTTTCTGGCCACCTGATCTTGAGTGGTATTGAGTGAAGGCAGCTGTTGATGAAGGTCTGTAGTTTGTTTGAGATGCTCTTCATGACGCGCCAAGGCTCTGATCCGTATAGTGGCAATGACTTCACATTCGAGTTGAAAATCCGGATAATATATATATATATATATATATATATATATTAGCCTTTTAAGTTCCAAATGGAACATAGGGGCTTCAAGCTGGAGGCTTGAAGTCTCGGTAGCAGTGGTATTTATTTTTACGGGATGGGGTTGCTAGCCAGCCTTATGCCCAACCTTCCTTCTTTACCGGTCTTATCAACGTAAAGGAGTGCGTAGGTCGGGGATCGAACCTCGAACCACATGACCCGTGGTTGACGAGCATTCCACTACAGTGCCACCGACGCCCATATATATATATATATATATATACATAAAGAACGACAAACCTATGTTCAGTAATACAATGGCAAATATTCCACATGCGTATTTAAAATCAGTTTCTGTAAACGTACAGATGAATTAGTTTTATAAGCGTATAGTTGGAATTAATACAGGGGCGCTACATGTCCTCCAAATACTCTTCATTATATTTGGTTCCCTTGATAAATTTCGATAAAGAAAGGAAGACGAAATTTCTAGTATAAAATGATATCATTCTATTTCACAGGTTCTCATCAGCTGCACACCCCTGCCTGAAATTACAATGGTTATATAGATGATAATAACATACTTTAATGTTTGAGTGGTAGTAGAGAAGAAATACTATAAAACTGACGCATCCAAAATGTAAGCATTACAATTTTTAGCTTAGGTTTTCACCATCAACTTATACACTTTCAAAGTACAAGAGAGGGGTAAGACAGAAAAAATTAACAGAACAGTGTTAGCTTGTAGGTTCACATAGCAACTCAAAAAAACAAAAGAGGTTACAGTTTATAAGATTAAGATTTGTTCAGTGAGTAAAGATCACTGAATTAGATGACTAATTAATGTAATCAGAATCATCTATATAACCATTGTAGTCTGCAGCTGATGAGAACCTGTGAAATAGAATGATATCATTTTATACTACAAATTTCGTTTTCCTTTCTTTATCGAAACTCTTCATTATCTTCAATAAGAGTATCGTCAACGTATCTCATGTAAAACCTAAAGCTGTCAATCATTTTCTTTAGGTGTGTTTTCTAGTTTTGACATAAAGAAATAAGCAAGCAACAGGGCGACTAGTGAGCCCATAGCTATACCATCTTTTTGTCGATAATATTCCATTATTGAAAGAGAATTTGGCACTTACAGTGTATCCGAAAAACAGTTCCTCCAAATAATCAGTGGGTATATCAACGTTTATCCCCTTTGAAATAATATTTCCGCATATACAGCATACTGTTTCAGTCAGTGGGATATTCGTAAACAGTAATACCATATCTAGTGAGAACGTGGTTTTAGATGGTTGGAGGCAATCGGTCACAGGAAGCCTTGTCAGCACCTAGGTTTCGTGCCACTTGGCCCTCACCAGTCAGCAAGGCGTATCTGCGACCTTGAAGGAACTCATGTCCCTTCTGAGATTCGAACCCCCGTCACCCAGTGAGTGAATACTGCAGTCAGAGACGTTACCACTGAGCTGGCTATTCGGGCTCGCGATTCACCTCCTGTACGACAGTATTGGATATTATTGATTGGACACTAGTGTAATGTGTCTAGCCCTATCTTCGGTGCAGAACACGGTTTATAATTAGAAACATTGACGTTTCCAATCGTGTTGACAAAGTTGACGGAATCTCTGAGTAAATAGCAGGAAACTTGCCTCCTAACTGGTTCTAGTAAGTCTAGTTGTGGTGAGAGCTGTCTGCTAGCCAAAATTGGTAGACAGCAATTTACGTCCCATATCTTGGTCATGAGAAAAAAACAAGAACAAAGACTAACTCAACAACCAATCACAGCAGACTCTGCGTGGGCGGATACGATTCGCAGATATATGGTCTGACCTTCAAAGAACTGGTCACAAAGAGATGGCAAATTAACTTCCAGCGAGAAAACAACCAATCAGAAGACGCTGTTTCTCTGCTAATAATAACGAATAATAATGAACATAAAAATCTATAAATATCTGTTGATTTTCTCAATAAAAACGATCTGTTGCCTGTCCCTTGTCTTCTTTCGTTACATACTGACCATTAGATAATGAGATGATAGGGTGAATTCGTCATATCGAGACTAGGTTGAAGAGGTGTTTCTTTCGCTACAATAGACCTGTTCTGTCTTAACACCGGATGCGTAATTTTGTTCCTTAATTGTATGATATTCTCTTCTCCTACCCCCTCCAAACTATTAAATTTCTACGTCTCATTACCACTGTTGTTAACTTGACTCTCGTTCAATTCTGTGAATTATATTAAGTCTAGTCGATTAACACTTTGTTCTATTACGTGATTTACTTTCTAAAATAAATTAACAATTTTAATGACACGACTTTGGAGATATTCGTTTTTTGTTGCCAAGATAATTTGCTCTAGATGCTTCACTGAACGTCTTTTCTTCCAAGAAATTATGCTCGAAACGTCATCAGTGAATACTAATAATTGAATCCCTGTGTCTTTTCCTATCCGATACAATTATTCTATACTATCTCATGACTACACCAATTATGACTGTCTGGTAAATCACACAATGGCAGAGATGATCCCAGTAGACAATCCACACAAATTGAACGTTAAAAAAAGCTCGTATAACATTCAGCCACCACTGGGACACGATTTCTCAATGGCCAGCCCATGAATTCTAACTTCTACCAATTCGTGATTTAGCGCGACTGGAAACAACCAATGTCGTCGGTGGGACATCCATCCTCACACTTGACTGGATGGACCTCACTGGTCACGACTTCTCACTAGAACTCCATTCTGTAGCAAGTCACTAGCGAGCTTGCCTTATAACCAGAAGGTCCTGGGTCCGAACCCCAGTGGGTGAGTACAGTAGATGATTCCCTAACTAGGATTAAACAACTGTCCAGTACTCCCTGGTTTCTAATGATTCTCTCACTGATATCAACCCGTGATGAACTCGTAAAAACAAAACTAACCCTTACAAACCAAACTATAGAAAGTTTAAAAAAAAATCAACCAACAATCTTTTTTTTCAGTTTGTTTTCGTATTGATTTATTTTTTTTAGAAAAGAAAATCATATCGTGCAGCACAGAGTTCTACATATTTTGAGAGGGGGGGAAGGGGCTAGGAGAGAGAGAGTAGAGGATTACGGGTGGGCGGTTGGGGCCAAATAAGAAATAAAAACAGAGAAAAATAATAATAAGACGAAACTAAAGATACACATAGGCAATTACACACGTACACAAACACACAGAGGGAATTATTAAATAGAAAGTCGGTGTACTCACTCAACAAGTAAGTAAGTGAGTGTTTTGTTTGTTAGTGATCGAAATTCGGTGGTAATTTGCATCCCCTCTCCTTCCATCCCACGAGCACAGTTAGTTAGTTCGCTAGCTAGGTATCAACCGCTTCTTTTACTCTTTTTTTTATTACTTTATTCGACAATACATGGATGATTGTGTGTGAATGGTGGTTACATAATATGTGTATATTTCATCACAAGGCACAAATAAATGTACAGGTGAATGTGGTGTTTTGTGCAACGTGGGTGGTGGTGGTGTAGAGTGGGGTGGGGCGATAAACAACACAAAAGTCCCACTTGTATTTGTTTGTTTGTGTATGGAAGAGAGACAGAGACGGAGATAGATAGATTAGGGAGTAATATCATCATCATCATCAAATTAAGATCGTCACGGCACGGCACAGATTGAATCGAATATAACTATGATCAACGCACACACACACACACACATGATTGTACACAAATAATAATGATGGTCATCATCGTTGTCATCGTAGCCGACTGTTCCACCCACGCATTCACTCACTCGCTCATCTCTTCATCTATCCATCCCCCCATCCAATCATCGATCCTAGACTACTACTCATAGGGTAATAAAGCAAGTAAAAAAAAGAGAGAAACAAAAAGGTGGTAGCTGCTTTTTATTGTGTGTGAGCAATTGATTCGATTTTGAGTAGTGTTGCAATAATAAAAGTAGTAATTTGAGCTTTATATGTGTATGTGTGTGGGCGGTGGGGGCGGGGTTATTTTTCTCTACAAAAGAAAATGTAAGAAAAGAGAAAGAGAGAGGGACAGACAGAGTGAAGGCAGAAGGATACTCTCACAGAGGAGAAAAGATTAAAGCCAGCGCCAATAACAGAGAGAGAGTGTATATAGAGAAGAAAGTGGAAAGTTCTATCAATAAATACGCCATATAATAATAATAATAAATAGCAATGATGGTAGTTTACAAGAAAGAGACAGAAGGAGGGAGGGAGCGAGATCTGTTCCCTGTTCGAGAATTTAAAAAACGCGTTATAAACAGGTATCATAATATGTGTATATATTACGACCATCAATCGTCATCGACTGTGCTCTCTCACACACACATAAATCCTAAGTGTTTTTTGGAGGAAAACTTTAAGCGGGAAAGGACAAAAAAAGACGGCGGGGGGGGAGGGTAAGTAAATCACATCTGTTGATCCTTATGAATGTATATTTAGAGAGAGAGAGAGATAAGAGAAATAAACCTAACGATAGAAGAATAACACACACATATATATAAAAGGTGAGCCATGATCAGGATGGAAGAAGAGAAAGAACGCAGACGGAGGAGGAGAACGGTAAGAGAAGAAGATTCCATTGAGGAATAAGAAGAGGAAGCAGAAGAGGCAGAAGGAAAGCCTTCACAGTTAAGGTAGATTTCCGCGGATGAAGGAGGAAACAGAGCAAATTAGAAGACAAGAGGAGGAGGAGAGAGAGATCACTAAGTAAGTGAGGGAAGTGGAAAGGATTTACACAAAAGGCAAAGAAAGAATAAGAAAAAAAATGGGAAGGAGAGAGGCATACGCGACTTGAAGAGATGCTAAAGAAACAAATTTCAGACATGATTCCAGAGAAAATCAACATACACAAACACACACACCAACTACGCAAGCGACTAACTGACTGTTCACACAGCTTCTTCTTCTTTTCGTTATATTCACGATTATGATAGCCATTACGAGCAAGTGAGTGAGTAGGTAGGGAAGTGAGCAAAGTGAGAGTATCATATTGGAAAAAAAGAGTAAAAGCAGCAAGAATTGAAGATATATATGTATGTATAAGTAATTGAACAAATTCTAGCTGCCGCCATCACCACTGCCGCTGACGGTTGTCGAGTCATCATTTTTCTTCCGCTAGACAGAAGAAAAAAGAGAAAACCAAATAAGTATGAATATATATATCACTGGGGGACTTAACGAGGTAGTTATTATATAAGAGCATATCATAAGAACACTTACCATGAATGCGTCATGTCTATCAGACCCCTTCACTTCAAAAGACTTTTGAATCGATCATCACCTGCAACTCGCTCAGAAATACCATCACCACCACCACCCACAGCACGCACAGAACTGCCTGTCAGTGGAGACCAGTCCTCCAAAGAAAGCAGAAATCTTGAGTGCGATCAAGCTACTGAAGTCCAGACGGGAAGGCAACAGGGCCAAATGAAATCCCCATCCCCGAAGCACTGAAAACGAGCCCAGAGACTGCGGGAGATGTGCTGCCGCCATAATTGCAAAAGGTTTGGAAGGGGGGATAGGTGCCTACTGACTGATTGAAAGAAAGGCTGGCTACCTTGTCAATCTGCCAAAGAAGGACAACTTATGTCTCACTCACTCTGTAAGAACTGACTGGTGTGGAATAATGCTCTTGTCCACGCCAGGTAAAGTACTAACTCGCATCATCCTAGAGAGAATAAAAAAATTCACTAGATGCATAACTCTGCCACCCCGGAACAAGGTGGATTCAGGAAAGGCAAATCATGCGATGAGCGAATTCCAACTCTACTCGTCGTCATCACAGAACAAAGCATAGAATGGCAATCAAGTCTCTACATCAATCAACTTCACAGACTTTGGAAAGACCTCCGACAGCGCTGACTAAGAATTAATTTGGAAACTACAATGGGGCACACCAAATCTTCATCAAACCACCACGTGTCACGTGACTCACAATAGGAAACTCAGAGAGGTTTTCGAAGTGAAGACGACAGGAGTGAGACAAGCTCGCTGTCTATTATCACCGATGATATTTTTAACAGTGGTGGACTGCATTATATAGAAGACTGTGGCACAGGGAATGAGAAGACACGAATACATTGCACTGACCGGTAAGACTCTAGAAGATGTGGACTTTCCGCGTGGATCATCTGTATTCAATGTGACACATACACACACGCAGACTGGAAGACTTGTTGTCGGGCAAAAAGCATCAAACTGGCTGAAGACGCGAGGCAGGCAAGCAGCGAAGACAGGACTGCAGGTGAACATAGAGAAGGTGGAGATGATGAAGATAACCACCGACCAACAGCAAGAACAAACGGTATCAATCAATACCAACAGAATAAATTTGACAGCGACTACTTTCTTCACCTGTCTAGGAAGCATCGTTTCAATTACAGGTGAGGGAAACGATGAAAATGTCAGAGCAGGCCAGAAAGGATCGGGAAGGCAAGATACGCCTTCATCAACGTGAAACCAGTTGGGAAATCTTCTTCACTAATTTAGCTAACATTAAGAACAAGATTCGAATTTTGTTGAACACAAATGTTAAGTCAGTCAGTTCTTCTATATAGGTCAGAAACGTGGCCAGCGTGCCACGAAGAACATTTCCAACAGGCTACTCTACTGCAGACTTTTATCAACTGGTGCCAAATTCACTGGCTCCATACTGAAGATCAAATAGCCAGTCAGCCAGCCTCCTGACCAGAAAGAATTAGCAAAAAGAACAAACCAACAGGCGAGAGCCAATCGCTCAACAAATATGTAGGAGAAAGTGGAGATGGATTGATCGGGCACATGTCACTGAGGAGGCCATCGAATGACATCACACGACAGGCCATCACTTGAGTGGAAACCGAATGGGAAGCGACGAGTAAGTTCTCAGTGAGAGGGTGACATGGAGGAGATCTTACGAGTTGGGGGGGGGAGGAGATGAGAGATTACGGGTAACCGCGGAGTGAGCCAGGTGAAGAGGACGGACAGTAGAGAATGGAACAGAATGGAGATGCATTGTTGAAGCTCACCCATGTTCAACTCAGAACCCAAGGGAGTACATTTTATCTCCAACAAACCCAAGTATAAAACTGATTATTATGAGAACTGGCATCAGTTAGAGAACATGGAAAAAGAAACACACACAGTGAGTAAAAGAAAAGAACTTACTGATTCAGTTAAACTTTGTGAATTGTGTTTTGTTCGTGTTCCCTGATTCTTTACATGATTTGTTGTTGTTGTTGCTGTTGTCGTTGTTGACGATTTTGAATGATGCACAAAAGACGACGGTCGATGATTGTTATTATTATTCATGATCATTTGATGATTTGGTGTATCTAATAATGGCATACTTTTTAGGATAAATGGTTCTGTAGCACTTCCTCCTACCCCTCCACCGCTACATGGATTACGGAATCTAAATTTCGGTTGTGGTGGAACAGATGAACCTCGATGATAACCATGAACTTGTGCAGGATGAACAGATGTATGGATATGATTGAAAGGTGTAGCTGATGGTCGGGCGCCTGTACCGGTTGCTGCTGCCATGGCTGCTGTTGGTGGGAAATGTAAGTTAGTAAGAAATGCTGTATAACCACCACCACCACCACCAACGCCACAAGTGCCAGGTGATGGAAATCGTGTCGATTGTGAAGATAAATCACCATTAACAACAATATTATGCTTATCCTCTAGGGGATGATTGAAGCGTCCACGTGGCCAATAGCCATATAAAGCTGGGGGGCCAACACGCATGCTACCACCACCCCTAGTTGCAGTAGTAGCAGCTAAAATTTAAAGACAAAAGGAAAATAATTTGTGATTAATACACATTTATGTATCTACAACACCAATCAAGATGATAATGACGTTTACGCCTGTCAAAAATGGATTATTCATTACATAACACGAGGTTCACTTCGTCTTTTTCTATCCAATTTTTGAGCATAAGTTTTATTTTCGATAAATCCAAAGTTTGACTAAATGTTAATTTTTTCACGAGTTGACCACGGATTGATATTAGTTAGATAACCATTGAAAACCAGCCACAGGGAGTACTGGACAGCTGTCTCATCCTAGTTTGGGAATCATCGGCAGTACGCACCCACTTCCAGGGTTCGAAGCCAGGACCTCCCAGTTGCGAGGTATGCTTGTCGACTATTCAGTCACTGGAACCCCGACCCCATGGACAGTCTATGAATTTCAACTTGTGCCAATTCCTGATATATATTAAACACAACCGCCACAGGTAACTTCCTGTATGATAGGGTAGTCGCTAGGACGAAACAGTTGTCCAATACTCCATGTTGGTTTGCCGATGGTTCTCTAACTGATGTCATCTCGTGATCAAATTTGTAACCATCAATCAAATCGGTGCAAACCAACACCTGATAATCATTAGTTGTTGAAACAACTGGCTGTCCAGTAGTACTCCCAGGTGGTTTTCAATGAATCTCTAAATGATGTCAGCTCGTGACCAATTGTGTAACTATACTTATGACAAGTCATCACTTTTGTTACTACCCTCTATTATGAAAAGATTGTACGGCAAAACAGGAAAATAAATTCACCAAGAAGAACCTCTCCGTTGTCACTAAACTACTTGTCTTATTTTTGGTTGGACAGCAGTCAGTAACTAGTGTCCAATCAAAAATAAACAATACAGTCCTACAGGAGGTCAATCGCGAGGCTGAATAGCCAGTTCATTGGTAACGTCTTTGACTGCAGTACTCACTCACTGGGTGACTAGGGTTCGAATCTCAGAAGGGACATGAGTTCCTTAGAGGTTGCAGATACGCCTTGCTGTTGAGTACATGAAACCTAGGTCCTGGCAAAGCTTCCTGTGGCCGATTGTCTTCAACCATCTAATTACTTGTCTTATTTTTTTTTCACTAGTAGGGATAATCCATGAAATCGAGATTATAATAGTAGCAATTCAGATTATAGGATGATGATTTGTAGGGGATTTTGAATTAATTTCATTTGTCCCATTTTCGTCACGAACCAACATCAGTTAGAGAGGGATGTGACTGGAAAATCAAAGAAGAAATTATTCCAAAATCTTCACAAATTCTATAATCTGAATATAATAACAATCACCAGCTCACTGATGATGGTCATTCGTGGATAGATTTCCTGAAGTTGCTGCTACTACTACTGCTGTAGTGGGAAGTTGTGACCAATTTAGTCTCCCATTTTCATAGTAAAAATGGATGCGCGCCCATCAAAGGGCCCATATTGATGAAGGCTGCACTGTGTATCTCACGAGTTGATATAACACGTTGGAACTCTACGGTCACTCAATTCAAGACTCTGGATATCAAAACCTGAAGGCCCCGCCCTGCTCGATCCCTAGTGAGGGGAGAGGGAGTCATGGATGTGCACTCATAAAATAACTGTCCAATGCTCTCTCTCCCTGATTGGTTTTCAATTATCTCTATCTAACTAATTGAGGTTGTTGGTTCATGGCAAGAACCTAGCAATTGAAATAACAATAACAGTTATAATGATAATAATAAACACAACTTATAAATTAAGCTTACCATCTGATACTGTTGCCTGTCCTGAGTACTTGTTATTACTATTATTAGTATTAGATGGGATACCAGGTAAATTCATCCAAGGATATCGAGGATAATAGTATGGTTGTGCTGTAAAATTTACATAATTACAACGATCCGGTGGAAGTATTGGTGCTGATGAATAGGGTGAACTCCCAGCACCAACACCAGCACTAGCAACAGCAGCACCACCACCACCAGGTAACAATGGCATAGGAAAACTATGCCTAAGTGGTGAATTAAAAAAAGCATCATGTTGACGATTAGGCATAAATGTCCAATAGTCAAATTGATCATAATTATTATTATTATTATAAAAATTAGGCTGTGAATATGGTCGATTGTGTGCCGCTACTGGCGCTGCTGCTGATGTTGTCGTTGCCATTGCTGTTGCTGTTGTTCTTGATGCCTCCAAGTTAGACAGATTGCCTGGACGTCCAGAGGTATTAGGTAGGGGATAAAAGATAATCGGTGGTTGAATAAACGATTGAATTGAAGTCCCGGCAAGTGATTGTCCATATAACCATAAGGCTAACATATGATGTAAATTTTTCAATACCAACTGTAAAAGAAATTAGACGTAGAATAAAACATTTTGTGAAATAGTCTAATCTAATAAAGTAAAGTGCATATTAGCCGCACAAAGCGCACGCTTTCCAAACGCATCTCTGAACATTATCTGGCATGGTTAGCAAAGGGACATTGCAAGACAATTACTAGCTCAATTCTCGAGCATTTGGTGAACTCAGGCCACGTAGCTCCACCGGAGTCGTCTTTCAAGATCATCTACAAAGTGAAGCCAAATGGTACGAAGGACGTCAGGTATCAGCTTTTGTGTAAGGCGGAGGCGCTGGCAATTCATCAATACAACCCTGAACTCTGTATACAGAAAAAGTTTGTCCAGTCTCTTATTCTACCTTGGTCTTAACCTTCTCACTAATCGTTCCCTGTAAAAACATTTTGACTTTTTTCTTTTCTTTTTTTAGTTTTTAATTTTACTTTTAGTTTGCTTTTGCTTTTGTTAATAATTAATTCACTATTATCACTCTCATATGCTCCTTTGGTATATTTTCACACCCTCTTCACACTTATTAAATTGACACTCAAATACCTTTACTCTGACTCAATAGCAATTTTAACCTTATCAAATTTCTATCTTTGTTCCGTTGAGTACCACGTAATTTACAACTTTTAATTTTCACTTCTAAAGCCACTTCTGAGTAATCATATCAATAATATCACCCCCTATTACTCAATAATAGACCGCTATATATTTTTGTAAGTATAAATACGACTGTACAGCCAGGCTGTGAAGATGATTTCGTCGATAAAGAAAATTTTCATCGCTGAATCTGTCTTTTATTTTCTAAAGTCAACAAAGTTGTTAAATCATAAACGACTGTTCGAGCATAGTAAGCCTGAATGGTCAGTCAACGAGTTGACCTACTAACCTGAAGGTCTTTAGTTCCATCTGTGGAGGTGGAGTCACGGATGCAAACTGCTCAACAAACAGGGCCCACCTCTTCTGCTAATTTGCTGGTTTTTGGCCTGTGCATGCGTCGGTGGCACAAAGGTAGAATGCTCGCCGGCCGAACATATGGTCCGGGGTCAAAATTCCCGGCAACAGACGCACTCCCTTACTTCGCTAAGCCAGTAATAAGATTGGTAGAAAAGGAAGGTTGGGCATGAGGCTGGCTAGCAACCCCATCCTGTAAAAATATACAACACTGCTACAGAAACTTCAAGCCTATAGCTTGAAGGTGCCCTATGTTCCACTGGGAACGTGAAGGAATAAAGAAAAAAGTCTTCGAGTCTGAATGTGTGACACTAAACATAAATCATCCCCACGCGCGAAATCCACATCCTCTAGAGTCTTCCGATCGGTCAGTGCAGCGTATTCCTGTCTTCTCACTCCCTCCCTATGCACAGTCTTCCGCATACATAATCCAGTCCACCACAATTACAGTATTAGTCTTATCTTAATAAATGTCTGTCTGTTGTCAAAACAAAATCCCAGGGATAATCATTCATTTATTCAGCAGCATAATATTTTCAAGGTGTACCTCAGATTATCTTTTTATCAGGTTCAATTTGAAAAAAGAGGTATTTTGATCAGTCACATGGTAGCATGACGTTTGGATTTTTATGATACTGAAGTCTTGTAAAAGAAATTAACTTATTCAAGCTTTACTGTGTGTATGTGTGTGAGCGTGGGCTGAAACTATAAATAGTCCTTTTGTATTATTGACTTCCTAAAAAAAACATTCCATCTTAACTAAACGCACAAATGACCAATAACTAGAGCGTTGTAGCCAAAAGTGCGCTACAATTTCCTAGGCCTGCGTGCGAAGGAAATTTATTAGATCTACTGACAAGTGGTGCATGACTTTAGGGCGGTTCCAATCCCACTACACGTAATTTAAAGATTGATTACGGATTGATATTACTTAGAGAACCAGGGAGTACTCGACAGCTGTTTCCTCTTACTTTGGACACCTTACTTACGCCAGAAGTAGTCCCGCTTGGCTGGTGTAAGTTATTGATTATCCCGGTGTACAAGAAGCGAGATAAGTCTTCCTGTGATAATCACAGGGGGATTAGCTTCACTGATATGCTATCTAAAGTTCTAGACTCATCAATCATGCGTAGATTGAGTGGTGCTCCAGGGGAACAAACACAAGAGAACCAGGCAGACTTCAGACAGATTCTGGAACATAGGAATACTTATCGACCACCAACAATCGTTATATTTCTTGACCTGAAAGCGGCATTCGATTTCGTCGACCAAGAGGTACTATGGCGATGTTCGGCTGTAAAAAGGAATGACGAGAAAATACATCAAACTGATCAAGGCACTCTATTTGAACTCATGCAGTCGGACAGGTGAGAGTCTACGGAGATGTGTGATCTAAAGTGGTGACAACAAGCGGTGTCCTACAGGGATGCCCACTGTCCCCATTTCTGTTTAATTTCATCATAGATGTACTAATCGACTTAACCCTAACTCACTTCAGTGACTCAGGTATTGACTTGTCTGTTACCAGGGTATAATCTCGTTGACGTAGAATATGCAGATGAAATAGTCGTTCCAGACGAAGACGCTGATGAAAAGCAGAGTCTTCTGAACACTCTGAGCAGCAATCTACGAATGTTTGGTATGCAATTCGCTCCCTTTGTCAAATGTAAGATGATGCTATAGAACTGGACTACATTGACTCACTACTAGCTTATAGATAGGGAGTGAATTGGTTGGTGGAGCGTGTTGACCACTTCAATCACTTATTTGGGAAGTTGCATCCACCAACGCCAACGGGTTGATCACTGATGGAATCTCAACACGGATAAAGAAGGTTTGTTTATATTATATATATATATTTCCTTCACGTTCCCAGTGGAACACAGGGCTTTAAGCTAGAGGCTTGAAGTTTCTGCAGAAGAGGTGATTATTTTTACAGGATGGGGTTGTTAGCCTCATGCCCAACCTTGCCTCTTTACCAGCTTTTTTATTCCTGGCTTAGCGAGGTAAAGGTGTGCGTCAGTCGGTGTGCATGGTCGGCAAGCGTCCTAACCGCTGTGCCACCGAAGGTTTGTTTGGCATGTGTCAACTGACGCCATCTATGGCTCAGTAGACGTAAAATCAGGTTGGCTGTCGACCGAAGGGCGTGTGTACTGCTCAGCAGTTTGCTCCGTCCTACTTTATGCCTGACTGTGAGACATGGTTATTGAAAGTGGAAGACATGGAAAGGTCAGCTAGCTGTCTTTGATTTTAGGTGATGCGTTCTATCTCCCGTGTGATGAGGTGATACAATAAGGTGAGTTATAATGAGGTTAGGCTTCGGTCAAGTGCTGGGTAAGTGGGAGGGGAAATCAATCGACGACGTTGTGAAGGTTCACCGATTGAGATAGTTAGGACATGTGTTACGCTTGCATGTCTAGGCATCGCCTTCCTCAACCGATGGGCAATGTCAGCTGCTGACATAGTATGGGTCAGGTTGGAAAAGAGTTAGCTAGTGGTGGTCAAACCAAAACATGGCTTCATCAGTCAATATAATCCATAACAGTTAGTTTAAGCCAGCTAGCAACGAGGGGAGGTATATACTGTCAGTTTCGTTGGGGTACTCCGGTTGGTAAAAATCAATGAAGGTTGTAGACAGTTATCGGTGAAATGACTAAAAATCTCTTTCTGTGATGGCTGACGCAGATGCATTCACTCTTTGCGATTTATCGTATCCAATAAAACTCAATTATTTTTCCATAACTCACACTTCTGTTTATTATCTGTCTTTTGAACCTCCCACTATTCTCTTCTCTTGCTTTGTGTGGTACATGGAGAGAGAGAGAGAGAGTGACAACTCGAACTGCTGCACATCTGTGCAGAGTTGTTCTATGTTGAAACCAGCCAATCAGTCAGTCTTACTTTGGAACTCTTCAGCAGTGTGCATCCATCCCAGTCGGGATCAAACCCAGAAGACTTTAAGGTTATGAGACGACACCATTTGACCACTAAACCAAATCCAATGGAACCCATTAGTTCTAACTCCTACCACCCAACTTTGTGGACCCCGCTGGTAACAAGACTTCCCAATAAGACTTCAAATCCACGAGCTCATTTTGTAACATTGGTTCAGTTTGCTGGTGGAGATCATGGATGCGACAATAAGAACAACAGGTAAGAAGTCTTCGAAGAATGACGCCCCACACCCCCCCAACCTTTTACCAAACCAAGTTTAATCAGTGAAAAAAAGTAAGAATAAGTGACAAAACATCAACTTACTTGTGTTGTTTCAAAATCAGCATAAATCTCCAAGGGTATACGATTAGGATGAGCCCACAATTGATCTAAGCCATCATTACTTAATCCTCTTGTCGGTAGGATAAGTGCTTTCGCCAAACAGTTGCCGACATGATTCATTTGTTGTTGTTGCTGGTGGTGGTGTTGTCCACCACGCCGACTAGCATTCATAATTCGTTTCAACTGTTGTTGAACTAACCGTCGACGTCGTCTAGGCTCAGGGAGGACATGAATAAATTTATTAGGCAATTGTTTCTCGCCATTATCTGCATTATTTGCATTCATATGTTTACTCGCCAACAACTGGATCCAATTCAGTGGAGATATTCCAGATTTTTGTTCTTTATTATTATTATTGTTGTTGCTATGATCACTGCTCTGATCGTTATCAGATTTACCCTGTGAATAATGATTGGATCTTGTTAATGATGTAGATGTAAGAATAGAAGTAGAATCCGATGTCTCTGAGAATCCTGGATTATGCGTAGTTAACCACCATAAAAATCGATAAGGTAGACAAATTAATGTAGCTAAACAAAATACTCTCTGAGATGAAGAATCCGCCTAGGAGAGTAGAATTAAAAAAATAGAAAAAAACAGATTAAGGTTAAATACAAAAAATATCATGGAAAAAGAATAAATTTTAAATTTAACCATAAAAACAAACTGATCGATGTAACTAGGGAATAGTGGAATTCACCAGGATGAGTGAGCATTTCCTCCTATTTGGGACGCATCGTCAGTTGGATGTACCTGCAATCCCAATGAGTGAGTGAGTGGGTGATAGTTTTTTTCCCACTGAAACTCGAACCCAGTGTGTATTCATCATTTCAAACACCAAAGAGTTATCTCCCCCTACTAGACACCATTTGGGACACAATAGCCAATCTCTTCTCTCATGCAACAGGCATCAGCTGGTATTTACTTTTCCAATCGATATTTGATTTTCCCGTTGATTGATTCAACTGAAATGTTCGACGTCTGTTGATATTCTAATCACCATCCCCCAAATTATTTCAAGTTAATCCTTAGATAACGTCCGTACTAGAAGTGAGTCGAGATGTGTTATCACAACAGAGGCCGAACATTTCAGTCCAATTATTATTATTATTATTATTGTTCCCTAGGGTTCCTAGTGGAACATAGAGCTTCAACTGCACGTCTCCACTTGCTTCTGTCTTCTGCTGAGCTTTTCACCTGTGTCCATGTCAGTCCATACTGTTTCAACTCTTCTTCACACGATCTCCTCCATGTCACCATTGGACGTCCCACTCGCCACTTCCCTTTCGGGTTCCACTCGAGCACTGGCCTGACGCGCGATGTCACCCAGCGGCCTCCTCAGCGAGTGTTCAATCCATCTCCACTTTCTCCTGCATACTTGTTGGGCGATTGGTTCTTGTTTTGTTTGTTCTCATAGTTTCTTGTTGGTGATTCTTTCCGGCCATCTGATCTTCAGTATACAACGAAGACAGCCTGTTGGAAATATTCTTTGTGACCCGCCAAGTTTCTGATCCGTATAGAATAACTGACTGACTTGACGTTTGTATTGAAAATCCGAATTGTGTTGTTGACGCTGAGTTGAGTGACGAAGATTTCTAAATTGGTTTCAGGTTGATGAATGTGTTTCTTGCCTTCCCGATTCTCAATTTGACATCCTCGTCCGTGCCTCCTGTAGTTGAGACAATGCTCCCTAGATAAGTGAATGAAGTAACCTCTTTCAAATCCCTCCCGTTGATGCTGATTGGCGCTGGATGTTGACAGGAAAATTAAAATCATATAATGTTTGTATTTCTCCATGTATCCACAACAGTCTTATAAGAGGTCAAATCATGAGTCCAAATAGCTCTCAGTGGAAACATCTTTGAGTGCAGTATTGGACGATATGAGTTCCAGTCTGTTACTACAACAATTCCTTCAACGTTATAGATACGTTTTGCTAACGAGTGTCAAGAAACACATAACTTAGGTTGAGGGAGTCTTCTGCCGGCTAACTCCCCCCCTCTCCGTGATAGAGTGATTACATAAAGTATACATTTTATGAAAGCGAGGTTTCTTGACAAAAATGAACAATTTGGTTTTTAGTGTGGTGGTTTCAAGACCGAATAGTTTGAGATTGAATAGACGCATCTGAGAGCATTTCTTGACATGGCCAACTACATAATATGTAGTAAATTTTTAAAAAACCAATTTTCCCTCTCCATGTAACCAAGGAACTCAGGTCTCCCTTCTGAGATTCGAACCCACGTCACCCAGTGTTGTAGGCTTCCTGTAGTCGATTGCCTCCAACCATTCAATATCAAAAATTCAAAGTGCGCCGTGATGGCAAACCAACTTAGAATGGCGGCCACATTGTAAACTTGACTGATAGAATTCAATCTGCACCAAACAAACTGGTGTTCAGTTAAAAGTCGACTTATTCCATTCTTCATAGTCATTGTTATTTTAAAATTTTCTTAATTATGCAATAACTTGTTGCTAACGCCTAAGGATTAATTTATCTTGAATTCCGTAGTTAATTAATTTTCACCTGTTCCTCCGAAACTTAGATATCTTGTTCCTAACATCTATTAGTTAATTGTTTTGATGACCTTCAACCTCTTCAATTCACCCCTCTATACCTAAAACTGATTAACTAAAATAACCATTTGATTGGTAAAAACGATTTTGATGTAAAAAAAACCATATATTAGTGTGGCGACAGCCGACGATAAGGAACTACTAATTGAAAAATAATGCATACTTCTTCGCTCAATCTGTTGTTTTATTTCCTACATGCGTAAGTGGGAATTAGGAGATTACTAGCTGATGGAGCAGTTCAGTTTACTGAGGCTATTGCAATAAAACAGCTGAAACCTGATCTATGCGTTCAAAAAGGAATACGTTGTGGGTGGACCTCAATGACTCTGATAACTTTCACCTTAATAATTTCTTGTTTTTTTGTTATTTTAAATTCATCACTTTGTTTTCATTGTCCCATTTTTTCCTTGACCTTCAGAATAGACTTTGGACTGAACTATGTCATAATCATCATCATCTTCTCATTCGACGTCGGACACACCAACCACTTGGAAATATATATATATATTTCCATGCCAATAATTTCAGATAACCTTATCATTCTTGTGTTTTATTTCACTATGACTGTTTTACGACAATCCCTCCTTACTGAAGGATTGATTTATGATGATAAGAAAATGTATCCACCGGGGTTCAAACCCAGGACCTTCTGGTCACGAGGCCAGCCAACTCGTAGACCATTGAGCCACTGGGACGCACCCGATCCAATGGCCAGCCCATGAATTCTAACTTCTGCCAATTCACGACATAGCGCAACCCTACTGGTCACGGTTTCCCATTAGGGTACAGCAGGTTGAAGATGAGGCAGTAACTCATCGAAGAAGACATTGTGAAATGGTCGCGCTATGTTGTGAATTGTCAGAAGTTAGACTTTATGGGCCATTGGATGTGGCTCAATGGTTTACGAGCTCGCCTTGTAACCAGATGATCCTGGGTTCGAACTCCAGTGGGGTGGGGGCGTACTGCTGAAGAGTTCCAAACTAGGCTGACGAAACAGTTGTCCAGTACTCCCTGCAGGTTTTCCAGTGGTTTTCTAACGAATGCCAGCTTATGATGAAATCCTTTATCCAATCAAATAAATAAATAAAAGTGCCTCAAGGTGCAGTACTTTCTCCATTTCTTTTCTCTTTCTTTTTGCATGACCTTCCGAACTCACCCAAAGTTAACTTCATTAAGTATGCTGATGATCTGACCGTTTCTGTCCCTGTAGTTTCCACATCGGATTGTTCCCATATGAATGGCTTCCTAGCTGAAGTTAAGGATTGGTCTGGCTCAAATGGTTTTAAACTAAATCCAACTAAATGTAATACTGTTGATTTCAGCTTGAGAAGTGAAAAAGACATGCATGGATTGATCCAATCTCATGATTGTTGTAATATTGATGGTTACATGATAGAGAGTAAGTCAAGTGTTTCTTATCTTGGCATTAGTTTCTCTTCAAACCTTTGCTGGTCGTCTCATATTCTTATAGTTTCTAAGAAAGTTTTCCATCTGATTTATTACATAAAGAAGTTGAGGCACTCAGGTATAACCCAACCTCTTCTCATACAATTTATTAATTCATGTGTTTTGCCCATCATTCTTTATTGTTCTCCATTATTTTTCCCTGAGCTACTCAATAATGACCATATAGTACTACGAAGAACATTGAAGGCTGTAAGTAGGGTCAGTGCTATCCCTTTGACTCAACTAACTGACACTGTTGTCAATAGGTACATGAATTCTTGTAAACACTTAGCTAAAGTTATTCTGTCTGATAGTGAACATCCTCTTTATTCACAATTGTTTCCTTGCATCTCCTCGAGTAAGACAGGAAGAAATTTCATAAACATTTATGTTCGTACTACAAAATATTAAAATTCGACCGTACCATATTTGGCACGAGTATTGTGTGAAGAGACAAATATCAGAAAAGAACTTTTACAACTTTTAAATCATTAACTAAACTATAAAATGTAATGATGCATATTATTGCATCTGTTACTTGTTATATTATTTACTTATTATTCACTATGACCTAGCAATTGGTGTGGTTTTGTTGGGGTTTTATTTTTTCCTATTAACTATCAATATTTTAATATTTTATACATTTATATAATTATAAACAGAGCTAAACCATTGCAATATGTAAAAGAAACGCTGAAAATTCCATGCTGTAAATTGTTATTGTTGTGGAATAAAGTGATTACTATTATTATTATTATTATTATACAAACTAGGATTGTATGATTTTATGTATTATTAGGGAGAATAAGGGCAATATTTAAAACAGACGCACACATACACACACTCAACTCACCTGTTTTTTACGTATATTCTTAAGACGTTGAAATATTTGCCATTGAGCCATAATCTGTGATTGAGCAGAACCCGATAGAGTGATTAAACGATAGGATTGATTTGCTGAATTTATTATGCCTTTTGATTCAGTTGTTTTTGAATGAGGTATATCAGTTTTTTGTTGAGCAATTCCACAATCGGAATGACAAGAAGAAGCACTAGGCATTGTACCGCTTGATGACAACTGTTCACCGCTTTCATCAGTATTATTATCATTGGTAGTAGTAGTATTATTGCTGTTGTCGTCATTTTTATTATCATTACATAAAGATGGCGAAGGAGGTAGAAGAATCAGAAGATGCTTTTGGGCATTTTGGTATTGTGGATTGTTCACCACCATCTTCATTATTATTGTTGTCCACGGATTGATCTACAACAGTAGAAGGTTCTGTTGTATTGACTTGATGCTTGGTTGTGTTGTTGTTGTTGCTGTTCGTCGTCGTTACAGTTGTTGATATCATCAGTAGGTTCTGTTGTAGCATTCAAACTTTCAGTGGCATCTGATGATTTCACAGAGGTGTTGTTGCCATCATCATCATCAATATTATCATCTTGATTACTGGTGGACTGATCGACTTTATTGTTCATCAAAGAAGAATCTTCATCCGGTGTAGAATTATTCAAGAAAGAATCAGCTAGAGAAATACATGTTGGTGATCTGCGATCAGATGATTGAGTTGATGAATTGGTGGTGCGTTTCGTAGTGGCAGTTGTAGCAGTAGCAGTAGCATTAGCAGTATGAGTAGTGCGAGTTGATGGACTGATTGCATATGGTGGATTAATTTGAACCTTAATATTAATATTTTTTAAAGTGAAAAAGAAAAGTAAGAGTGAGTTAGTGAGTGATTGAATGAGTAGGTGATCGAACCAGTAACCAATCAAATCTCTGCAAATTTAACTACTTGTCCTATACAGGAAGTTATCTAAATTTCTAGTGAGAAGTCGGGTGATCAGCGGGTTCCGCCACACTCAGATAAGTGAACGCTATATATATATATATATATATATATATATATATATATATATTCCTTCACGTTCCCACTGGAACATAGACCACCTTCAAGCTAGAGGCTTGAAGTTTCTGTAGCAGTGGTGATGGGGTTGCTAGCCTCATGCCCAACCTTTCCTCTTTACCAGCTTTATTTCTGGTTTAGCGAGGTTAAGGCGTGCGTCGGCCGGGGATCGAACCCCAGACCATGTACATGGTCGGCGAGCGTCCTAGGCGTTGTGCCACCGACGCACATATATACATGTATATATATCGCGAATTGGTAGAACTTGGAATTCATAGGCCTCGCAACCTGAAGGTTCTAGATTCGACCCTCAGTGGAGGCGTACTGTTGAAGAGTTCCGAGCTAGAACCAGCACTCTCTATGGTATTCTAATGGTTCTCTCTAACCGATGTCACCTCTTGATCAAATCAGTAAAAAGTCTAACATATAAGGTGAAGAAAACTAGTTACTAATAATATTATTATATTATCACAATGGCAGTATTTGAAATATAGGGTTAAAAACTCTATAGGTTTGGATTGGAGAAGAGTTTGGCATGGCCAAACCAGAACACGTCAGTTGGTAGTCCACTGGTAGAATGCTCGCACGGCAACCATGCACATGGTGGTCCGGGATTCGATTTCCACCCAACGCAGTCGTAAACCTCACTCAATCTGTAGTAAGCCTGGTGGTAAAGGGGGAAGGTTGCACATGTGAGGTAAGCAATCTTATCTCGTAAAGTTCAACACCACCGGCTATTGAAACTTGAAGCAAAGGAATGAGAAAGCTGTCTGTTTGGATTCAACATAGAACTTGGCACCGAAGTCCAGCAGTTCGAGTTGCCACGTTCCAAATAGCACACAAAGGTAGACAAGAAGATGAATGAAGAGAATCAATAGAGTTTTGACAAGAATAAGAGTGAAACAGAATGAGTAATGGTAGAAAGGAATATGAAAGATTACAGAGATTGAATACATCTGCGCCATTGACAACGATTTTAAGCCATGTCACCTATTGTCTCCAGCCATTGATGATCCTTAGAGTCCCGAGGGCGGGCCCAACCCGGAAGTCTGCATCTCCCTACCTGACTCAGTCAGTTTAACTGTCAAGGATTTCATGGATTGATGGATGCCATGTTTTTGTTTGGCCACCACTTACTCTTTTCCAACCTGCACCTATATCAACCAGTTATGCCCGTCGGGGGAGGCGATGGTTAGGCATGCGCAGCACGTGACCTAGCCATCTCAATCTATGTAACTTTATAGCCTCGTCGATTGATTTTCCCTCTTTGCCCAACACTCTACGCCTAACGTCAACATTACTTACCTGATTATGCCACCTAACGTGAGAAAGAGATCGTAGACATCTGTGATCAAAAACAGTCAACCTTTTCATGTCTTCAACTCGTATTGGTCATGTTTCAGAGCCAGCCATAGAGAAGGACGGAGCGAACTGCTGAGCAGTACACACGTCCCTTGGTTGAGAAAGCAAACTAAAACACGTCATCAATAGATGACGTCTTCGACTATTGGGTGCGTGGGCCACTCTACTACGGAGGGTGTAGACTGTCTGTCTGTCTGTCTATCTGGGTGGGGTTTTCAGGCAGCTGAGAACTAATAGGTGGAGATTGTTAGTGATATGGCTAGAAATTATTCTCAATGACGTAAATCCGTTCACATCCTTTTATTGACTGATCACTCTATGTTGAAAATTTGGTTCACTTCATTCTACACAATACTGAAATGATACTGCACCGGAACTGCAGTACCGATACGACAGTTACTACAAGTAATTAACGCATCAAAGGCTAAATTTTTTTGAAATGTCAAACACTAAGCCCAATTATAACTACGGATAAACCAACCCAAGGGGAAGCGGGGGGGGTACTTTCAACACAATTTGCTTAAACACATAACACACACACGCGCACACACTTTACTTACCTTGCCGACATTTATTTCTGCGCCAGTAATATGCATAAGATGTTGAATTCGAGAGCCTTCTGTACCGATTAAAGCTCCAGCTTCATTATATGAAACACGCATATATAGCATACCGCCAGTCGCTAGCCAAGCGATTGGACCAACAGCAGCAATGAGTGATTGTTGAACTGCAGTCGCGACAACAAGATTAGTTTCTTTAGGCATTGTTGACCGAGTTAGTTGTTCAACTACACACTGATCAGAGCTGGTTTCATCAAATTTATCAGATTTTTGTACTCCAGAATCGATGCAGACAGGCGGTGATTGAGATTCGGCTATAAGATTAAATTATGGTTAGATAAAGTAGTATGAGGGAAGAAATGAATACATATGATAAACTGAAGTGATAAAATATTTCTCACACTGATTTTCTATATTGACTTACTCTAGTTTGTTGAGACTAGTGGTTGCTACCTTGAAGTGATGGTCAGGCTTGCATATCCCAATGACCCAATGAGCTACACTGGCAGGTCTTACCATGTTACACAGGTCGTTTGGATAGCGTTTTAACTAAAAACCATTGACTACCACAGTGTATGTGGTTTACACTATGCTGAGGATCTGTGGACGAAGTCTTACTACTGCTGGTGAGTAGGGATGTAACAGCGGTTAGGTGTTTCCCTCAGATGGTCAGTATGACAGATATGCTGCCTTTTCATTCTGAAGATGGGAAAGGGGTTAGAAAAAGTCAACCGCAAAATCTGTACATCCTGACTTACATTACGGCGGTCCGTATCAAGCGGGAAGATGTTAATACGGACGCAACTCCGAGAACCATTTCAAGCAGTTATCCCTAGGGGTCAGCGGGGTCACACAACTATAATGCTTCTTTTGTTTCAGGTACCCCCAAATCAATCAGTCAGACAAACTTCACAAATTATTAGTATTAACTCAAGATGTGTAGTTAAAAGTCTTTGGTCAACTATTTCGTGAGGTAGATACGCCAAGGAGGCTGGCTATCAGGTATTTCTACTTTCTCGATTTTTGTGACTACCTCCCATATACTGCTTAACACAGAGGAAACACCTACCTGGTGACAGATCCCTTAATTGACAGTTCAACCGGGAGAAGACACTGACAACACAGAGTATTCTGAGGGCGTTGAGTAACATTTTGAGTGTGTTTGCGCTCCAAGAAGAAAGTAAATTTTCCCTACGTGATCGATACACATTTAAGTCTAATCCAAATATAGGAAGTGAAGTTGTTAAGCTGATTGTCCTAATGGGTTCGTGGCTAACAAAGTTGCACCACTTATGATACAGGTAAGAATATCTAACTGCCTATTAAGATCCAATGTACTGAACAATAGTGTGCTGCCTGTATAGTTAAGAAGCAGTGACACCGCAAGTAGACGATCTGTGACAGCTACATGATTGTCTTCGCAGCAGTTCTCGCATTTGGCAAAACCACTGTGCGATTAATATTCAGAATATACAGAATTTGCTGATCATGTTTCAGGAACAAGATAGTTTAAACCTCAGTTACCTGGACACGTGGCTGATTGGCTTTAGCCTGAAGGACTAGGGGGTGTCGTTAGTTTTCATAAAGTAAATCCAGCTGATAACAGACTGTTGTTTACATGAAAGATTTGTACCAGGTACTTGAGTTTAAACGCACAGACTATGAACCACACTTGTTGTGTTGAAGGGTTGGTGATTCTCTACCCAGTCACATAAATCGTGCGTTCACTAGTTAGATGTGTCCGTTAAAAGGCCTCGATATGATTAAAGCTACTAGAGATACTCCTGGTATTCCTGTGCATCACTAACCACCACCACCACCTAATAAAACTATTATTTTATCGCTATTTCTCTTTTCAACGGATTGAATAACTATCGAGGTTAGGATCGAAAGATTATCACTGTCCAAGATTTCACAAATATCATCTAAAATGGAATACATGATTACCCGAAAGAGATTTCTTATGTACACTGTGTGCCACAAGCCATATGTGTGATTTTTGTTACTACTAAGTTGCTCAAACTGAAATCGGTAGGGAGAAATTGAAATCCTGTGTGTGTGCGTGTGTTTAAGCCAATGAGCCACCTTAAAAACTGATACATAATTATGCCCAATTCAGTGTCACTGTCAGTTCTTGTATGAGAAGAGTACTAACGGCCAACTAATTATACGCCCCATCCACCTAGAGGAGGCGGGAAACCCTACTTCCAAACCTATGCCCTCCAGAATCTCAGGATTTTCGGCGACTCGGTATGATGTTTGGTCATCGCTATCTCCTTAGAATTACTCCAATAGTGTAAGTAGTTCTGATGTCCGCCGGCGTATGTTTCAACACAATGGAGATAGTTTTTCATTAAGTATTGTCATCTTGGAACACCACCGGCTTCGGTAACTTGGATATTTACCACAAATTTCATTCCTGATTTTTAGGGTACTTAGAGCAGAAAGAGAATCAGTGTTGTGTGACCGCAGAGTTCACAGGACAACTGCTTGAAGTCAGTTACACAAGGTCTGTTAAAGTGGTTTTTGGAGTTGCATCCGTATTAAGATTTTTCCACCTGCTACAGACCACCGTAAGGTAAGTCAGGATGCATGCTGGTCATCTGAGGGAAACACACCTTACTGATGTTACATCCCTGTTCCCCAGCAGTGTAAACATCTTACACTATAATGGTAACTGCTTTTAGTCCAATCACTATCCTAACAACCTTTCCGGCAGGGTAGGACGACTGCTAGGAACATTAGTTCCAACCGATGCAGCTCATTGAGTCACTGCAATATGCAAGTCCGTTCACTACATCAAGGTAGCCGCCGTTATCAGTCAGTTATCACAACAGTTCCCATACCACTTGCCAACCCCCTTGGCGATGGGGTCTGAGTCTGATAATAATTCGAATCATCGGTTTGAGGTGTATTTTCAGACATGCCGAAGAATCCCGGTGAATAAATGGTGAATAAGCTGCAATTTCTTCCTTTTTGGATCTAGAATTCATTAGCTGAAAGTCGCATGCTCAAGCCAGCTAGCCACATTTCCACAGTAGTTCTAGTAGTACACCGGGGGGGAAGGGGGGAAGCAACAGATTTAATACTTATAAGGAGTTTTTAATATTCTAAATAATAATAGTAATAATAATATGTTATCAAGAAATGTGACTATAAAGTATGCTTTGCTTACTTTTATCGTTGTCAGTTACTTCTATAACTGTCATCACCTCATCTTTATCTTCCATATCCGAGGCGGAGACAGAGATAACAGTAATTTCATTAATATCCTCTGATGACAAGTCTGTGTTATCCAGAGGAAGACTGGTGTTATTATCATCATCCACCTTGTCATTGGCGGGATTATCGTCAATACCTTCTTGTATTACTACTCCCTCAGAGTTCATTTCGCTAAGATTATCTTCATTGACAAGAGTTTTGGCATCATATTCCAAGTCTTCTTTATCTTCATGATTCTCCTCCTCTACAATATCAACATCATCAGCATCATCGCCATCGGCATCGGCATCTTCGTCATCATCGTCACCATCACCCTCATCATCATGAATATCTACTGGACTGAGAGTATTCACACTATTCGTTGTATCATTCTCTGGTAGACCACTATTAGACTTCGTCGACAGATTTGTATTTCGAACTTCAGATCGTTTATTATTATTATTATTATATTGCAAGGAAGAATTCTTGCCTAATTTTGCACAAACGGATTGTGGCCAAAATATTGATCCTAATGACATAATCAATGAACAGACTGATTGTGGATCATAACTAAACGGTGTATTCGATGATTTATGATTATTCACGAGTGGTATAGAAGGCAGATGGTTGAGTAAAGGCCAAAAATGCGACGGAATTACTGATTCAATTGTTGCCCAACGAATTTGTTCACTGAGGAAGGCTTCAGCGGCACAAATTGCATTCAAATGACCACGAACAACTAGTACACGATCTGTAGTGCCGGTTGGATTGCATTTTTCTTGATCATTACCATCAGTAGATGAGGTAGAAGAGATTTGCAGAGGTGTACTAAGAAAGAGATGAAAAAAGAGGGAAATAGTAATGTTTAATAATTCCAATTGTAACATTAAGAACACAATATTCATCGAAAAAACTCTCTCTAAAAACGAATTTATTATGGAGCTGTACAATCGTATGTATATGGCTTTTTATATTATGGAATTATAACCTGTGAGGAAATTTGAACATAGTTAGGTATGAATGCATAAAATGATCATAGTATGAGATGCAATTAAACCATTTATGATCACAAACATAGTTAAATATTGAGTGGCAAAAAAAAAATGGAATGGACAACTAACTCATTTTTATAGTTGGGTATCTATCTCCAACAAGAGGAACTTAATTCATTCGCTCTGCTTTAAGACAAAAAAAAACATTTATAGTTCTGATTGTGTTGACTCAGAACTTTCTTGAAAGCCACGCTGGCAGAAAACGGTTACCCGAACCGATTTATTGACAGTAACACGAAAGGCAAGCAGTTCAAACTGGTCACCGACTCAGTTCCAAAGACTTCATGAATTTGGAATTCAAAGGTGATCATCAGGCTTCAGATATGCTCAAAAATCGTCTCTCTAAATCAGTCAGTAGGACGTTCTTTGCTGCAAAATTACAAATGGACTTCACCAGCCGTAAGTTGTTGCCCTCCATCTCTGTAGAGGATAAGCTCCCTCTTGTGGCCGCCTCCATGTGCATCTATCAGTTCACTTGATCTTGTGGAGCAAGGTACATTGGCCACCACCACACGGATACGAGAACATATTCCAGCATGGTTTTACAAGAGAGAAAGGGTGTGCGAAACTCTATCCTAGAACATCTTATCGACTTCTGTCACTCTGTCAACCCTGAGTATGATTTTAAGATCATCTATCGAATCCATGCCAACTTACCGGCCGCGTTCTCCACGTTATAAACTTCTAAAAACAGTGGAGGTCTTGGACATTCATGACTTTAAACCAGACCTTTGTGTTCAAAAGAAGTATGAACAATCCCTAATTGTGTCTTGACCGTAGAGGGATAGACATTCATTTACTTATTTTGTTTATTTAGTTAATCTATGTACTCTTCCCTTATTACTACGATTATCATTATTATTATTATAGCTTTTCTCACTCTGAATTATTTCCGCTTGTCCCACTTGTCATTCTAAGTCCAAAATTATTTTTCTCTACAATATTGAATTCTATCTTTTCCAATTCCACACCATGTTATGTAACATTTTATATTCGTCTACTAATCCTATAATTATACACCCCTTTCCAATATCTATCTATACATCCTTTGAATTGTTCTGTATATGACATGAATTGTTTTGCCACTTGATATTTAACTATGATTATAATCACAAATATTTTAATTTTAGTTGCATTTCATACTACTACTTATTATTATTTCATGCATTCACACCTTTGTTTGAATTTCCTCAAGGAATATAATTTCTAAATATAAAAAACCATAGATATACATATACTATTGTACAGCTTGATAATAAATTCGTTGTTGTAAAGAGTCTCTTCGCTGAATATTGTGTTCTTAAATAGCAATGTGTTAAAATTGACTTAAACAGAAATAATAACTGATACCAATCGCACAGGAGGTCACTCTTGTGACCGTAGTGCTGTAGTGGATAACAGTCTCGTGTTTGAAACGATAGGCACACTAGGTTCGAATCTCAGAGGCAACACTATCACTCACTCACTGACTAACTCACTGGGAATTGCTGGTACAACCAGCTGACGATGAGTCCCAAATAAGACAAAATGAGCATTCTGGATTCCATTACTACACTAATCACCATCCATCCATAGTAATCCTTAGACATCATCGATGGACAGTCCATATTAGGAGCCGACAACACACGTCAACACAGAGGCTGAACACATTTTGGTCCAGTCAATTTAACGGGAAAACAAAATTGACATAAAAAATAGTAATGTATAGTTGTACAATATCACTGAATGATTACTTCAACATAACTACAAATGAAACAGTTTTGCTTAGCAAATATTCTAAAATATGCGAAATTCAGTGCGCAACGCCATTAACATTCGCTAGTGGTCACACCATATCATGAATTGGCAGAAGTTGGAACTCATGGGCTGACCACTGGATCGCGTCCCAGCGGCTTAATAGTCTACGAGCTCGCTGACCTTGTAACCAGGAGATCCTAGGTTCGAACCCCTGTGGTGGGTGTGTACTGATGAAGAATCCCGAACTGGGCTGACGAAACAGCTAGCAGTCCGGTACTCCCAGCTAGTTTTCCAATGGTCCTTTAACTGATGTCAGTCCATGATGAAATCCTTGCAAACCAACACTTGAACATACAACAACTGACCAAAAGAAGATTTCTGTTAACATCGAGAAGTTAAGTGATTCCAATCAATATACACTTTGATGATAAAACACAAGTATAAAAATGAAAGATACGAAGATGATTGTGTGCAATAAAAGAAATTGTCATTCTTACTTCTAGGACGATTAATGCCTAATGTCACACAAACTCGAAGATTTATTATAGGCGACAGTTAACAAGTTGGCAGAGGAGACAAGCAGCGAAGACAGGATTTCAGGTGAATATAGGGAAGAGAGAGGTAGTGAAGATACTCGACAACTAGCAACAAGAACAACAACAACAACGAGCATTAAACACCATCAACGGGCGGAATTTGTAGGATAACTTCATCTCTTACACTTATGTAGGCAGAATCGTTTCAACTACAGGCAGTTGGGGACGGATAAGGATGCCACAAAGCCAGGATCATAAAAGCACAAGAGACCTTAACTAATCTTAAATCAATGTGGAAATCTACAGTACTCAGCATAAGAAACAAGATTCAGATTTTCAACACTAACGTCAAATCGGTTCTTCTATGTAGTTCAGAGAATAGGCGCAAGAGCCACGAAAAGAACTTCCAACAGGCTACTACAGATTTTTATCAACATCTCTACTGAAGACCAGATGGCCAGAAAATAGTGAGCACCAAGGAACTCTGGTAACAAACCAACCAAGAATCTGCTGCCAGAAAAATATTCCGAAGGAAAGGGAGATGGATTGGACACACTGTGAGGAGACCATTTGACTGACACGATGCACCAGGCCCTCGTGTGGAGACTCAATGGGAAACGAAAAGTTTGGTGCCTTAAAGGTGGTATGGAGATCGTGTGAGGAGGAGATGAAAGCTTATGGGCGATCGTAGAGCCAAGTAAAAAGGACTGCAGAGAACAGGATGAAATGAAGATGTCCTGTTGGAGCTCTACGTCACACTCGGAAGCCAAACATGTTACATTATAGGCACCAGGAGATGCACAACAAAATGGAATGTTACTCAATAATTATTTGCATTCTAATGCATTTGGCAACGAGCTACACCTACTATGTCAACGTTAGTAATACTACTTAGCTGTCCAAAGCTCGGTGGTAGGTAGGTGGAGAGGAGTTCGAACCTGTGAACCCCTGGCTCGAAGCCCAATACTTAGACAGGCCAATAAGTCACAGCTTCATAAGATGTTACCAAAAAAAGAAATGTTCCCAGTCTAACTACACGGATTCATGTCTTGTCCTTTTATTCTAATTCAATGAATTACTTTTCATTACTCTACTTGCTCCCAGAAACGACCTGGTAGGGGGCCAAGAGTGGGTAGACTTCCGGCTTCCTCTCGAAAGGTCATATTCACTGCCTTCATCACAAGTGAAAGGGCGAATTTGGACGTCTGGAACTTACAATCGGACTGGTGAATATGCAGGTCTAGGGGGAGGGGGAAACCCTCATTTCAAACCTATGATATGTACGTGGACTCCAAGAAGACTCCGAGAGGATCGAATGATTGCCTATGAACTTGTTTTAAACACCAGAAACCAATGGGACGCAGTTCCTAACACTGACAAAGTGCCTTGTGGGTGAGGCCGTTCAATTCAAAGGCTCAAGGAGAGGGTGGCCCCTTCAGATATCGACCTGCTGCTTTGGTTTGGGCGCCCGGACAGTCCTCCCAGCTCTCGCATAAAACATGGGATTTTGTGTGGCGCATCGCTTGGTGCCACAACGTACCAAGTCTGTGTATTAACAATAATTATTGTTATTCTACATAGTTAATACGATGTACATATTATAAACTTATGCGTTGGCGGCGCAGAGATAGAATGCCCGCCAGTCACTCACGTGGTCCAGGGTTCGACCCCCGGTTGACGCACTCCTAAACTTCGCTTAGCTGGTAATAAGCCTGGCAAAGAGAGAAGGTTGGGCGCAAGGCTAGCAATCCTAACCCTGCAAAAATAAAGCCAATGCTACCGAAACTTCAAAGCTCTAGCTTGTAGCCCTGTGTTCTATTGGGAACGCAAAAGGATTAAAAAAAACAACATATTAAACTTACCCAGTTACTGATATACGTGCTCCTGTAGCAGCGTGTATAGCATTGAAATATTTTTTACCTTTATTCATAATTAATTGACTATAAATTTGTTGTTCAACAAGTAGGCCTAAACATGGATCAGAGAAACCACGATGTTTTGATTCCCTGAAGCATATAGTAAGGATTTCATACAATGCAGCGGAACATTGTTCCCTGGATCCATAGAGAACAGCAAGTTGACTCTGGTCTGATTGAATTTCTAGCTTAGATTGAAGTGTGCTAATTGGTGGTGGTGGTTCCGTTGCTGCTGCTGGTGGTGACTCAGATTCACTGACTGGATTCGCGGTTGATTCTGTCGGTTGACCGTCATCTTCTGGATTATTGCTGGTAGTAGTAGTAGTACTTGGAGTAGTAGAAGTAGTATCTCCATTGTCATCAGGTGACTGATTTTTCTCGTCACTCCTCACCTCCTCTCCTTCTTCTGCTACTTCTTCTCCTCCTGCTTTATTACTGATTACGTTGTCATTTGCAGTACTATTACTACTAGCGGGATCTGCTGACGGTTTGAATGTTTTTCTCCCTTTTCCTGGTAAAGAGAACTGCGAAAAGGTAATGATATCCTGTTTCAAGCCTATTTTAGCACCAGTCTTTGTTGTAATCTGACGAATAGTTCTACCGCCTCGACCAATCACTGAACCAACTAACGAGGTACTGAGTAACATTCTACAAAGGAAAAAAGACAAATGAAATATTACACAGATATATAGCCTGGATATAACCTGTTTATAAAAGCGTTGATAATAAGCAACTTTCATTGGGTTCTAACTTACTAGCTGACTTGAAATGAAAAAGGAATCAACACTGACTCAGAAATACTTCAGGCATTTTTCTGAAAGAAACATTTCATCTATTTTGATATATTTTTATCGCTGATTCATCTTATATGCCACCTCGGGAAGGTTAAGGGTGCATGATGGGACGGAAAAGGGCAAAAACAGATCATCCTGTCAAGGTTGGTATAATTTTGATACTAATAAGACAAAGTTATCCTATCATCATCTTGCAATGTGTATTATTAACTAGTTGATTGTTTGAGATGGCCAGGACAGGTGTCACAGACGCCGAACTATCGTCTTCCTCGACGAGAAATGTTAGCTGATGTATGATTAGGTTGGAAAAGTAGCGATGAATGGTCAAATTAAAAAAGATACCTGGCATTTTTGACCGCTAATTTGAGTCACATAGCGAGAGAGAGAGAGGGGGAGAAGAAAACCGCGCCCCCTGGCTGGGGTCACTGGGATGCTAAGAACCAATGAAGGCTGGAAACTACTGGTGATATGACTAGAAATTGTTGTCGGTGACGGCTGGCACTGATGTACTCACCTTTTATGATCTTCTATATCCACCAAACCGTCATAGTTTTATTCATGTGTAAGTGTAGAACTTGGGCACTGTGGTGGCAGAATGTAATTCCATACTAGATAAGTTTATTTTAAATATCACACAGCGATGATGCTGCATTAACAACTGGATGATAAGGTATCGAGAATACATTATTGCTGCTCATAATCATGTCAGTTTAGTTACACGTTATCACAATTTTTCTTATATAGTTTTTCTCTCTTTGTGTCTCAAACTTCCCTGTTATTTTTTGCAACTTTCCATACCTCCGGTATAAGCGCTGCGTCATCCTGATTGCACATGTGTGGTGTTGAATCGATAAACAAAGCTTCAGTCAGTGATTAACCTCTCTCTGTCTCCATCTAACTATATTACTTCTTAATACTCTTACCCTGTCCTACCCTACTGTGTGATGACTACATGCAAGTCAATGCAATGCAGTACAATGGCTGAGCTGTTTTTTTCTAGGTTATTTAACTTAACAGGGTCAATGATCATTCTAGGTCTAGCCAGCTAAATTTTTATGTTCCAATGTTCTAGTTGATCTCGATCTGCTAGTTTGACTGGCTTGTGTAATTGACCTCACTAACTTCGTTTATATAATTATACTAACGAAGTTAGAAAGTTGTGTGAGTACCTTGATATGATTATGAGCAATGGTTTATGCTCGAAACGTCATCAGTAAACATTACTGTATAACACTGTGAGACTTTATCAAAACAAATTTTACCCATATTGGAATGACAAAGTTTATCTTTGAGAGAGTAGGTTGGTTGGTTGGTTGGTTTAAATGTCACCCTATAACCACCAGCGTCATTGAGAATTCTACGTAAGACCTTCTCTGACGTTCCTTCTTTATACACATTTTTGCCTACTACAGTTCCTTTGAATCTCTTGTTCTCCTCACTTTTGTGTGCGCTACATGGAGGGAGTATGGTAACTTGAACCGCTGAACTTCTAGGCTAAGTTCTGTTCTATGTTGAAACTCAGTCGGTCAGTCAGTCAGTCAACTGGTTGATAATGTCGGCTGGTAAAATCTATCTTGTTATAGAACTACAGTAAAAACAATGGTTTAGTTAGTTAGTTAGTTAGTTTTTTTTAAGTATGAAGATGAGACGAAGTCTGAGACAAATTGATATTACTCAGGCTCTAAATGCATTAATTAATTAAATTTCTCTTAGTACCATAATGACAATGAAGAATATATTTTTATAATGACATATTTGTAATTTTTAAAACCTTGAGAGAAAATCAATGGCCACTTCATCATTGCTATTGATGCTGAGTTTTAACACAGAGCTTGACACAGAAATGCATCAGTTATTTCAAGTTTTTACAGTTCAATGTAGCACACAAAGGCAGAGAAGGGAGGAAAAGACATTTTTTAAAACTATAATAAACATAGGTGTGAGGGAGAAAGAATAGTAACATGGAAAAAACATAATCTTAGAGGTTACCAACAGTGAATGAATCTGAGTTATTGAGAACGACTTCGGATCATATATCAATAATAGTTTCTAGACGCCAACTATTAGCATCACAAAGTCCCCAGATAGGTGTTCTACACCTCCCTATATGGTTTGAATCAACTGTCAATCAACTAACTTAATGGAGTGATATCAGGATTTGACTTGACTATCGCTAGCTCTTTCCCAACCCAACCTCTTATGTCAGCTAACATTAGCACCCATAGAGGAAGGTGATGGCTTGACAAGCACAACACATATCCTAACCATTTTAATACCTTATCGATTCCTACCATACACTATACCTAATCTCGATATTACTGATCATATCACGCCAATTAACACAGGGAATAGAACTCAGACGACTATGGTCAAAGATAGCTAACCAGCCTCTCCATACTTTCCACCTTGAGTTGCCACGAGCTTAGCTGCAGGAAAGCACCTTTTTATTGGTCCTTTCATTCTTTTGTCAATCTTTTTTTGATACTGCTTCTAATTTGAATGGGAGACAAATGAATTTTTCCTTTTTTTTCCAACAGTTGCGTGTTTCATTTTATCGTTCTTTTCTTTGCTGTAGTTTTGAATAAATCCCTTTGGACACGCATTTTCTTTTGGGCGTTCCTCAACAAAGCCTAATTCTTCTACTTTGTTAGGTGGACATAGTTTCCTGGCTATCGTACGGTGTTCTCACTAATCCATACTTATAGCTTATAGGACAGAAGCTGTCATAGTGAAGATATTGTTTCAACGTAGAACAACTTTGCACAGATGTGCTGCAGTTCAAGTTGCTCCCTCCGTGTACCACACAAAGCAAGAGAAAAGAATAAAGGGAGGTTCAAAAGACAGATAATAAACAGAAGTGTGAGTGAGGCAAAAAGAATGGTAATGTGGAAAAGCAATAGGGTTTTATTGAATATGATATATTACAAGGAGTGAATGCATCTGCGGGAGCCATCACTGAGAACGATTTTGAGCCATATCACCGATAGTTATCTCCAGCCTTCATTGGTTCTTATCATCCCAAGGACTCCAACCAGTCAGGAAGTCTACATTTCTTCACGTGGCCAGCTTAAACTAACTGTTGTGGATTTCATTGACAGATGAAGCCATGTTTTGATTTGACCACCACTAGCTAACTCTTTTCCAACCTGATCCATCCTATGACTGTCAGCTAACATTGACCGTCGGTTGATTTCTAGACATACATTCGTAAAAGATGTCCTAACAGTCTCTCTCAATCGATATACCCTCACGACATTGTCGACTGATTTCCCCTCCTTAACTAGCACTCGACCGACGCCTCACCTCAATATTGTTCACTCTATTATACCACTTAACACGGGAGATAGGAAGCAGACACCTATGATCAAAGTTAGTCTTTTCACATCTTTCACTTCCAATGGTCGTGTCTCACAAAGATTGAGGAGAGCATTCAACGGCTACCGAAGAATATGAACGTATATTCAGAGTTGAATTTCCTCTTTATCGATCTGGTTAGACAGACATTGGGGAATGAAATCTCCATAGGTGTATCATCACCCGTTATCAGATCACGTTTGCACTTGTTACAAAGCTACGGATATCCGTTTTCGCTTAAAATATCCCGAATGACATAGAACTCTTTCTCTACACAATTTTTTGCAGGAAATTAATTTTTCTGTTAATGCTAAGCACCTGGTCATCCTACTCTTAATTTTTCAGCGTCTTAAATCAAAGAACTACAAACCGTCTGATGAAAAGGATTACATTGGAGCATAATATCTAATGAAAACCAAAATATGATAAAACTCACCTAGTCGGACAAGAATCCAAGACAAGACGGAAACCGCTTAATTTTAAACTTGCTATAAAATTCTCTGGAAGACTTTGAATACAACTAGGCAACAGACTGTTATGTGTAACGGATGGTTGATAAGTTTGTAAATGTTTCGGTAGAACACCAACGCCGCCACCATTAATACAATGCTCAGTAGGCATTGGCGGTTGTTGATTTGCACTACTAGCATATGAACTGACATAAGGCTGTGAATGCTGATGATAGTCAACATGATCTGCTCTTGTATTCACCCGACTAGTTGAATTGAAGTCATGGTAAACTGTAGACGAAGGATTAGAAGATATAATAAGACCTCCTGCTGCTGCTGCTGCTGCTGACGGAATGAAATTTGTTGTAGTTGTATGATTTGACAGGATAGTTTGTTTCCCTGTTCCACTTGATCTATTGCCTACAGCAGAGTTGGAAGATGTCACTTTACGATCACTAGACGAAACAGGTTGTTGCCTATCTGATGCAAAACTTTTACTTCCGGTTTTCAATCGATTATTATTATTATTACTACTGGTATTATTAGTAGTATTATTTGAACGAGAGTGAAGTGGATTCTGTGCATTTTTACTTTGGTGATGATGATTGATTTCTTTCGATTTATTCCACTCACGTGGTGGTTTATGATTTCCACGAGGATAGTTATCCTTTACAGGATAAGCTGATTGTTGTACATTAGTAGTGGTAGTAGCAGCACCGGCAGCGGCCGCGGCGCCGACAGCAGTAGCAGTCGTATTCAAATTCTCTGAATTGTAAATATTATTATACATATGTGACGACTGATTATGATTAGCATTATAATTATTGTTATTTTGAACAGGTAAACAAGACGGCCCACCAACACTGCCTGATGGTGGTGGTAAATAGGAACTGTTGTGCATAGGATGATGATGGTAAGTAGATCTTGCCGGTAACTGACCCATAGGAACAGATGTTATATACGAAATATCATTGTTAGTTATTGAGGCTAGAGAAGAATTATACTGTAAAGAGGCTGGATTTTGATAGCTACATGCATGTTGTTTTTGTACTTCATTATGAGGTTGGAATGTAATAGAACCAGGCGGTAGATGTTGGTGTTGTTGCTGCTGGTGTTGTTTAGTCAGATCTGTTTTTTGTTGACTACTATCCGGTTGATAAAAAGAAGACTGTGTAAACCCAGTAAAGTATGGACCACCACCACCAGTAGGATATTGTGAATATGAACCATGCGAATTAATATTATATTCATTCAGTGTAGACGATGCATAGTCATTTGGCATTAAGACTTTATCATTTTTCAGTTTTCGAATAGATGAATCATGATTACCAGCAGAGGATGAATTGTCTTCGAGACCAGTAGAAGTAGTAGAAGTGGTAGTGGTCCATGTATTATGACGTACACGTGAATTAAAGTTTGTATGCATTGTTGTTGAATCGAAAGGAGTATTCATTTGAGCAGGATAATGACTGAATATAGCTGTTGCCGATGGTTGTTGTTGCTGCTGTTGCTGTTGTTGACTATATGGTATATGAATATTTGGATTAGTTGGATAAACAGCTTGTACATACTCGACCATACCATGTAAAGATGGTGGTTGTAGTGTAGGACTTGTATACAACTGATGAGCATGAGGATGATGATGATGAGATACAACAGGAGGATGCTGTTGAACTGGAACAGATGCCACATAGGCTGATTGATTCATTGAAGCATTATCAATTAGTCGTGAGTGTAGATCACGTGTATTGTTTACACTGTTCAGATTATTTGTCTGTTTTGTACCTGATGATAACATTGATTGTTGATTGGAACCAGGCTCTCTGTAGACAGATGGTGATAAATTATCTTGTGTTAATGTACGTAAAGTTGGTGGTGGTTGTTGGCCTACTATTCCAGGAATAAGAAATGATTGACCAGATGGATGTTGTGAGGTTGAATGCAGAACAGTTGTCTGATCGGAACGCATAGATGTAGATGGATTTTGTAGGCCTGTATGCGGTTGAACTAAACCATTCGGAGTGGCTGCAACTGCAAAATGAACTTGTGGTGCAGCAGCCAGTGTAACAGATCCATGATTCCCGGCAGTATTACCATTTGTTGGCTGGAAAGAATGAGCATATGATTGTGTGTTTAAATCGTTCAATTTGATGTTAGGTGAATATTTATAATTCTATATAGCAAAATAATGTTTTCAAAAAAGGCATTTTGACAATAATTTAAATTTAAAAAACATGTAAAACTGAGTTTTGCAGTGTAATAAGTGGTGACTTAAATTATTCAGACACTAAATGATGGTACCAAAATAATACGCAATATGAAATACACACACCACACACACGAATAATAAAACAATGTAAGGAAAATATGGATAGAATAAGGGACAGGCAAGCGAGTAAGCATACTTATCAAAGCTATTCAAAGGATGTTTCATTACTTTAAGTTATTTTCAGAAAGGGAATTAGAGAGAAAAACAGACAGTATGTTCGTCATTGATTACGATTCTTGGCCACATCTTAAGCTACTGACTCAAATTGTCACTCGGACCCAATCGCCCAGGGAGTTCTGATGCATAAACAGATGCTAACTTGACGCAACTATCCTTCATCTCATAGAGCCACGTCACAGTCTGACTACCCATTCGCCTTTTCCACCCAGTCCCAGGGTTAGCGAACAGCCAGCAGTATAGAAGTCACTAGAATGATATTTATAGTACATGCTCAAGTCACCGAAGCCAGTGTTCTATGATGATAACAGTTAATGAAAGACGATCCCCACAGAGTTGAAACACACGCTACCGGACTTTAGGATTACTTAGTGATATGGCTGGATGCAAGCATTTCCAAGGAAGCAGCGATGAGTCACCGAAAAACCCTAGATTTCAGATTCTCGAAGCATAATAGGTTTAGAAGCAGGATTTTCCAGCACGCCTAGGTGGATCTGTTTGTCTGTCTGTCTTTTCGACATAGAACTTTGCAACGATGTGCAGCAGTTCAAGTCGCCCCACTCCGTCCTCGTAACACACAAAGCAAAAGAAAGTAGAAGAAATGCATAACAGAGACAGTAGACAGGGATATGAGACAAAACGGATAGTAATAGCGAAGAACAATATAGTTTCATTGGAAATTATAAGTCACAAGGAGTGGATGCATCTGCACCAGCCGTCACTGAGAACGATTTTGAGCCATATCACCAGTTGTCTCCAGTTATTGGTGTTTACCGTCCCGAGGATCCCAACTGGCCAGTCAGGAAGTCTACATCTTCCTACGTGGATTAAATTAACTGTTGTGCATTTCACTGACTGATGAAAGCATGTTTTCGTTTGACCACCACTGGCTCTTTTCTAGCCTGACCCTATGCCTAGGTGGATGCATATAATTGACTGCTTTTTAGTACACCTGTCGTACAAGAACAAATAGTGGCACAGAACTTCACAAGGTGGTTTATTGCTTTATAAGCCTTTGGTTGGAATCTCACCCCATTTCCTATAATCTGAGCAACTGGGTAGTAAAATCAGCATTTACACAACAAGTATGACTAATAGCTTGGTGTATAAGAAAGTTTGTTGCAGATGCAGAAACCTGGGGGGGGGGTTCTAACAATCTCCAAATAAGCCCAGTTCACATACTAGAAGTATTGTCAACAAACAGGCGAAATTCAAAAAAAAACCTGGTATTCACAAGAAAAAAGACTAACCGTAGCTCATTGGTTTCAACCAGTAGGGGCTAAGGCGTCAAGATTTGCTTTATAATGGATGAAATGATACGACTTCATAGAATACAAGTATGAAAAATAATATCCGATGAAGGCATAGACAAAATCTAATCATCTAAATAAAACGACAGTATGTGTGTGTCAGTGATCTTAAGCAGACGCCCACTAGTTTTGCCGTTAAGCGAAACTAACTCATTCGTAGCAGCATAAATTTACACGGTGTGTAGGATCAAAACGGAGCGAATATGTGCATATTTCTAAGGAATCACAAATGGTCTTTTTTCATCATTGGTACATATCTTTCTTTTTGAATCACGTTACTCGCATAATCGTTGATTTGTTTGTTTTTAGATCAGAGGAGTGACATTTTTACAGCTCTCTTAAAGATATTATGAGATGAAGAAACGACATGTCATCTAACTTTATAAAGTTATGCATCCATCAATTGTCAGTAGATCTAATAGATCTTCTTCATATGCAGGCCTAGGTAAAGAGATTTAGACTACTGGAAATTGTAGTACACTTTTGGCTGCAACGCTCTAGTTATTGGTCATTTATGTGTATAGTTTAGATGAAATGTTGTTTTTTAGGAAGTCAATACAAGTTAATAATACGAAAGGACTATTTCTAGTTCCAGCCTACACTCACGCACACATAAACACATACACACACACAGTAAAACTTGAATAAGTTAATTTTTCTTTTACAAGACTTCAATATCATAAAAATCCAAACGTCACACTATCATGTGACTGATCAAAATACTTCTTTTTTCAAATTGAACCTGATAAAAAGATAATCTCAGATGCATCTTGAAAATATTATGCTACTGAATAGATGATTGATTATCCCTGGGATTTTGTTTTGGCAACTGACTGACTGGTTTCAACATAGAACTTTGCACCGATGTGCAGCAGTTCGAATCGCCACACTTCACTCAGTACACAAAGCCAGAGAAGAAAAGAAGAAAGTAAAAAGAAACGCAAAATAGAGACAGTAAACAGAGATATGAGGCAAAAAGAATAGTAATATCGAAGAACAGTGTAGTTTTATTGGGTATTATTAGTCACAAGGAGTGGATGCATCTGCGCCATTGAGAACGATTTTGAGCCATATCATCAACTGTTTCCAGCCTGCAATGGTTCTTACCGTCCCGAGGAACCCAACCAGGAAGTCTATACATTCCTACGTGGCTGGCTTAAATTAACTGTTGTCGATTTCATTGACTGATGAAGCCATCTTTTGTTTTGACCACTACTGGCTCTTTGCAAGGAGGAGATGAGAGATCATGGGCAAGCATGGACAGCAGAAAAAAGAACAAAGTGGAGATGTGTTGTCGAAGCCCTATGTTCCACTCGGAACCAAAGGGAGCAGCAACAACAACAACAACGATGCTGTATGATGGTTTAATTTGATACAACTAGTATGCACAATAAACATACGAAAAGAGAAGACAAGTGGCTGAGAAATCATGTAATTACAGGTCATTAAATGCTTACAAACAACAAAAGAAAGAACAAGACAAATAAGGGAATATGCTGTTTCTACTAAAATGGAGGAATAGTATAAGTGTACTTGCGCCACTAAGGTCGATATTCACTGAATTATTCCTGATGCCGAAAACTGGGTTGCGGTTGTCACATGAAACCCAGACGGGTAACACACATTTTCCAAGCAATCCAGAACAGTCGATGAGATAAATTAATGCAATAAAAATAGGATATACATCATTCAATGCAGAAACCATATTGGATAGTCTTGACGAAATCACGCGTACTCATGTCTTGTGTTTAGTCAGGTATTTTTCGAATTGCACCGCCCTTAGTGAATAATAATAGTAGTAATATGAGACAGTTCAACTGGTGTAGTCCCAAACCACCGTGTGTAGAGAAGTATCACTAATGTCTATGTTCCAGGATTAAGTTTGTAAACCTGCTGCTGACATGATCTAGACATTGTACGTTAATAGATCCTAGAATTTTTGAAACTACACTGGTTTAATTATTTCCCTTCTCATTATGAGGAGAGCGTGTTGCTCCATCTTAAAACACTGACACACCTTGTACCTGCAAGGGCAAGGAGACCTGTGTGCTTGAAGCATGGTATATGTAGTCTTATCTTCCTAGTGAGGTGAGGCTAAGTGGATGATCACACATGGGTCCTGTATGCCTGTCTTTTAAATCTACGGTAGATGTATTTTCGATTAGGAAAGCTTATTAACTAATTTAGCATATATGGATACTAAAAGTTCTCATATGTGACTCTAAATGAAACTTCAGACCAGATATGCTATTTCATGAAAATAAGGTTCCGGCGTAGTAAAATGGTGATAACTTTTAGAGATTAACACCGCAGTTGGTTATCAGAGGAGACTTGAATGCTGACAGTGTGAAGAAGCAGTTTCTGTAATGACTGAAAGCACCAGTAGGTAGGGAAAGTAAAAAGGGAAGAGAAGGTATTAATACGAATGATTCTCAGTAGTTTTTTTACGGCTTATTGTAGTTTTTGCTGACAAAGTAGGAAAAGTTAATGAGAAGACAAGTGTCTGATAACTTCTTAGAAAAACATATCAGGCCACTAATCAGAAGAGTTTAACATACATTGCGCGAACTCTTAACTTTCCACTAGGAAATTTGCTTTAAATATCATAAACAGGATAAAACAGCATACCTCTGTAGCTTAGTTCCAGAAGTCCAAAGATATTCATCACAGATAACTAACTGAACCAACTAAGTAGCATATGAGTATTAAACGCTTCACTATCCGGGAGGATGGGTTCGAGTCTCGACTGAGACACTATTACCCAGCAACATGTACATACATTTTTGACTGTGTTGCTCACTAGCTTTAGCACGACTTCCAGACACGGGATTCTGGAGTTGAATCCCACTTTACCTACTTTAGCCCGGTCAAATGGTTTGCATCATCCCTCAACAAATAATTGTGGCTAATGGCTTGATACATGGAAAATCTGTTCTGGTTAACTAAGCTCTAAACAAAAAGCACATGTAGAGCAGAATCACACTCAATAAACTACTTTAAATCGTTGACTTGTACGAGGTATGCTGTCATTACATAAGGGTCAGTCTTATTAATAGTATTTCTGAGCTGTTATTTGAAAGCTAGTTAACAGCTCAGAAACAAAACTGAAGCCTTAGGGTAACCTAGATTTCAGCCAAGCCTTTGCTTTCTGTTATGTTCTGAAACAGAGACCTCAAGTATTCTAAGTGAATATCAAGTAAGAAAAGTTCACAAATAAAATTGTGAACCGTTGACTGCAGTTACTGGGGCACACTGTACAGACTCAAGATGGAAAAGCTACTAGTGATCACATGAAGATACAATACTAAGCCATGAAGTCTTTAACTGATGATTTATGTTTGTTTTATAAAAAGGAAATTTTCAAGTATTGGTTTTGTAGGGATTTTTTGATTGGTTGGAGGGATCTCATCATGAGTTGACGTCAGTTAGAGAATCATTGGGAAACCTGGGAGCACTGGACAGTTGCTTCGTCCTAGTCTGGGACTCTTCATCAGTACGCACCCATCAGGATTCGAACCCAGGACCTTTCGGACTTCCCAAACCAAGACGAAACCTCTGTCCAGTTTTTTCAATGGTTCTCTAACTGATGTCAGTTCACGACGAAATCCTTCAACTAAAAAGGAGATTGGTTAGTATTCATGCAATAAACTACATAATATTAGTAGCTTAGTGACGGATTTCCAAATTGGTAGGCGAACATTAACTAGGAATTTTTTTACTTTGCTTGTTACTGGGATGACAGGAATACAACAGAGTTGTGAAGAAGTTAAACTATAGCAGCCACTCCAGCACATGCCTCTCGACAATCAATTAGATTCAAAGGTTTTACAACCAAATCAAACCGTGACATTTGTTATGGAGTCCCGGGAAAAAGGATTGAGTGTGGTCATTAAGACATGCATATAGACGGGAAGCTTGAGAGGATAACTAGCCATTTCGAAGCATTCGAACGCCATGACCTGTAGTGATTTCTGACGATTTTGCAAGTCTTTTTGCTACCTAATTTGGATTAGTTGCTCAAAGCCAGTGTGGTGAAATCGATCGAGTTTGACTTCGCTTTATTAACACCAAAATTCTGGTGGCTATACTATTCAATATTCAGAGAGAATCGCCGAAGGGATAGCCACATTACTTTGACCACGTACAAAACGTAGGTTGAAAGTGAAATTTTAACTTTACGTAAATATACAGAAATCAACAAAACATTACCATTAAACACGAGAAAGAATGTCTGAGCAGTTCTGGTTTATCCAGGCAACAGCAAACCACCTTGGAAAGCCTAAGCTAGTCAACTACTCACCTCATTTGGCTGACTCATAGGCGTTTGTTCCATTTCTGTCACATTTTGACCAGGATAGATATTCATCATTTTATTTAATCCATTTACATACAATCCTTGAGTTTGGGTCCAAGATCCATCCATTGGTCCAAGAGTTTGGTATGGTTGTGAAAGAGCAACTTGGTATTGAGTAGGAACGTTTGGTCCAGCGTTGGATGTTGAAGCTGAGCGGCTGCGCTGAGTAACTAGATGCTGTTGCTGTTGATGTGTTATAAGCGACGGTAATGCAGTGTTTGAATATAAAAAGTTGGCAGACATATTTTCGGAAGAAATTCCTTGAAGGTTTTTATATCTTCATAGTTGACTAACAAGTCTATACATCAAATATGATATAAAAACAAAGATAGTGTCCCAGAAAACGCGTAACCAACTTTTGTCACAAACAAGGCTATGCAGTCAAATTTACCGGGCTTTGAGGTCCGGCAGCAACGAACCTAAACAAAACACCGTCTTACTGTAAGAAACCAATGTGATCCATAACCATGTTAAAATTTTATCGTAAATCTTATAGGAATGGTATTTTATATTCCACAGATACTGTCAATACCTCAGAAAACCAATATTATTTGTCGCTCATTTATAACAAAGGAAGAGTACGTATTTGTAGATAAGTGTTGAATTTGTGGTCTGTGATAAACCTAAGTCCGATGACCTGAATTGTCGACCCATATATCACATAATGAGCTTGTCGGCAACCTATAATCAGTTGGTCGTTGGGATTTTTTGTCGTCCTCTCAGAAGAAGTGTTATGTGCCATGCATTTTCTTACCGGAAATTATTATGGGAGACTTCAACATGACCACCATACGTACACTGACACCACTTTTAATTGGAATCGACTCGAATTGGTGCATCTTTTATTTAAAATCCTTTTGGTCTCGAGAACTTTTGTATCTTAGTTTAGTGCTGGTGGTGTGGTCCCCTGACAGACGGAATTACCAAGGGTGACAGGTAACTGAATATAACAACATGTTGGAGAGCTACTTGCGTAGAGTTTGTAACTGACAAAACCCATCCTAAAGAAAGCATAATGTGAAAAAGTGACCCACAGCGTATATCATCTCAATTTCTCTTTGAATTTTTTTAGATGTTTCTGGTGGAAACTTGGTAGGTTGAATGTCATATTCAGGAAATTTCGTTACGCTCTTCTCACTTGAGTTTGTGGAGTCTGGGACAGTTGGTTGTGCAGTTTTTTGTTAGATGTTACTGATGAAAACACTGTGCATAACTTTTGCTTAAAACGACTCATTGCAAAATATATAACTTCGTAATACAATTAAAATATATCGTGCTGCTTGTTGCTTTGTCTTCTCACTGGTCCACTGTCTACTTACTTCACAACTAACCGTGTTGTATCCTTTGGATTCTTCAGGAAACTCTCATCCGCATCTGAAGACTATTCCACAGCTGGCGCACAGCTTCTACTAGTAGACACAACTGCAGCAGTGCATGCTTCTGTGGATTATATTAATAATTTGTAGCAGGGAGCTTTAACTGAATAACCAAGTAACCATTAATTTCTATAACTCACCAAATGTATTTTTTATAATATCCTATTACGCTATCGTTTCATCACCCTGGATTTTTACTCTCAGATATCGTAACGCTATCACATTTATCGGTAACTCCCTTACAAGTCATTGGAATAACGGAATACCGTCTACTTGAAATAGAGGGAAAGTGTCTGCATTGAGTTAAATTGGACTTCTGTAGCCTGTTATTTTTCCGACTATTTAAACACACCGTTTTAAACTTACTAGTTAAGTTTTAGTGTGCACAGTCTATTTATCTGGCTGAAGGATCAGTTTAGGAGCTCTTTCATTTGCGTCGCCATGATATCAGGCCTATGTGAAATAAACGGCCACAGAGGTCGTCGGCATGAATTCTAGACAAGTTTTCGGACATCTGAGAAGCAAAGACGATTAGATTCATGTAGACAAATTTGGAAAATGATAAAACTGAAAGGGATTGATTGTGGTTACTTGATATTTATTTGAAACTTCTCCATGCTACTGTTGGGCCTCTATAGCACGGTTTTCTATGACCATTCAGATGTTATAAGTGATTTAGTTTGCCTCTAAACTACCTATGCATATCTGCATTTTATGCACAGTGTACTGACTGACCCGAACCGTTTTGTCATGCCTTTTTGGAATCAAGAAAATAAAAGATCACCAGGTTGGCATGACGTCTACTACATAGTCTGTGTGGAAAGAAAGAAGAAAACATAACTGCTGAGTGGAAATGATGTGATAAAGATGCGTGTACTTATTTCCGTCAGAATGAGAATGAATGCACTCGGGAAGCAAATAACGTTCATTATCACAAACCATAAACCTTTAATGTTTCGAGGCTGCTCTATCTTTAACTGGAAAGTCCCTCACATCCTTTTGATCTGGTTAATGATGCCACCCACTACCACCGACACTAGTAGATCCGCTTTTGAGGGGCACGAGGAATTCGTATACAAGATGACGAGTGGCTTTATTTATTATTCACTATGACCTAGCAATGGTGTGATTTTGTTGGGGTTTTTATTTTTTCCTATTAACTATCAATATTTTAACATTTTCTACATCTATATAATTATAAACAGAGTTAAACCATTGCAATATGTAAAAGAAACGCTGAAAATTCCATGCTGTAGATTGTTATTGTTGTGGAATAAAGTGATTATTATTATATTATTTATTGCATCTCCCCGCTAATTGTAGCGTTAATGTCCATTGCTATGTTGGTTTAGTAACAAGTTATGTTTTTTACATGCTTTTTAAATGAAATTTTGCATTAAAAACTTTTCTGACGTACGTAATGTCGGCGGCATAATGTACTTCAACTGCGTTAAATTTGCTGCACTTGTGTCAGGAAATGTCGCTTTAAACTGGCATCTACGCAATGTGTTGGATTAAATACGGTGTGAAATTCAAAATTTCAACGTACAGTTTTGAATTTTCATGGAATTATAGTGGTATATTCGGCCAATTTATTGGGACGCTGTTGTCTTAATTGGTATGGTGGTAGTTGGTTACCATAATACAATTTCAACACTAATTTCAGTTTTCATGTACTCATTACAGTCTGGTTTTCATTTTAAGACAAAAAGCCTTAGCAATATGGGTATAACATGTAGCATTGTTGTGAACTTGTGCTTCAAGTGGCCTTTATTTCGAGGGAAGATTTAATTGCTACAATATTCCTATTTCACAGACATAACTTAGTCTCATACGTGTACGGAACTTATTATCTTAGTTGGAATAGGGAAAAGTTGTTCAGAAGGTAGGGAAGACTTAATTTCTCAGATTATTCGTATAAATACTACTGCGTTTCGAGTTGCATTGCTATCCCACATGAATCAAGAGACTAAGGATGCCTTGCCCTCTAGTCTGCGTAAGAAAGTTAATAACACGGGTATTACTTGACGAGACTTTATATTAAGTTCAGTAAGGACAAATAGAAGTTTTTCCACTTCAGTGTTGAGTTAATTTTTGAACTATGTAGGCTTTTACAGTAATACATTTAGCAAGAAGCTTTCAGATTGAAATCAAAAGTGCACGTGTTTTACTAAATCTTATGCATTTCCTGAAAAGACTTTATGCTCGTCAAGTGGTCATTTAACAGTTGGTGCGTGTTGCAACCGGGCTGAAATCATAACTCGTAATTCTAGGAATTGTTGCCAATTTCATTTGCAGCAGTTCACAATCTATTAATTTTACACAACCGCAATGCCCATTTCTCACCTTACTGAGGAAAAATTTCCTGGGTTTTTTGAAGAAGCAGTACGTCACTTCGTGAATTTCATGAATTCTACAGATTGCATTCTATTCACTTGGTACTGAAAATAAACTATCAGGGGATTTATATTTCCTAGAAGGATGTAATACAAGGCTAATTTGTACGACTATCGTCCTTGTTTTAGTTTAATTTCACCATACACATATAAATAGAATTCTCTGTCATTGACTTTAGGAACTTATCAGTGGAGAGTCTCGTCATCTTAGAGGGTGCTCATGACATTGTACAACTAGGTTGTGAGAAGTCACCAATGAAGCTGGAAGACATGAAAGGACTACTAGTGTTTGATCGTAGGTGTTTGTGCTCTATCCCCTGTGTTATGTAGCATAATATGGTGAGTAATAATGGGGTTAAACGCATATTGTTAGGTAGGGATGTGACTCCAAGTCACTGTCAATGACACAGATGCATTCACTTTGTGTGGTCTCACATAACTAATCAAGCCTTATATTTTGTTATTATCCCTATCCGTTCACACTCACATTTTTGCTCAATAGAGCTCCATTTAATTTCCTTTTTCTCTACCTTTGTGTGCTACATGGCATGTGGCAACTTGAACAGGTGTACTTGTGTGAAAGCTCCTATGTTGAAAGTCGGTCAGAATGACATATAGTTTAGGTATAACGAAATGTTAAAAAGTGGATAATAATCACCGAAATGTCAACAAATGATAATCGTTCTTGTCTAATTGAAAAAAGAGTTATCTTGCAATAATTTCTCCTCTTACGCGAGATAACTCTTACACTCTGTCTCGTTATATCTCATGAGTTAGTTTATTTTATCCCATAGCCTAGATGCTAAGTCGAAACACATCTGATGAAATATGTTTTGCTTATTACCAACTAAATATAATATTTTTCAGGTGTGGAATGTTACATATCGAACTGCTGCTTTTCTGTGCCGAGTTCCGTGATAAAACATTTACACTGATTGGCGTAGTGCAATATGGGTTATATGGATTCAATGTATAAGAGATACCTCTATTAATATTGCGTCATTTTCTGCTTAGCTGTCTGCTGGGCTAACAAATGTAGGTGGTTCTTATGATTGTTGCAGATGCAGTGCAGTGGAGAAGGCAATAACTCGTTTAATTCTCCTCGCTGTTTCACTTAGTGTATTAATTAAGTGTATGGTAATATTATACACATGGGTTGTGTTGATCATGAAAACTGAATCCATTTAGCTCAATTATTGTTAATCTACCGTTTGTTGTACCATTCCCACTGACACTGTAAACTTAGTGCTGCAATATTTTTGATCACCAATAGTGGAGATGAATTTCTCCTGAAATTTCCATTTACATGAAGCAGTACAGATGTGGTGTCACGATTGAATGTCTAGGTTGCATTATATGACATTGTTA
>CALYDE020000723.1:820369-835667 GCA_944472155.2 Trichobilharzia szidati
CCGGTTTTTGATTATAGGTATCTAATAATAATAATAATCTGTGTTCTATCTCATGAGTAAAGCAGTATAATATGGCGAGTGATGTTGAGAATACGCATAAATTTTTAGGTGGGGAGGATAAGTTAGTCTTCAAGGTAGGGAAGCCGAATACGTTGAGATGGCTAGAACACGTGATGGCATACCAAGCCATCGCCATCCTCGAGGGACAGTGTTAGCCAGCAAATGTTAAGGTTCAAAAGATGTTTGGGTCGGTCAAATGAAAAACTGGTACTGGTTCATAAAATCGTTGACAGTCAGCTAGAAGAACTACTAGGGATATGACTGCAAATCTTTGTTAATGGCACAGATGCATTCACTCTGTGTAATCTTACGTATTTATTCAACTCATGTTTTTCCTTTTCACTATTTATTCTCCCTCACATGTTCGCTCGTTAAACTTCAGTGTGTGGTGCATGGAATGTGGTAAACTAAACAGGTGGAATTCTTCGCAAACTCATACTGAAAACCAGTGAGAATGAGACAGTCTGGGCATAACTAAATGCGAAACACTGAAAAATAAATGATCTCTAGAATGTCAACAAATAATAAGTGTAGTTCTTAATCTGGATCTTCGCTAACTGAAAAATACATAACTTTCAGTAATCTATTCTCCCATCCGGGACTCGTCTCCAAATTTGCAAGTGTTTTTTGTGCTTTGTCACTTTTGTGCTAAGCTTTCGGTTATTCAGCATTCGCCGTTGTTGTTGTTGACTCAGGAACTAGATGGCTTTAATTAGATAAGGTTTCGGCCGTGCAAACACGGGTTCTGGGCATTTGATTGGTTGCATTATCATTTCTCAAATAGAATGCAGCATACTGTATATTAGGGTAAATCTTTCGCCTTGCTTACTGAAGCTAGTGTTCCTCAGGGTACTGTTGTCTCTCCTTTTCCTTTTTCTCTCTCGTCTCACATGACTTTTCTCTTTCTAATGAGAACAACTTCGTTAAATACATTGGTGATCTGACCGTCTCACTTCCTGTCATGTTACAATGTGACTCCAGCAAACTTAACTGATTCCTGTTGGTAGTCTAAGGTACATGTTCTTAAGTTATATCCCTCCAAATATCAGGCAGTTACTTTTCCCTTCACTCTTAAGCGTGAACTACGAGAACTGTATCGTTCACAAGATGCTTGTATCAAAGAGGACACTGAAACATAAACTAAGTCCAAGGTGAAATACCTTGGAGTAGTTCTATCCTCTGGTCTTTCTTGGTCACTCTACATCTTGTCGATTTCTACGATAACCTTCATTGTAGCTTACCACGTTATGTAGCCAAGACAATCAGGAATCATTCGACCTCTATTTTTGCAATTTGTTAACTCATGCATTGGTCTTTACTGCCCCCTTATTCTTTCGTGAATTACTCAAAAGCGGCTGTCATATTGTGCAGGGTATTAAGATTATCATGAGGGCAAGTGGTGTACCATTTAGTCAACTCGTTAATGCATTAATTGAAAGACATTTAAACTGATGCGAAAAGTGGTCTAAATCTATACTGTCTCACCCTCAACATCCCCTCTATTCTCAGCTCTTCCCTTTAATTTCATCTGATGGAACCAGAAGTCAGTATAAAAGATTACATGATCGTTCAACCAAGCGTGGGAACTCAGCGATACCACATATAGACAATCAGTGTTCTAGAGGCAACGTAAAGCGTAATACTTATAATTACTGTGTTGTTAGGTAAATAAGTGGCCCTTTAATTATCTACTTTTAATCTGGGGTCACGCTGCCCCAATTAACTGACAATTTTAGTTACCAACCCTGTTATTTACAAGTTTTCTGGTAAATAAATAGATAAATATACATATGTGATTTCACCATCCCTACTAATACCAAATATGAAGTGTCTTTAACAATCTTGTAATGTAATCTTTACAACTGTTCCGAATATTACTTCATAAAATTAGATGCAATAATGTACGAGATGCTGCAAACTCAACGCTGTAACATCAATACTGTTTTGGAAAAAAGCAAATTATTATTACTGTTGCACCTCGCTGCAGTGTTAATCTGCTTATACCCTTATTATTGCTGTATCCTAAGTGTTGCACTCATTTTCTCATTTCCTTGCACTGTGTAAATAGGGTGCAACGAATAAGTAACAGTGAACTATAAGAAGGTAAGGCTAACGCAAGAAATGGTAGGAATCGAAGGAAATGAAACGAGTGGAGGACCTTGTAATAATAGTAGTAATCACCTTTATTCCAAAACAGTACTTGACTTGTTTACCTATGCATTTTAACGTGTCTTCTAATTATCTTATTTTTGTCTTCGTAGACATTGCCTAAGGTGCCGTTGTACACATCGTCTGGAAGCAGCCTTTAATTTCATCTACCTTCCGCAAAGTTCGTCGTATGAAACGTCGAAATTTTACTAACTGCATAACGCTACAATTGGTGTTTATGTTACTGATGCAGCGATACACAAGACTTGACACGTTATAGCGACGTGTGCTTGTAATAACATTACCTACATAGTAAATAAAATGCTAATTGCAGAATATCGTCATTATCTTTTCATTGCGTACTTATAAGAAAAGAAGTTTACCTTATTGTATTACTTCTCATACTAAGTAGTGAAGATTCCGCCTAGTACTCACTTCTACTTGCGCTCTATAAAATACTTTCTACTATATTCGCAAATGACTTAAACTTTTGCCAAATGAAACGGTAAAACAGAAGGCGTAAACAGTTTAGAAGTTAGTGTATACTTGCAGTTATTGACACAAAATATATGTACATCTTCCATTTTCAGACAAGAAAATTCTCAAAGTAATTGAGGGTTGCGCGCAGTGCAACAATAGTGTTGTAAGATCAATTCAATTCCCTTCCTTGAATCAAGTCAACCTGTCCCGGATCAGCCTAGCATTGTTGCAACACAATTATCCATGCCTAGCGTGTCTATCCCACCTTGCTTGATGAACTGTGTGTGTGTTTTTACTTCGATCTGTTTAGTCAGACAGTTGAATTCATAACCCAATCAGAGTATTTTTGTGAACTGTTATTTTGCTGACCCATGTCTTACTTTGTACTATTCTGTTGATTTTATCTTATTTATTGATTGGTTAAGTAGCCAGTTAAATTCTATCTTTGTGCCTATGCTTTGTCTACCTCTTACTTGGGTTCATTCTTCTACTGACTGCCTACCTGAACGGTCGTGTCTGTCCCGGCTAGTTCGTAATTTTGGCTTTAACGTTATTCCTCTCTGATAGCGGTTCCTTGCTTTCTGTTAAGCATTGTGTATTGTACTCTTGAAACCGTTAAGGTTTGTTGTATATATATTTATTGATTTGTTAATTAATAGTACCGTAGAAACAGCGACCGGCTTCTTGTTTGTTCTGGACCGGGATAGCCTTTATCTACGCGTGACTTAATTTCAAGCGATATTGCGCTTACAAGTGTATTCGTTACTATAATTATCCTGCATAACTGCGAAGCTTTGTTGAATTGCCGGCGAAGTTGCAGTATCTCCCTGCAGGGTTTGTTTACTGAAGTTTCACACCGCACATTACTTGGTAGTAACGGGTCCCGCCAAAACCATCTGCGACACAGTCGAATTACTTCGTCAACTAAAGGTATTAATTTCAATATTAGTAAGAGTTTGATTTACCTGTAAACTAGGGAGTTTGAGTGTGACAGCAGCACATGCCGGCAAGGTATTCTTTGTGCCCTAAATATTCTGCAGGTACAAGTTTAATTGGTATAATGCACTTGGTGCAGGTAGATGTCGTCAGTTATAATAGCCATATCATCAGTACACAACTCTATGCTCATTCGACGATTGTGGCTATAGTCCTTGGCAATTAACTTAGCGGCATACGGAGTGAAGTTTTGTAATATCGACATAACTGGTTCTTGTGCGTGGTACTTATGAATCCGACAACTTTCGACGATGACTTCAACACTACGACGCTTCTCTGTGCGTACACACCACTTATGCATCTTGTACATACATACGTGTAGGGGATCTCTTCTGTGGAGATATCGTTTTAGGTGACTGTGAGAGCTTTCAACTCTATTGTTGGTACTATTAAAGAGCAATAGAGTATTCGGCATATATGCCGCAACCCACGTCTCTTTCTTAGGCACCCAGTAATGCCTGACATAATTCCATACCCTCCGATCAACCGTCCTAATGACGTTAAGGTAGTGACGAAATCTAAATGGTTAGTAATCAATGCATTTGCCTTTCAGGTGTCGCAGCTTTAACAAGACGATATAAAAACCTGCGTACGAAAGGATTTCGAGTCTAAATGTATCAAATATTAATTACATTCACCTCACCTTCCTGCTGAAAGCCCGGTATACATGAAATGCACAGATGACGATTTTCGCCCGAATTTGACTATTACGCACTGCGGATATCTCACAGTTGGCCGAATCCATTACGAAAGTTTCTGCAATGGACGTATCCTGCATTATTCTTTGGAATTGTTCCAATATCCAAGCTACATCACATGACCTCTCTCGTCTTGTCCATGCCAAAAAACAGGCCTATCATGACCCATATTGTCTGTTACCACCAACTGAAATAGAGAATATCTGATTAAGATTTGTCAACCGTTTAACGTATAACCTACCCGTCCTTATTGGTATTGTATGTTCAGTCAGTACACACCACCTCTCCATATTCCCGATATAACTACACCTGTGAATCCAGGGCGAAGTAAATTCTGCTGGTTATCCCTGTATTCGAATCTACGTATTCAACCACCTGACCGCTTTGCCTTATTATGCGCATAACATCTGATCTCAAAGGCATGGCTTCAAAAATAACTTTAAACTACTTCAATTACCTGGTCTCACATCCTTAAGTAAATTATACACATCTGTGCTCGTCAAAATTTTATTAAAATTCTCTTCAGCATATTCCAAAACATCACCAACCTCAGATGTAGTCTTCACAACAGGTGCAATATTCTCCTTTTAATCCCCGGACAGGCACCTAAAATATGAACCACCTATCATAAGACTTTGTTCACAGCTGTGATTGTGGACTGTTTTCGCGGCACAAATGATAAACTCGTCCTCCCTGTAGCTTATACGAAAGCCAGATTGGCAACGGGTGTATTTTGCACTACAGAAATAAATAATAAAATTCTTACGGTTTGACGCGTAAACCTGAACCTCTAGTTTTTCGCTTCATGCTACATGTACAACGAAAGACTACTAATTTGTACCTCAACTCCCGAGATTCATGGTTCCGCATGCGCTTCTTCATTACATAATGTGTATGAGTTGCCTATGAATGCTCTGTTATATATATATCGTACTGATTCCAGCTGACTTAGGGCATATTCTACATGAACCCAACTGGTATACCGGGGGCTTAACATAATTCCGTCAAAAGATTTTTTGATGTCCACTGATATAGGAAGGGCAGTTTGGTCGCCATTGTCTCCTGGTGCCAATGCGTTCATTGGGTATCACTGTAAATGAAAATAGAAGCTTTTGAATTAAAAAGTTACGAATTGCCAACAGAATACAATAAGCAACTTGAGAGTGACCCTGACTTGGAAGCTGAAGCGGAATTCCTTGCCACAATAACCGTTTTGGAAAGTTCCTGATTATAGCCACAAACATTACTGAAACACTCGTGAACGACATATATGGACACAAGTGATAAAATGAAGCTCTGCAGAAATCATTGAGACACCACAAACAGGAGTTCACACCAAGGATTTCAGGTGCACCCTATGATTTTTACATGAAACACATTCTCAAGCATCCTCCTGCACGATAAATGCCTTCAGGCTTACAGACAGCATTTGACGACTATTCTTAACAAAATCAACACAGTTCAAGCCAAATAAACACCAGAATCACGTCAAATGCAGCTACCTATATCAAACGAGACAAATCAGCCAAACTCAAATAAACTATACCGCGCAAATATCCCCAAGGTATAGCTGGAGACGCCACTTCAAACAGGGGATATGCCATATCAACGTCCAATACTCTTTGTACAGTATGCTGGCCAGAGTCTTCAAATGGTAGCATGAGATCGTTCATGGAATTTGAGTGGTTATGAGCTTGTAGCTTGAGTGGAGACGTGTGAATTTGCTTAAATGGTTTGGAGGTCAGTTTCATTTCAGTTTAAGTTTAAGGTTGTTTGACCTCAACCAGAAGGTAAATAGAAGAGTAGGCTCAGCAGCAGAATACCAGAAATAGAAAGTATGTGAATATAAAAAGAACATTGATGTTCTATGCATATATAAATATTTATCTCGATTGTATATCACAGTATAGTAAACATTTACGCATATTGTAGTTGTGTTTTCGTGTACCAGGAAATTGTGTAGTGATATTGGAGAAGGAAAGTACCTTATCGCACGATATAAATCTGATTGACGTTGAAGGATAATTCGACGTTATCCTTCTTTCATTGTCGTTCGCATTACTAAACTGAAGTTGGACTGCTGTGAACTAAGCGTCAAACTTTTCAGTTTTTAGGGAGTAGGCGTTGTAATAGCTCTTAAACCTTGGAAATAAAACTAGTATATATTATTAAGTTTATAAATGGACGAGGAACAATTTCGCACAGTATTGAAACAGTAGGCCAGACGGGTCTAAGAAAAATACTTCACGTTACCTGCCTTAGTAATTAAAAAGTGATCACTAAGGGGTAATTTCTGGCAGGTGAGTAAGGAGTTCTGAATAACATTCCAGCCTGAACTGTCAAAAAACTTATTGTAATACACACTGTCAAGTTCAATTTAAATGCTCAGGTTAAAAAATGGCTGGTCCGCTTCACAGCTGTTGGCTACAAATTATCGGCAGAAGGAAAGACGAGTTCATGAGTAAAATACCTTGGGATACTACAATAAGTTACCTCAAAATATGAAACATTCCCGCAGTAAACTTTACATCAAAACACTTAAGCGAACAATATAGTTTCCAGTTAGATATCACTAGGCTTAACTCTAGTATACATAACTTTACGAATGAAAATTCAAATATAAACCAATCATGGTGTTTTGTCCACAGGATAATAAGAGGACGCATTCAAAACGTGCAATTAGACATAATAGGAGTAATGATAATAATAGCAATGGCTCTATCAATAATGAGGATGAAAAAGTGAGGCATCTGTGACAGCACGGATATCGGGAAACAGCATGATTAAACAAACAAATGTTCAGGTAGAAGTAGTCGAAAAGGGTTAAGAAAAACAAATGAACCGATTACGTAACGCTAGATTGTAAGGGAAGTAAATGAAATAAGTTTCAATGAAGATGTGTTAAGATTAATGGATGATAGGAGAGGTATTGAAAAGTTAAGTAAGGGGTGGTGGAGAATTCATCAGTTGGTAATGTCTTAATAGGCCAACAAGGGAGGGACAATGGCTGTACGAACTTTTTTTGAATACATAGTTTAGGTTTAAAAGTTCGAATGCCTATCGCCTCAGCTGTGTGTAGTAGACCAATACGAAGTCTATTGGAAAGATTCGGTGGGATACGATGAATTACTTTGAAGGCTCTCATTTTCTCGATTACATGACCACTATCAATTAAGTGTGACAAAATTGAGCTACGAATTGTTTTTGTCTTTCCTTTGCCAAACCACGATGGGAGATGTTCACTAACACGTTGACTGTCTACTAGTATGCCCAAAATAACTGTGACCGCATGGTGCAACTGAATTCATAAATGCACATGGATGTGACAGAACCATCCAGCTTATCCTTCGTTCGCGTCCCAATCATTCGTTGGCTGGAGAAAGGCAAACACAAGTATGCTGAGAAAAACGCTCTTCATATAACCTTGGAGAGTCTCTGGAATAAAATCTCACTCGATAAGTTACCATTAAATTGTAACTTGATAAATAGAGGTTTATTACGTGCAGTCAGAGTCTCAGATTTTCATATGTTTCTTTATGAAGCTACTCGAATAGCCCATCTCCGTCAAGTAATCGTGAATATATTCAAATTCCTTTTGTAAGAGGTCATCCATACATATCTTTCTTGTTCTGCTTGTAAGACATTTCACAACATTTCTTATATATTTAATGGGCACTTAAATAAAGAAGTGTGTTTATCGCCCTGTTAATGTGGTCTCTCTGTACACGATTCTCCCAAGTGACCCAAATTCTCGCCTACTTTACAAAACATCCAGAAATTGTGGTCCACTATCCTGATCCCCCTCACAAGTGAAATCAAGCGAAGGGTGAATGTTGTTGAATTCCGTCGACAATTCGTCTGTTTACATTCCCATAAACTAAGATAAATGTGTCATCGACGTAGTGGCAGTACATATCAGGCAGCTTGATGTTGTTTTTCAATTTCCTTTTTTCAGGTTTTTCGAGGAAGAAATCAGCTAATATTGGGCCTAGTGGCGAACCCATAGCTATTCCATCAACTTGTCGGTAACATGAATTATTGAAGACAGTGTACATTTGTGGTGCATTTAAGGAGTAATTCCTCGGGGCTACGCAAGGGATTTTCAAGGTCCAATTGCCTTTTGGTGATTTCCTTGCAAATGTAATCTACCGTTCCTATAATTGATAGATTCGTGAACAGTGAAGATACTTCCATGGATAACAAATATATACCCCTCACATTAGTCTCGAATTTTTAGAAATGAAGTCGAAGACATCAATAATTCAATTCCCCACAATTCCTTTGTGCGAAGGTCCGAAAATCTTCACTTGCCACCTTGCTATTCCGTGAAATGGGGAGTTATGAACATTAAACGCGACAGATAGATAGACTATATGACAGACAGTTAATCAATATGATGTGACCTTCCTGTCGCGATTATTGGTCAATTTATTGTAACTCTCACCACGTGATGACCTTGAATGTTCTTTTTTTGTCTGTCACTCTATTTGTGTATACATGTAATTAATTGACTGTTCATTTTGTCCGTACCCTCAATACTGTTCGGTACGTTTTTGTTCTTTTTTGTAATGACAGTGGATTTGTACATTTTTCTTGGTGTAATTGTATGATTTATTTTATGTTTTAGAAACAGATAAAGTTAAAGTCAAGTCATTCTGTTTTAATTATAGTTAAGCCCAGACTCTGTGTCGTCAGTATTGAGGAAGGACTAAACCTGTAGGACAAAAATAATCCTACAAAGTTTCGAACAGTATTGCAGACGAAAGTTTCGAACAGTATGGCAGACAAAATTTATGAAACTATGCCTTCGTTAACTCCACAGTTAGAAAAGAGTAATGAAGCTGATTTCCCCGGAAGCAACGAGAATAAATCACGCTATATGATAGAATTGGAGCTAGCGAAATTGCGCATAGTGCAAAAAGAGAAAGAAATGGAATTAGAAAGATTACGGCAAGGTAGTCCCGAATGTTCTTGTCACAATAAATCGCCTTACAAACCTTCTACTTCTCATAAAGTCTCTGTATCTCTTAATGATGAGTTCGCCGGAGGCATATCTAAGTTTCTAGACATGCTTAAAAGATATCAATATTTTAAGATGGATGCCGATGAACTTGAGTGTTGGATCAATGAAAAACTGCAAACCTATGCAAACGAGGATTTTAAAGAGCTCAGTAATCTTCAGCTGAAAAAACAGAAACACCAAGAGTTTGAGTTAGAAGTGACAGTTCATGCTGAAACACTGTCAGCTCTGGATTCTGCGGGAGAAGAAATGATTGGTCAGGGGTACTACGCAACAGATATTATCAAAAACCGTCTTGATGAATTGCATGCCTTGTGGGAAAGGTTTATGGCTATTTTCAGAGAAAAATCACGTCTTATTAACCTAACGCTTAAATTTGTCCAGTTTTTACGCCAAGTCGACGAGATACTTTTCTGGATACGTGAAAAAGAAACTTGCGTAACATCAGAGGATTTAGGTCAAGACTTGGAACATGTTGAGACACTTCAAAAAATGTTTGATGAGTTTACAAAGGATCTCGAGTATCAAGAAAGTCGTGTCGAAGACATCTATCGGAAGGCAGATGAACTTCTAAAAGAGGAATTTCCTGAGGATGCCCTAGTCGTAGAAAAGTCCAGAGAGGTCCGCGAAGCTCTAGAACGTCTGAAGGGTCTGACTAGAAAACGACAAGAAAGGCTCCTGGAAGCCTATGAGATACAGCGCTTCTTTTGAGACTCAGATAAAGCTATATCGTGGGTGAATGAAAAGTCCATTCCTTTATCCATTGAGGACTGTGGTCGTGATCTTGCCTCAGTCCAAGCCTTACAAATGAAGCACGAAGCATTAGAAAGGGATTGGACTGACACAGATGAAAAGATTGTTCAACTTGGAGGTGATGCTAAGGCGCTTGCACAGAAGCATCCTGATTTGCAAGACACTATACAAGGCAAGTATGACGCCTTAATTACTGCATGGGATAAGCTGAAAAGTCAGGCTGTAGATAGGAGAGGTAAACTGGAAGAGTCATTCAAGATGCATCACTTTTTGACTGGGTGGAGAGACTTGAGTATCTGGATGAATGACGTGAAGACGTTAATATCGGCGGATGATTTGGCAAAGGATGTAGCTGGTGCTGAAGCCCAAGTAGAGCGCCATAAGGAATACCGTTTACAGTTTACAATTTATTTAGGATAGTAGGCTATACGCCTGTGTTAATCCTTTCGATTTGTTACACACAGGAGGTCTAATCTCGCCTTGAATGAATCAACGGATGGCGCTGATACGACGTGTTCCGGTAGGGAGTCCCAGTGGTTCACAATCCGATGCGAAAAACGGATCTCCAAACGCAGACGATTCGACCGTGGTTTTTGAACCTTGAGGTGATGTCCTCGCAATCGGTCGGTGCCAGAAGGAAGAAATAAATTAGATAAATTTGCTCCAAAATCATTTCTTAGGATACGGTATGCTAGTATTAGGTCACCCCTAAGTCGTCTGTATGACAGTGGAAATAAACCCAGTCGACTTAACCTCTCCTCATATGAGAGGGTTGAGAAACCCTTTATTAGCTTAGTTCCTACTCTTTGCACCCTTTCTAATAAGTCTATTTCGTATTTGAAACACGGGCTCGCTGCCTGGATCCCATATTCCAAATGAGGTCTGATATAAGTCGGATATAATATACGAAATATTTCAGCGTCAAAATTCGCAAAAGCCTTGCGTATGGCCCATAATATTCGAAAACCATTAGTGGCTGCAGCTCTACAGTTTGTTGCTGTTTTCAAGTCATGCTGCACAACCACTCCCAAGTCCTTGTACTCAGCGACCACTGAGAGAGTAATGCCATTCATTGAGTAATTGTGCACGTGACTATGAGATACATGCATAACTACACTGTTGCTTAAGTTAATCTCCAAGGCCCAGTGCTTACACCAATCACTTAACAAGTTTAAATCTTCCTGCAAAGCAAGTTGATCACTGTCATCGTGTAAAGCCCTCCATATCTTGATGTTATCAGCAAACAGTAAGCAGGAATCATACGTTTCCAAGACCTGACTATTTGAAAACCCACCAGTTTAAGGTTAGTCTCACCATTTTTACGTCTTGTTTCTAGCTGGGACAAAACTTCTTTTCGTTTAAGTCTGTCTTCAAGAGATAAATCAGGTCTGACTGAAATTCCTGACCCGGAAAGGTTGTGTACATTAGCCAGTAGATGATTCCGTTCATCAGGAGAACCTAAGACTACTTTAAGCAACCTTCTCTGATTAGAACATTCATCATCTCTTTTGCCTATTCTAATCAGCTTTTTAATCGATACTCCAGGGAAATTCTCTGGGAGCATCTTCCTTATAGTACTACTCACTAATTTAAGGTCGTGATCGTGCCTTTTCACGGGATCAGATTCTTTGAACTCTTCTAAATTTCCAACAATTATGTTAGAGTCTAAGGAGAGCTTGTCGTGTTTAGCAATGGCTACGTCTTTTCTCACCACTATTGATGCAGCCTGGCTACAGGTGACAGACGTTTGCCTACCATCAATATTACTATGTTTCTTCCGATTGCTTATTTGCGTTACCCACTGATCATCTGTCTGCATTTGCTTCTCAGGGCTGCTGCAGTTTTTGATGGTACAATCGAGATCAGTGTCTGCACCACCTTCATGGTGAACTTCGCTTACAGTGTTCGCTGGTGCTGAGATGTTGTTTGCAGCTTCCGTTTTGTTACCCTTTCGCTTACTAAGACGCTTCGAACGCCTAGTAGGTTTTACTTCCGGGGTAACTGGGATAGTAACCGCCGGTGTGGCAACATTCATGATGACACTTGCTGCGTCATCTTCAGACGGGCAGTCTGTACCACTATTACTAGCCACGCTATCATCAGGAAGTTCCATAGCCTTAGAGAGTAGTTCGTGAGCCTCCCTTATCGAAGTCATCTTTGGGGAGCAACACATTCTGCACATCCAGTGGGATGTTGGAGCACTACAACGTTTGTATGCAGCTGGACGTAATCCAGTACACATCTTATGATACCACTTTTTACAGTTATTACACTGTATTCCATCATCTACCAAAAAGTAACACTCCACCCTATTACATTTATGTGGTAATTTTGACATAATGAACTACTGAAGCAGCCAAGAAAATTTACCCAATATAGACTATACAAATGTTTAAAATCAAAACTTAACAGACAAAAGTCAAGTTAAAGTTTTTTTAAATGTTTTTAAGTGAATAACACAACAAAAAGAGCGATTTGTGAAGTACGTGAAAATACGTGAAGAAAGCACCCCCTTTTTCAAACAACGCGCTCAAATAATTACACCGCTGAGATAAATTCTCGAGCTGACAGTTTCGATGCATGCATGCGAGAAGGTCAGGCATTACTAAGTGTTGGTCATCCCTGTAGTGGAGACATAGTTGCTAAACTTTCCACCCTTGAAAGAGAGAGAGCCTCCCTGATGCAGTTGTGTGAGGAAAGATGTGAACAGCTAGAACAGTGTATGGGCCTTCAGTATTTTTACCGCGACGTTGAACAGTCGGAATCTTGGATTGGTAAGCAAGAGGCCCTCCTAGAAATAAATGATGTGGGAGACTCACTCGATTCTGTGGAAGCACTCAAATGGAAACACGAAGACTTCGAAAAGTCACTTCTAGCACAAGAAGAAAAGATGCGACAACTTGATGAGTTCGCTGCAACATTAATCGAATAAAACCACTATGCAGCTGCACAGGTTGATGAGATTCAGGAAGGTCTTCAAAGTAGACGAAATGCATTAAAGGATAAAGCTCAGAACCGCCGTCAGCGTCTTGAAGATTCCCACCGTTACCAAATGTTCGATAGAGATGCAGATGAAATGCAGTCATGGGTATCGGGAAAACTTGAAAATGTACTTGATGAAAGTTACAAAGACTCCACGAATTTGCAAACAAAGGTGCAGAAGCATCAAAGTTTTGAAGCAGAAATACAAGCGAACCAATCCCGCGTTGAAGATATTAAGAAGACAGGTCAGGATTTGTTAATTGCAAACCACTACAACTCGCCAGAAATAAAAGTAAAGATTGAACAGTTGGATGAAACTTGGTCTTATCTCGTAAATGCCATGGGAGACAAGAAGAAAAATTTAGATCAAGCAAGTAGGCAACAACAGTTCGCTCGCAACGTAGAAGATGTCGAGTTATGGTTGAATGATGTTGAAGCTCAGATAGCCTCAGAGGATGTCGGTCGTGATCTAAACAGTGTGATGAACGCACAAAAGCGGCACAGCTTGCTTGAATCTGATGTAGCTACTCATCGTGAACGTATAGATGCATTCAAGGTCCAGGCTGACACGCTTGCTGCAGAAAGTCATTTCGACGCTCCTATTATCCAAGAAAAACAAAGACAGTTAGCCCAACGTTACCATGACCTGCAAATCCCTCTAAGTCAACGTCGTGAGAAGTTGAGAGATGCCCTTCCCACGGACACATCTTTGCAGCTTGAATATGGTGACTATAGTGAGCTGATGAAGTTACTAGTCTATTGTTGTAAAGATTTTAAAGCACATTCGCTTAACCAAATCGAATCAGAAATGTGGCATCAGTATGCTGAAAGCTTCGCTACTGGCTTAGTAGCCACTCACAAAGATGCCTTCAGGTTATGGGTTAAAGATAAGTACCCTGTTGTTGAAAACTACATTGGGTTTATAGAGTCATCCCGTGATCCCTTCGGTGTTCGTGCAAGGTTTGAATCATTTGTCGCTGTTGTCAATAGATCAGTGTCTAAAAAATTCCAACGACTTGTGAATAATGCTGAAAGGTTGTTAACAAATTTACCATGGCCTTCTACGTTTGAAAAAGTTAATTTCTTACAGCCAGACTTTACTAGTTTGGATATAGTGACGTTTACAACTGCTGGAATTCCTGTTGGAACTAATATTCCTAACTATGATGATGTACGACAAGTTGACGGATTTAAAAATGTTTCTTTGGATAATGTACTTAGTGTTCGTTTCAAGGATCCTAAAACAGAATTTCTGCGTAATGAAGACAAGCGAATGTACGTGGAACATGCTGAAAGTTCCTTTGAATTACAAGTTGGACTTCATGAACTGACGGGATATGGTTCAGGTAAACTGTTTCGGCGTGATTGTTATGGAAAACGGAATTTCCACACGAAAACTACTGAATATGTCATAAATGCAGATCCTGTAAAAGGTTGGTGTGAAGCAGGAGAAACGTATGACAGCAAGTTTCCAAACCTTCCATCTGCAATAGATAAGTGTCGAGCTGAGTGCGTTGGAACTTATTTATCTGATTTACCTCTTGTTCTAGAGCAGTTCGGTCTGAATACCGACTGTGCTCAAGGCGATGTCTCAGATGTAGTCTATACTAATTGGTTGTCAATGATTCCTTCAGTTGTGACTTCCATAGAGTTTTATTCTCCAACAGAAAATGCTGTTGACATTGGATCATGGTGTCAAGCATATTACTGTGCTTGTTATGCGATTCTGCGAGTTTTGATTGAAGCTGACGATTCTATGGTACGTACAGATGAAGTAGTCGTTCCAAAAAGGCTTTTAACTGCGGCTCGTTCAACAATTGGTGAATTCTTAAGAAAATTACAATATTACAAAGGTAAAGCGAATGCTATGTATGGATATGCTTTCTTCCAACACTATAGTCAACTACTTCCAAAATATTTGACTGATTTGCTCTGGCATAAATGGCTACGTGGATATCTTCTGATGCTGCAAACAAGATCTAAGTGGTTGGATATAAAGCACAACCTACAACCTGATGATCTCGTCTTAGTTAACAGTGCTGACACACAGAGAGGTCTCTGGCGAAAGGCTATAGTTAAGCAGATGTGCTATGACCAAGATGGCCACGTCAGGACACTGTGTTTGAAAACTTCAACTCAAGAAGTGGAACAAGATATAAGA
>CALYDE020000723.1:853667-949148 GCA_944472155.2 Trichobilharzia szidati
CGCCTTGCTGACTAACAAGTGCCAACTAGCACGAAACCTAGGTCCAAGGCTTCTTAACGGTTGCCTCCAACCATCTAATTACAGCAATTCACAGTGCACCGTGATGGCGAGCCACCTAATAGCATGGTGACCACATTGCAAACCTGACTGACAGAATCCAGTCTGTACCAAAGAGAGGACTAGACACATCACATTAGTTACTATTTTCCGATAAAAGTCTCAAGTAGCCTGCTGAAAATATTCCTCATGAGGCTAGCGCCAAGTATTTAACTCATGTAGAAGAAATGACTGAACTAACGTTTACGTTGAAAATGCGAATCTAGTTCTTTTTGCTACGAAGTGCAGAAGACTTCCAAACTGATTTCAGAGTGATGAAAGTTTGTCATGCCCTCGCAATCCTAGTTTTGATATTCCTATTCGTGTTGACTGCTTGTATTTGAAACGATGCTAACTAGATAAGAGAACGGTGTTAAATTTAATCGTCTACGTACTTTGATCATCCTGAATTTCTGTTCGACATTTGTTCCTTCAGTCAACTACAGTATTCAAGTGTCAATTCGCAGGGATTGGATTGGTTTCAGAATTTCATCATGAAATGACATCCGTTACAGGACCCCTGGAAAACCACCAGGGAGTACTGAACAGCTTTTAAATCCTAGTCTTAGACTCAACAGTGACGCGTGCCCACTGGGATTCGCACCCAGGACTTTCCGGTTACAAGGTGATCTCGTAGACCACTAAGTCACTGGGACCCAGTCCAATAGCCGGTTCATGAATCCCGTCTCGCAGATGACATTCGTCTTGAATTGAAAGAGGTTGGATCGGATCCCAGTAGCTTAATAGTCTACTAGGTCGTCTTGTAGCCGAAAGGTTCTGAGTTCGAACCCTGACGGTAGGTGTGTTGTGATGAAGAGTAAAAAAACTAGGATGAAACAGCTGTCCAGTGCTGACTGGTGGTTTTCCAATGATTCTCGAACCGATGTCAGTTCATGATGAAATCCAGAAACTACAGTATGTTAAGTTTTCAGGTTTTTAATAGCTGAATAAAAAATATATCGAGGAAATATGATGAACCGGATTTTGCACAAAGAAATCTTGCGTATACACTTCTACAAAGACGCAAACCAGAAGTAAAAACAACTATTCAGTAATTCTGATTTTCAAAGATTCCCTAACTTATGTCAGCTGTTGAGGTAATCTCCTTTGGAAATAATCCAATTCCTAACAAAACCCACAATATGAATATCAATCTTCAGGTCATTTGATGCACATCAGTGGCATTGTTTAACAACAACGCTATGTCATGAATTCAGAGAAGTTAGGAGAATCATGGGTCACTGAATTATAAGCCAGCTCTTAGATGGTTAATCAACTAGCCTATTCATTTAAAGTTCCCGCATCTGATCTCTAGGGGGGAGCTGTGAGTGCGCACTGCTGAACAGTCCAAAAGTGGGAAGAAACTGTTGTCCAGTACCCCTTGGTTTCTATTAAATCTCTAACTGATGTTGGCAGTTGACGGAATTACCTTTGAAATTAACAGAGTTAGACTACTGGTGAGAATGTTTCCACTGGGTAAACTGACCATCAACTTTCACCTATTATTTCAAAGCTGAATTGCAACTAAATGTTTAAAAATTCTAAATAATTTCATTAGACAGCATAAAAAGTCAGAATATATCAATCATGTGAGGCAATTGGATTTATATTTGATAAGCCTGGTTGGTGTAAACTGAAAGTTGGGTATCTTTATTGATTTTGTCAACAAAAAGCCCTTCTTTGACCGTCACTTGTCTCCTTCTATCCACCTCTCTTTCTTTTAAACACAGGGGTCTTTTGCAGTTACTTAATCAACAGAAAGCAGCAGTCACTGTCAGTGGGAGAAATCTAAAGGGAGTCATCTAATCCACCCCTCCCCTAGATAGAATGATTTCAACTACAGAAGGTTAAGACAAAAATGTCAAAATTAGGATCGGAAAATAAAGATGGACGTTGATTACTTGGCACTAAGTATAGAGATCTACAACACTCACAACAATGAAGAAGAAATCTGAATTTTTTAACTAATGCCATGACCATCATCTCAAACAAGCTACCGCAGGCGTACGTCAACAAATGCCGCCTTCACTACCTCGATACTGAATGTCAGTTGATTAGATTGAGAGAATAAAACATCAGGGGACTGTGACAGAAAATCGTCGAATAGCCTATTGCAAAGAAAATGGAGATGACTTGAAAATACGCTGAGATTACTGAGTAAAATCACACACCAGAGCCTTAAGTGAAGTCCAAGGGGGAGTCAGGGAGATGTTTGTTCGAGTGTAGCATGGCGACGACCATTCCAGACGAATATGAAAGTTTGTGAGCGGATGTAGAGCCAGCTTAGACTCATGACACAGAATAGAGGTGACCAGAAGGTCCTGGGGTCGCACGCTGGCGGTGGGTACGTACTGCTGAAGAGTCCCAAACTAAAACAAAACAGCTGGCTGTCCAATACTCCCCGCTGGTTTTCCAATGGTTCTCTAGCTAATGTCAGCTCATGATGAGGTCCTGTAACCAATTAATCAAATTCCTACAAACCAATACTGGGATAATCACTTTCTTTTTCTTATGCCAGCATCCCAGTTTTTATCGTTATTATTCCCTTGGATCCCATGTGGAACACAGAAATTCAACAGGAGTTTTCGATTTTTTCCCATTGTCTTCATTCCTCTTCATCTGAATACACGACTAGGCATGATCCCACATCTACGCCTTACATGATCTCCTCCATGTCACCCTCGAAACGACTCCAATTCGGGTTCCACTTGAGGGCCACCTCGGCCCACGACGTTATTCAATGTTATCCTCAGCCTGTGTTCAGTTCATCTCCATTTTCTTCGGTATATTTGATAGCTGAGAAATAGGTTACCGACTAGTTTATTTTTACAGAGTTCCTTGTTGCTAACTCCTTCTGGTCTACCATCTGATCTTCAGTACGGCGTGAAGGCTTTTGGAAGTACTTTTCGTGACGCTAACGCCAAGTTGGTAATCCTTAATACTGGTGTTGAAAATCCGAATTTTTTTGTATTTCACAGTGAGTTTGGAAGACTTTTAAATTTATCTCAGAGTGATCAATACTAATCTTGCCGTCCCGCATCCATCCGATTTTGATATCCGAATTCATGCCGCCTGTATTTGAAACGATGCTTCTAAGATAAATAATTGAAGTGAGCTCTTCCACGTTTATCCCGTAGATAGTAAAAGGACCATGTAGTGGTTGCCGGCTAGTTATCTTCATCATCTTCAAGTTGTGTCTTCGCTGACAGCGTCTTCTACTAGCTAGCTAGTTGGTTTTCACCCGTAAGTCTTCAACATCCCAATAGTGATAATGATAATAAGACTTCTACTGGACAACGGTAGTTATATACGGCTATGTTTTCCTCTCTCACAGCCTACTTTTTCACAAGCATCATTTTCAATATATACAAAATGTTCACATTAAAATGTCATAAACACATAACAAACCCAGATATGTAACATTTAAAGGAAATGTTGCAAGTCACGTGTGAATTTCATGTATAAATGCATATGTATATATATTTATATTATTTGGGATAAAAAAGCTCAATTAATACAGCTCATTTTTTGTTGTGAATACTGTCCTTCTTCAAAATAGAACATTCATAAACTCAGTATTATATTATAAAAAGTTAAAACACACATACACACACACTGGATGTTACTTAACTACTTATATTATTCAGTAGTATTGAAAAATTTATTTTAAATTAATCTAAATTTAATTAAACATATCCCACTTGAACCTCGAATAATAACACCCACGGAATCTTAGCTGACTACTGTCACTGCTGGCGAGAAAGCCAATATATACGATTGGGTTCTACTTTGGTGGGACAGGAATCGCTATATACGAGGAACAGACCACTATTCAATTATTTCCTAGACTGGATATGCTTTTACTTCACCCCTGGCCACACTAAGTATTTAGTGGATGAGATACATAGACTGCAGAGTGCGGCCAGTTACTATTTAGCACCATCATAGGGATATAGAACCTGGGCTATAGTCGAATCATTAGAGCTGGAGACTTCATTGCTCCATACCTTTTTCTGGAGACAGGTTGTGCCTGAGGAAAATTTGGTCAATGTCTGCTATACAACGTCGGAAAGGCCAGATTGACTGAGAATGTGGTAGACAATCATAGTTGAGGCACTAGTGGAAAGTCGTCAAAACTGAACTAAATACTAAATAGTTATCATTTGTTGGTAGAGATGAAGATTCTTGAAAGTAGCGCTGAACTTGAGCCCTAATGTTTCGTTTGGTTCTTTGCAAGAGTTAACAGTGGTATGTCTGTGCTATAGCAGAGTGGATCACACCCACCGAAACGCGATGCGCATGCAAAGTGGCCCACAGACTGGGTTGAACCATATGAAGGCCTGCTTGAACTTTGAGTTATCGGAATACTGTCTTCCATTAGACGACATACTGCTTTCATTTGCTGCTATACTTTTTTGTTTGAATCCGCCAGTGGTGTCTATAGTCATGCCATTTTAAAATCTTTTCGACCTATCGAGTCAAGTGATCCTCAAAAATTGAAGTGAAAATGTCACTGTGGCAGGTAGTGAGCACTAAAAAATCAATCGTACGACTCTCCTCAAAGTTGTTACCTAAAAGTTCAAATTTCTGCCTAATAATAAAGTAGACTATCGTCACTCTGTAATATCTGTAAAAATGTGCATCGAAATGTCAGTGTTTTACCCATACAAAAGACTTGGTTGCACCATCACTATAAGAACAATTTAGTTAAATAGATATAACATAATTTGAATAAAAGGCGTGGCGGTAGAGTAGTCCCTGTTCTTAATTAATATCAACTGCTCTACTTCTAACCCGTTATGTCACAATTTTTCCAGTGACAATATAGATTGTATCAGCTTTGGGTGTGGTGGACTGGATTAGCCGCACACTGTAGTCAGCAAGAAGGCAGGCAAGACTCTAGAAGACCTGGAATTAGCGGACGATTATGCTCAGTGTCACATAAACACGAAGACCTACAAGCGAAAACCAAACAAGATGGAATAAGACGTTGATAGCGAAGACAGAACTTCAAGTGAACATTGAAAAGGTTGAGGTGGTGAAGACAACCTACCAATCAACCAACAAAAAGAAGCAACTATCAATATCAACGGGATAAAATTGAAAGATGTCACCTTACTTATTTAGGAAGCATCGTTTCAGCCACACGAGGAATGATTGAGGATGTCAAAATGGAGATAAAACAGACCTCCATCAGTCTCAAATGAATTTGGAAATCTCCTGCACCTAACATGAAGAAAAAATTAACATTTGGTTATTCAAGACAAATTTCAAGTCTGTTCTTCTAAATAGGTCAGAAACTTAGTGCTAGCGTCACGTAGTGTATTTTCAAAAGGTTTCAGACTCTTATCAATAGACGCCCACGTCGGTTCAATACCGAAGATCAGGCGGCTGACCACAAAGAATTATCAACAAGAAACTCTGGGAAAGAACAGACCAAGAAGCTGTGGCTCAATTAGCAAATATTCCGAGGAAAGTGGAGATGGATTGGGCACACGCCGATGAGACCAGTAAATGACACTGTACGCCAAGGTGTCTCTCAAATGTAATCCGATCGGGAAACGGCAAGTTGGGCGTCTGAATGTAGCGAATAAAGATGAGAGACTGTGGGTAATTGTAAGGTCGGCTAAGGAGGGACACAGTGAATAAGACTAAGTGAAGATGTGTTCCACTCGGAACCCAGGGGAACAGTAATGATATTTAGAAAAAAAATTGAGCAAAGAATATCCTTTTTGATAAATTCTTCTTCTGGCTCCACCATTATACATATATGTTTATATACATAGAATATCATAAAATAATCGTCATTAACAATATTGGTGTTTTTAAATACTATCGATTGGTATAGTAAGATCGCAATGGAATTGCAGTTCATTAAAGATGCTTAAATAATAATAATAGAAATATAATAGTTAATAGAATATCTAATAAAATTAAGGAAATTACTACAAAAAATTGAGGATTATTCGAACCTAGATGACCAAGGTAAGGACAGTGTCTGAACTAACTTCTTATATTGGACACATAAATTAGGCTACCTAATGTGGATCCCAACAGCCAGCCTAAGCAATATTTAGTAGTCGAACTCGTAAGGCGAAGTTAATATTTGTTGGTATGCGGTAGATGACTTTGAAAGCTGCCTCGTTGACATCAATCTTGTGTTCTGTATCCACAAGATGGGATAGAATAGCGCTATGAATAGATTTTGTTTGTCCTTTACTTAACCACTATGCAGGATGATGTTTGGAAATCCGCCGAGAAACACGCTGTGTCTTCAACAACACTGACAAAATGACAGATAAACATGGAAGAGGCGAATTTAGGCAGTTATTCTTCAACTTATTGGTGTACATTTATCAAGAGAAGAGACGAAGAAAACACACTGTTGAGGATACGCTTTCGCTTCAGTTAGAATGGCAATATGCCACACGAAATCTTGCCAATTACTAACTTTTTTAACTGAAGTTCTCAGACGAAAAGCAAATATCATGAAATAAAAACTGTAAGAATTTTCGAAGAGTGTGTAAATACTTTTTTTCCAGAATAAAGCAGTTAATACTGTCATGATGGTTGTTTAGTGAAACCTTAGATAAGTCATGTAGTTACCATTGATCCTTATTCTACCATGATACCATTTACGTGCAGTTTTGGACGAATTCTGGTCATCTGATGACTGAAGCAAACATATGCCACATACCTAATCACATAACATGATTCTGGAATGACTGACAATATTTCTGACAATAATATTTCAAGCTATAACTCGAGTAAGCAGAAACAGATTGACTATCCCTTAATCAGGTAATCTGACTAATATAATGTGTTATTCGAAATACGTTGTGTTCTCTACGCTGGTTGGTTTAATTGCGGATCTTTCGTCGTCCTTCTGGACAACATCCCCCTTCACCACAAGTTTTCGCATAAAATGAACTGATTTAAATTCTCAACGAGTGATGGAATTAAGTCTACTGGTGGCAACCATCTTCGTGACTGGTAGTCGATTTACATCTGTAGCGATCATGTTTTTACTCCTTTGAATTAAAAAACTTTCCCGTCATATGATTTACTTTTTATTAGTTGGCAGACTTGGTCTGTATTAACATGTTTGTTAGTCACATATTCGCTTGAGAACCAGGCTTCTAGAAATTCTCTGGCAGTATTTTTGGAGTTTCCTCTGTTTGAAATTTGTATATTATCTCAATCAAATTGATACCCATAATTATCTGCATGCATTTATTTTTTTATTTTATTTTATTTTGATTACAGCTTGATTCCACACTATATTTTCAGTACAAGTATGGGATTTTCAGCATGGATATCGTTAGTTCAAATTTACAGGCCGACCATAGATATCGGGTGTGCGCCGGCAGGGGATCGAACCCCGGACCATGTGCATGGTCGGCGAGAGTCCTATCCACTGTGCCACCAACGCACCGATGCATTGATACGAAAGAATATATATCATGTTTTTCCACAGCTAATTTGTGTTCTCAGATTCTGATTCGAAGGGGACACCCACTTTGGCCGATTGAATGTCTGTTACGTGCAATTTATTTTGTGAATGCTATTCATTTTATCATCTCTTCCTGTTGGATCTTTCAGTTTGCACAATATCGAATGGGGTAATTCGACTGGCTTGTGTGCTATATCTGTTTCATTGGTTGAAGGATTTCATCATAAGCTGACATCAGTTGGAGAACCACTGGAGAACCTGGGAGTACTGGACAGTTGTTTTGTCCTTGTCTGGGACCCTTCATCAGTGCGAAATCACCGGGTTTTGAACTCAGCACCTTCTAGTTACAAAGCGAGCTTATATACTATTAAGCACCGGGATCCGATCTAATTTTCGATTATTCGATGAACAAGTATTCAGTAATAAACCACCTCTCCACCTACCTATGTTACATTTTAGCATTTTAATCCTCTCCTACTCTATCGTATTATTGTATGTTAATGCATGCAGTGTAATCGATGAGTTCCTCTTTCTAAATCACGTATCTTCACGGAGTCAGTCATTCTATAGTTAACTAGTAAATTCTTATGTCCTGACAATCTGAATACTCCCGCCCAATCTACTAGTTTGACGTATGTAGTTGACCCACTCACAGTCATTGCAAGGTATTTTGTAAATTATATTATTTTGTCATATTAGGTTAACATACAGGGTCCATTAGCCTACAGAGCTTGTCCTATGTGAGTGAGTTTATAGGTTTAAATGTCACCCTAATTCCTGCTTTATTCAGAATCCTACGTAGCATCTCATATGTCCCCTCCTTCTGTCGTAAAACTGTAGATGACGCATACTGTTTATTATTGATGTTATCATTATTAATTTCACCACTATTTTTGTTTTGCTTTTGATCTTTCTTGATCTTCCTAATGAATTTAATAGGATATTTGTTTACAGTTGTGTGAGTAACCTGATACGATTATGAGCGGTAATAAATTGTCCTCGAAACGTCGTCATCAGTAAATATTACTATATAACAACACTGTGAGATTTTATCAAAATAAATGTTTCATCCACAATGGTATTAAAATGGACATTCTTTTAAAACTTGAGGTACTTCTAGATTGAATTTTAAAAAATTTGCCATTAACGCTCCTAATTTTAAATAACTTCTTCGACGATGTCATTCAGCTGATGGTGGCAAGCAGTGTGATTCATGACAATCATCACATTCTATATGGAAATCGCTATCTCCTTTGGAGCGATGATGTTCCTAATGAGACTGGAAATTTGGTAGCCCTCATTTCAAACTTCATAGCGTTATCCAATAAGATATGTAGGCATAAAAGTCAACGTATGTCAACATTTCTTTTGCCTCACCCTGAAAACAGGGACATTTTCTTATTGCTAAATCCTTCCCTATAGAAATATTCATCCTTGTATTGAAAGAATTATATGTCGAAAGTAAAAATTAGGGACACCGCAACCCCCGTCCCCCCCATACCTAAAAGTATGAGAAACTTATCGACCAACTCATTTCGGAACTAACTGACATATAGATTATATCAGTAGTGATGAGTAAAGAGACATTTTCTTCATACAGAGTGAGACAGAGAGTAGATACCACTACTAATAAAACCATGACAATCTCAATTATTTTTCAATTATATTTCTACTATCCTCTATGAAGCACAATTGAATACCACTTAGTTTTGACAGGTTCTCATAAACGTTTATGCATTAAATAAAACATATTTTATTAGTGAGATGTTTCATTTCAGTGGAAGGTTGTTTGTTTTTTCTCTCTTCACCTTTTTCTCTCCCTCTCTCTTTTCCTACTCTTCTCAAATGCTTGAATGAACACACATGTATTGTTACACATAAATTGATACTTCCTATATTACTGAGGTAAAAAAACTGGACTAGTCTATGTAAGTTTATCGAGAATCTGGATGATTACTACTATATATCGATACTTTGTTGGTCACGTTGATATTATTTACTTTGGAGTTATAAATAGTGGGTTTAAAGAAGCATTTTCCATTCAGAAAGAGAATGGAAGATTGGTATTTCGTCCTCTTTGGGACTCGTCCACTGGAGGTGTCTGCAGACCACAGTGAATGAGGGTTTTCCTACAGAGACTCAGATGCAACACCCATCGTTTTAGATGTCAGGTTAGTATTCAAGTTTTGGTTTGCAGGGAGTTGATTGGTTTCAAGATTTCATCATGAACTGACATTGGGTAGAGAACTATTGGAAAACCTGCAGGGAGTATTGGACATCTCTATCGTCCTAGTTTCGGACTCTTAAGCAGTACGCACCCACCGGGGTTTGAACGCAAGACCTTCTGGTTGCAAGGGAAGCTCGTAGTCCGTTAAGCTATCGGGACCCGATCTAGTGGCCAGACCATGAGTCCCGATTCCCCACAGGTGCGTAGTGACGAAGAGTCGCAAACTAGAAGGAAACAGCAGTCCGGTACTCCCTGTTGGTTTTCCAGCGGTTCTGTGACCGATATCTGTTCATAATGAAATCATGAAACCAATCAAATCGCTGCAAACCAACACTTGGGTATCAATCTGATGCTCAGTAGTGACTGACCCTATTCAGGAAGTAAGTTACCTGGGTTCTGTTGAGAATTCGTCACCAGTGGGGTACAGCAGGTCGGGTGTGAGGATAAATGCTCGTCAGCAGTGACATTAACGAGAAGTCGAGCTAAATCGTGAATTGGCAGAAGTAAGAATTCATGGAGTGGCCTAACGGTCTACGAACTCTCCATGTAACCAGAAGGTCCTGGGTTTCAACCTCATTGAGGTAACTATGTGAGGATGAAGTGTCCCAAAGTCGGACGAAACAGCTGTTCACTACTCTTTGCTGGTTTTCCAACAGTTTTCCAACCGATGTCAGCATGTGATGAAATCCTCCAACCAATAAAACAAAATCCCTACAAAAGCAATACTTTAAAATTAGTTTTACAGTTTATTGTTATAGTGTTTCATCGCTGCGTGAAAATAGCTGTTTTCCTCTCTACCCATATTTATATACATATTCTACTTGATTAAAGCTGATTCCACTGGTCAATATTGTTTCAAATGTCTATGTGACTAAATCCTCTGTGTCCGTCCACATTCTGAAAACATCACTTACTGAGAGTGCAGGTATATCTAGTAAACGAGTCTGCAATGTGTGTGTAGTACTTGGGCACTGGGGTGGTAGAAGGTTATCCCATATTAGATAAGTTTATTTTTAAATGTCACACAGCAATGCAGTATTAACAACTGAATGACAAGGCTTCGAACATAAATTATTACCTCTCATAATCATTACCAATTTTAGTCACACGGTTTCCCAATTTGTCTCATATATATTTTCTCTCTTTCTGTCTATGCAACTTTCCTTTGTTGTTTGTTGCCACTTTCTATATCTCTATTGCAGGCATTGCTTCATTCCGACTGCACGTGTGCGGTTTTGAATCGACAAAGCTCCAGTTTCTATACCCAACTTTATTACTTTTTAATACTCTCAGCCTGTCCCACCCTATCTCTGTGTGATTACAACCAAATGAATACAATACAGTGTAATGGGTGGGCTTTCTTCTAGGTTATTTAACTTACCACGGTCAATTATTTTACGTCTAGTCAGCTAAATTGTGTTGTTCCGATAATCTAGGTGACCCCGATCTACTAGTCTGACTGATCTATGTCACTGACCTAACTCACAATCATTAATTGCATGGTATTTGGTAAATTATATTATTTTTCGTAATTGGATCTATTGGGTTCTTAATCTCATAAATTTTATCTTTGAGATAGTCTGCTGGTTGGCTGAAATGCCACCCTAATTCTATCGTCATTGAGAATCCTACGTAAGGCCTCCTCTGAAGTTCCTTCTTTATACGACAGTTCTACAGAGGCTTTGAATTCTATATTATTTTTGCCAGAAAAGATCAGCAATAGAGATCTCTGAGAGCGAACCAACACCGCAGGAACCGATTGTGAAACAAATAGGCAGAAAGAAATGGAGATGAATTGGCCATACTATGAGGAAACCATCAAGTGACATCACTAGACATGGCATTGGAACCCGAAAGGAAGCGGCAAGTTGGTCGTCAGTGCAAGGGTGACTTGGAGGAGATGATGTGAAGAGGAGATGAAAAGGTGTGGGCAGACTTGCAGCCAGGTGAAGACTCTAACAGAGAACCGAACGCAATGGAGACGCGTGGCTGAAGCCCTATGTTCCTCTAGGAATTAAAGGAAACAATAATAATTATTATTATTAACCTTAGTTTTCCTGTAGTTCTTCACATATTTTTGAGTAAATTCTGATGGGTAGTTAGTGACTTACTAGTAATACTTCCTTTATTTATTATATTTCATTATTTAATTTTTCTGGCTTACTAGTTAGGCTCTTGGCCCGATTATAAAGACAGAGTTAAAATTGTAATAAAGGTAGATCGGGAGAAAGCAATTGATTACTGAATACTGGTTCATCGAATAATCTGCACCCAACAAATGCAACAGGAATGACTCAACGCAAATACCAGAGATATTATTACCACCAGTCAAATCAGAGGAGGATAATAAATAATCTTAAAATGTATTCAATTCAATTCACATTATAACATTCTAACAAGTTATTTATTTGATGATATTAGATAGTTGGAGGCAATCGGCAGGAAGCCTTGCACCTAGGTTTCGTGCTAGTTGGCACTCACTAGTCAGCAAGGCGTATTTTTAATTTTGAAGGAACTTATGCCCCTTCTGATATTGGAACACGCACCGCCTAGTGCTGCAGTATATCTAATATCTATCTAATATCATCAAATCAATGTGCACCGTGATGGCGAGCTACCTAGAATGGTGGCCACATTGCAAACCTGACTGAAAGAATTCAGTCTGCACCAAAAAAAGGACTAAACAAGTCACACTAGTTACTAGTGTCAAATCAAAAAAGTTATTTATTTATTTTACTATTAAAACATCTTAAATCCCATCTGGTTGTATTTTATTGATAACGCTCATATTATTAATTCCGAATGGACTTTCTTATCTTATATTGATTTTATTCAGTTGTATAAACATCAGTTTTTACTCATGTATATAAATGAAGCAAGAAAGTTGTTTGGGTGAGTATCTTGATATTATTATGATCAGTAGTAATAAATTGTGCTTGAAACGGGGTCATCAGTAAATATTACTGAAAATAAACCTCTATCCATAATAGACTTATACTCTACCACAGTGCCCACTTATTGTCCTTATATCCATATTTACCCATTCTGGATGGATTGAATCTCTAATATGACTAAAATGCACATCCTAAACTTCAGTGCCTGTTTACAACAACTGAAATAACTTCATTTTAATCCCTAGAAATTATGAAAACATTTTTACTAGGAGCCGGCATGTTGTCGACAGTGATCGAGCATTTCCGTTCTGCATAATCAATCAAGTAGAAATACAAATTCGATTTTTAAAAAACAGATACGTACCATTCACCGCTAGAGCTTCTTTTTAAAAAAAGAATTTTATTTAGTAATTCGGAAATTAAACGACTCTTTTTCTCCCTAGACATTATCAAACAAAAATTTGGTTTGGATAGATTTCTCTTCACTTGAGTGGAAAAAAAGCAACTTATACGTTAAATTAATCTAGAAAAATTAAACTAGCTCAATAGATAAGGCAACTATTCTCCCTTATTCTGCCTACAAATATTATTCGGCAAATAAATCACAACCGCTTTTTTGATAAGACGATTAATTAACCAACAATAGTCATTAATCAGTCGTTCAGATTCACGCTTAACTGCCCCTAAATTTTTAATTCTATTCAAAACCAATATAGCTCTGATAATAAACGGTCATTGAAAATCACCAGGGAGGATTGGATGACTGTTTCGTCTTGATTTCGGACTTCCACGATTTCGCAACGACGACAGTCCCTCCCCACCCCCCGAAAGACTGAACCTGGAACCTTCAGGCGACGAGACTAAGATAGCTTATCATTCAGCCACTTGGACGAGAATAGAATGAACAGTGAATTATAGATAACTTTGTCAAGCACTGATTTCTGTGAGAATCCAATTCAACTGAACACATCGTGAACACCACTGGTCACGACTTATTGGTACAGTTTTGGGACGTCCCTCTAGTAGGCAACAATGAGTTGGAGATTCATGCATCAATGTACTATGACGAAATCTAACATTCGGAATTAAATTAACCCAAACCCCATAAATCCCATAGAAAACTGTCTATTCGTGTTTGTGACTTCTCGTTGATGTATGTAAGCGGATTAAATTGGTCAGCCTTATTTTGACATATGGGCTGTAGCATTATGAACCTGAAACTACTCGTTTTGGTAGTTTATAGTAATGGGATAGTGGTGTGTGATTCATCCCATTTGAAACTCGTTAAGAGGAGGTACCTGTATTCCCAGTAAGTAATATTGTTCCTACTGGGACTCGAAACCAGCTCGAGCTGTCTTAAACGATACAGCATTACTCATCTTGCCAGTAAACCATGAAAGCTATCTGTTGTGCGACGGGTATATTATTGGAAACTGAACTTTTATTTTGGCTGGCAATGACTCTATTCTTCTTCTTCTCAAGATAGGATTTCTGTAGTGTGTTCTGGCTTTTATCAGTAATGTTTCTGTAGCCACTGGGTTAATTTTCCGGGGTAGAGTAGCTAGTCCAACGCTAAACTTTCCTTCATCCTATTTTCGGGTTTCTTTATTACCACTTGATTTCACACCGTATTTTTTATACAAGTATGGAATTTTCAGCATGTGATATCGGTAGCCAAAATTTTGCAGTTCAACCGTTGATGCCAGGTGTGCGTCGGCTGGGGATCGAACCCCGGACCATGTGCATGGTCGGCGAGAATCCTGACCACTGCGCAATTGCTTTACAAACTTTTACCTTTCACTAAAATCTAAAGATTACTTAATCTACAAATTTTTTGAAACATACAAGTTACATTTTCTTAGTTCGTAAGCAACTGAAGAAGAGCCGAAAGTGATAACGGAAAGTGGCGTCTTCTCTGTTTGGCAACTAGTCAGAATAAATCTCTTCCTGATATAAGTATCGTAGCTGGTTTTACACAGCAAGACAAATATACTCCTGACAGTAGATCTGGCGACATATACTACTGAATTAACAGATTTTATTGGTTAACTATTCAAGTGAAAAGAGAATCTAAGGAAGTCTACGATTTTCATAAATCCACGTTTATACTGAACAGATGGGTAGTGTTCGTCAAAGACCATAGGAAGCGTTAGTAAATCTAAAATATTAGTTCACATTAAGCTAATAACTAACCTGATATAAAAGTGTTTCATGTGGGAGTTTCCTTGTCTAGTCAGTAGTGGTTATTAGTGCTAATTTACTGAGAACAGTGAAGACTAAAACGTCAAACTTTGATAATAATTGTACATTTGTCGGCTAAACTGATTACCATTAAATAGCCGATTTGTTAGATGACTGCAGGGAATCAGCAGGAAGCCCTGGCTGACCTAGATTTCATGCTTGTCAGCAGTCGTGAGCAAGGCATATCTGCAACCTTGAATGAACCCGCATCCCCTTTATGGTTTGAACAGGTGCCATCGAATGGTGTATTCAGAGATATTAGTGTTGAGCTATTCGATCTCACGATTGATGACGTCCTGTAGTAGTAGTGCCTTTAATCCTCCGTGCTAGTGGAGACTTGATTCTACCAGTTAAGTTTACAAACTGGGTACCAAGCTAGGTAGCGATGGATACAACTTCCTTCAAGGTTGTAGATACTCTTTGCTGAAGTGGGCCAACAAACAAACACTGTGACTGTGACAGACTTTAGTCTACACCGACACCGAGGACTAGACCCAAGAAATCGGCTTCTCCTTAAATGCCAGTCAAAGTAGGCGAATTGAATATTTCCAGCAAACTATTGTTAATTCAAGTATTGGGTTGTAGGAATTTGATTGATTGGTTACGCGATTTCATGATGAGCTGACATCATCGATTAGAGAACCATTGGAAAACCACCTGGGCGTACTAGACAGACAGTTGTTTCGCCAGGGTTCGAACCAGGTCCTGCGTTCCCACGTACTGTGAAGAGTCTCAAACTAGGACGAAACAGCTGTCCAGTACTCCTAGGTGGTTTTCCAATGATTCTGTAGCCGACGACGTCAGCTCATGATGAAATCCTGTAACCAATCTATTGAAAAGTTTCAGTGGTCAGACAGTGAAACACGAAACTGTGTGTTATCCTCAAAGGGAAGCTTATATCACTAGGAGGTTAGCTAAATTTCCATTTATCACAGTAAATCAACCTAACTTCTATTCATAAAGTTTCAATCGATGAAATTTACTTATTCCCATGGCATCACGTACTCAATAAAGTCCTTTTAAATAGCATTCAAATTAATCCTATATATTGTTCGGGAGGGAATTGGGATAAAAAACATTAGACTATAGAAGCGGATATTGCTTCGGATTAAAAATAGAACTGTGTTACATGATCTAATATCGATCATTATTTTACCTCGACATCTTGTACAAACAGTTAATTCTTTTTCAATACAGATATATATATTACAGGGAGAGCTCTGCGTTGTGTTTGTATGCATAAACTTGCTGACCTCGTTATGCGATTTCAGTTTAAAACATAAAAGACAGGAACGGAAATTAAAATTTTCTAATAATATCGTTTAGAGGAAGGCTTCATTTAAAATAATATTGAATTCGATAGATTATACAATCGAAACATGATGTGGACATGTGTGGTATTTTTATTTTGATTACAGCTTGATTCCACACCGTATTTTTTGATACAGGTATGGAATTTTCAGCATGTGATATCGGTAGCCCGAATTTTGCAGGCCGGCCATAGATATCAGGTGTGCGTCGACAGGGGATCGAACCCCGAACCATGTGCATGGTTGGCGAGAATTCTAACCACTGTGCCACACAAAGCCAGCTGAATGTCAGAAGTGTTTGTAGGGTAAAAGGAGTTGGATTCAAAGACTGTTACACTGAGAACCGAGGGTTCAGAACTCTGAAATCAGCGTACAAAACTTCCACAGCATATACAGTAAAGAAGCCAGATTGGAATTTTCAACATTAATGTCAATTTATTGATTTTATATGATTGAATGAATTTGTGGGAACGTCACCAAAAGCGGTTACAACAGTCTACGACAGGTTCTTATCAGCAACTACCTTCAGTGGTTTGGTACTGAAGATCACATGACCAGTCGGGAAAAAATATCATGCAATAAGAAACAACTGGCAGGCGGTGAAATAAATGACAAAATACTGCCCCAGCTGGCCATTATGTAAAACGAAAATTTCTCGGAGAAATGAAATTTTCATCCAAAATGGATACCCAGTAAGATTCATCGACAAAAACATCAAACCAAAAATTCGGAGAAATGAAACTTTAATTGCGCCAAAAAAGAAAATCTACATGAACCTGGATATTAAGGAAGATTTAGCAAGTGATATTCTCAAGAGAAGGATCACATCATCTCTGAGAAGAACATTCCTTGCAGCAATGCTAAGAATAGTGTTCTCCAGTCGCACACTGATCTGCAGAAGCCTCAAGGACAAGATCCCGCATCTGTCCACTTCTATGTACATTTCTCAGTCCACCTGCTGCTGTGGAGCCTGGTACATCGGTCGTTCGACGCGTATCCTGTTCAAGAGGACTCAAGAACACTATCCAGCATGGCTGCGAAAGGGCAATAGTGGTGCAATAAGGAGTGCAATAACCGAACACCTGGTTGACACTGATCATTCCATCTCAACAAACGCCTCCTGCTTCAAAGTAATCTACAGAGTCAAGAACAACCTATCAAAGGCAATAAGGTTTCGCCTTCTTTGTATCGCTGAAGCTCTGGCCATTCACATAGAAAAACCGGAGCTGTGCATACAAAAGAGGATTACTCAACCACTTCTACTGTCTTGATAACAACTTTTTTGATTTGATTTGATTTTTTGATTTTGATGACTTAATTTTGTTTCTTTGCCTGTTCTTTAACTGCTTATAATTCTTGTATTCATTTAGAACTCTTACGTAATTTCCTATTCTCTACTTGGTTCCTATGTGCATCCTGAGTAAAACTCACTCACCAAACTATTCATATTATTAAATAACTTCCTTTTTAAAAACTGTTTGTGACAACTCATCACCTTTGTCACTACCCTAATTTCACTAACACCTATTTTTCTTGACTGATTTTGTATTACGTAACTCCAATTACCAATCTTCACCTGTTTAGTTAAGATAACTATAACCAATTGTATTTTTGTTTGACAAACTTAATGTACACATACATACAAAACAACACATATATATTTGCGACTGTACAGTTGAGAAAATGAATTCGCCGAAAAGAGACTCTTCGCTGATCTACGTGTTTTGTTTTCATTAATGGCTGGATGGGGATTATACACTTCTTGAGTAGTTGAAAGTAACTCGACAAATACGACAAAGTCAAATGACAGTATACCGACCTCAAAACAAAATAAATTTTCACATGTATCAGCTAAAATATTACGTCATCAGAGCAATAAAAAACCTTTCAGTAATTTCCCGTACCCCAATATTTTTATTTGAATGACCCAAGTGTTTTCATCGAAATATATCCCTTCTCAGACATGACAACTATCAAAGGAAATCGCTTAATCATACGACTATGCTCACACTTGTCAGAGGAAGTCATTTCCCCCGAAACTATAATCCAACACCGACAACATTTGATGGCAATCAAAGCTCATTGTGAGAACCAGCGTTTCCATTAATCATAAAAATCACATCCAGTTAGACTAACAATGGCTGAATGGTTGAAGTCTGTCCACGTGAAATTAGTGATAAACGTTACCTTCCATCCAGTCTATGAACAGTCAGGAAGGAGAAAAACAATTTAGCGGTGCTGTTTTGACAGGAAATTTTCTTAATTTCAATCAGTTACGTCATACTTGGGTAAATAATTTATAATGTTTTAATAGTTATGCCATCATTTCATATCAAATCAAAGTGCACCGAGGCCGAAATACTGTCTAACTGTTCCGATTTCGATTTTGCTGTTTTTGTGAACAGTGATTTTACAAAAATATATGTAACGCTCGAAATATTGAAAAAAGAAAACACAAGGGACAATAATTATGTAACAAATAGTAGTTATGTAATAAAATGATTTCGTTTTGAGCATAAAAAATAATGACTTCAAGGTAATAAGCGTCTTATTTTGTTCTCATATGGGTTTTTTTGGTTTCCGACGTTAATGTCCAACTCTGAGCTTTGAAAATTGAGTAGCGGAAGTCTTCTTTTCTTTTAAAAGGTCGGATAGCTTGTTACAGAAAGTTTGTTGGCTTAGGATAGATAGAATTATGCTTCAATGATTTCTGATATGCCGAAACTCCCTGATTATGGTTAACTAACTGAGGCGAATTGTCTTCACAAAGGATTCTAGTTCATCGTATTGTCTAAATTACAGATGGTTCACAGCTGAGGCGAATTTTAGCATATCTAAGGAAAATTTTGGAGCATTAAATGCACCTCTCTTGTAGCATTTCAAAATGTAATTTTGAATAAATACCTTCTTGTCAAAACTGTCAACCGATTTTTACGTAGTGAATATTTTACAAAGATACATTTTGGTTCTGAGAATGACAGTCAACACTCTAAAAAGGTCAACGGTTGTGCTGAATACGAAATGGTCTGGAAATTTCTTCAACACCTTTACTAACCACACATAACTTCTATGTAACGATGCTATATGTCAGATGATTGACAAAGGAAAGATTGAAGGATTCTTTAAAGAGAAGACATGAGTAAGAAACGGCTGCCAACTATCACCAATAATATTTCGAATCTGGAGAGACTATATCAAGCAACAGACAACGGTGTGGGACAAAAACAAAATGGTAAGTTAAACTGACAAAACAGCACTGGAGGGTCTGAACTTTTGGATAACTTATAATGAATGATTTCCCACAAACTGGAAGATATTCAAGCGAAAAGCAACAAGTTGGCAGAAGAAGCATCGAAGATAGGAATTCAGGTGAACATAGAGAAAACAGAGGTAGGTGATGAAGATTCCTGGGCAACACCACCAACAGCAACAACAACAACTGACAACAATCAGCACAAATGGAAGGAACCTAAAAATAAACAACCTCTTTTACCTACCTGGGAAACATCGTTTCAACTACAGGCAGACGGAACTGACGAGGATATCAATGTGCGAGGATCTGGAAAGCAAGACAAGCTTTCACTACTCTCAAGTCTGTTTGGAGGTCAACAGAACTCAGCATCAAAAATAAGGTCCGGATTTTCAACTCCAATATGGAGTCAGTCAGTGCCACTATATGGATCAGAGACTTGCACTGCGCGTCATGTAGAGCATCTCAAACAAACTACAGACCTTCATGAACAGTTGTCTTCGCTCAATACTCAAGATCAGATGGCCAGCCAGAAAAGATCAGTAACAGGGATCTCTGGGAGGGAAACAACACCGCAGGAACCGATTGTGAAACAAATAGGCAGGAAGAAATGGAGATGGATTGGCCATACTCTGAGCTATGCTCTGAGGAAACCACCAAGTGACATCACTAGACAAGCCATTGCTCGAGTGGAACCCGAAAGGGAAGCGGCGAGTTGGTCGTCCAAGTTTGAGTTGGAGGAGGTCATATGAAGAGGAGATGAAAACGTGTGGGCAGACATGGAGCCAAGTGAAGACTTTAGCAGAGAACCGAACGCAATGGAGACGCACGGCTGAAGCCTTATGTTCCTCTGGGAATTAAAGGAAACAATAATAGTAATAATATATGGAATGACACACCAGCAGGTTGAGAGAAGAGTCAACGATGACAAGACTATAAGTGGACAGTGAAGACAGACTTGATGAAGATACCTAACTGATGATATCAAGTAACGGTGACTACCAACAGGATAAATCTGAATAAATTCATCGCTTTTTGTTATCTAGGTAGCGTCATTTCAACCACAGGTGTCACAAATAAGGACGTGAAACCCACGTGCCCGCTATCAGGAAAGTAAGACAGACAATTAATCTGCAATCATTGTCTAAATCTACAGCACTTGGAATAAGGAAGGAGATCCCATATTTCAACACTTATGTCAGGTCAGTGTTTCTCTATGGTTTTTGCATCAAAAAATGCCTTTTTTAACAAGCTACTTCAGAAATTCATCAAAAGCTGACTTCATCAAATATTGAGGATCAGATGGCCAATCAGAAAAGGTAACTAAAAGGGAATGCTGGCAAGGAACTAACCAACAGCCTATCGCCCAACAACTATGCAGAAGGAACTTTAGATGGATTGACCACAGACTGAGAAGACAGTTTAGTGACACTGCATGCCAGGGCATCAAGTGAAACTCGAATGAGGAAAGATGAGTTGTTCCACTCAGGATCCAAGGGGATAATTATGATCATAATAATAGTTCAGTTCTTTTCTTTTAAAAATTTATAAATGAACAACGAATGATTGCGTAACCATTGAAGATTACTACACATTGCTACACACTAGCCTCATCAGTTACTTAAATTTTCCTTCCAAATATTTTCCACGTTAATTAGCAGTTTTCACTTACTTTGATCATTGTTAAATTGCCATCCACTGTATGTTGCCCATTTTAATCGATTATCCTTGAATGTCATATAGGAGAAATATAGCCAGATTTTAAAGGACAGTAACTTGATGAACCTAGACAGTTTCCTCTTTATGTGTGTTTATCAATTCACCTGCCCGTTTGGAGCTAGGTATACAGGCCGTTCGACTCAAGTTTTGTCCAAGAGGGTGCAAGAACACTTTCTCTCAGCATGGTTACGAAGAGGTAGAAGTGGAGCAATAAGAAACGCGATCATTGAACATCTGGTCGATAATGATCACCCCATCTCTATAGCCTCCACCTTCAAAGTCATCTACAAGGCAAAGAATAATTTACCCAAATCCCTACGTACCCGACTCATCTGTATTGCTGAAGCCATCTTTGCCTATCGAAACATAAAAGCCAGATCTCTGTGTACAGAAGAAGTTCGTTCAACCCCTCCAACTTTCATGATCTTAATCCCTCTATGCTAAAGTATGGTAATCCCCAATCATATTTTAGCTCTACCAATTTTTCATTTTTCATTCTTTCATTTTGTCTATTCAATTTGTATACTCTTCTTTATTAAGTCAATTGCTACTATTACTACTCTCACTTTTAACTGTCCCCGGTATTATTTCACTTGTTCCACTTGTCATTCTAAATCAATTCTTTTTTACAACGTTAAATTCTATGCTATTAAATTTCACACAATATTACGTAACGTTTTTATTTTTATTCGATTTGTCTACTAATCTTATAACTGCACACCTTTTTTCAAATTCTGTCCATCCTATGAATTATTCTCTACACGACATTAATATGCTTTGCCACTTGACATTTAACTACGATTATAATCACAAACATTTTAGTTTTAATTGCATTTCATATTATTATTATTATTTTATGCATTCACACCTATGATTCAATTCCCTCACCGGATATAACTTCTTAAAAACCATTTATGCATACGATTGTACAGCTTGATGATAAATTCGTTGAAAAGAGTCTCTTCGCCGAATCATTTGTTCCGATTTTCTATAAGTTTCCTTTTTATCAACCCCATCCAACAGCCAAATGACAATGCCACATGTCAGGTGATCCAAAACAGGAAACTCAGTGACGCGCTTCAAGTGAACACAGGAGTAAGACAAGGCTGCCTATTATCACAAATGATATTCCTAACTGTAGTGAACTGAATTATGCGTCAGACTATGGGGGGAGGAGCAAGAAGACAGGAATAGGTTGGACCGATAATAAAACTCTGGAAAATCTTAACTTTGCTGGGCGATTTATGTCTAATGTCACACAGACAAGAAGACTTACAGGTGGAAGCCTACAAGTTGGCACAAAAGGCAGGCAGCAAAGACATAACTTCCTGTGAACACAGAGGTGATAAAGATGCCTAGTCAACCAACAACATCAACACGCACCAATCACTATCAACGGGGGAAATTTGAAAGTGGTTAATTCCTTCACTTGTCTAAGACGCATCGTTTCAACCACAGAAGACGTGATTGAGGATTTCAAAACCAGCATCAGAAAAACAAGGTTCGCCTTCATCATTCTGAAATCAGCTTCAAAATCTTCTTCAATCTGCTTAAAGTATAAGATTAAGATTACCAACACAAAAGTCAAGTCAGTTATTCTATATGAGTCAGAAACATGGCGGCCACATCAGGAAAAACATTTCGAACAGGTCGCCACAGACTTTATCAACAGCTGTCTTTGCTTCGATGACCAGTTAGAAAGGAATAGCAACAAGATACTCTGGGAACAAAGCAACCAAGAATCTATTGCTCAAAAGAATATGCAGAATGAAATATAGATGGATTTGGACACACTCTAAGAAGATCACTGCTTGAGTGGAACCCGAATGGGAAACGTCCAGTGGTTGTGTGGTTCCTAAGGTGACATGGAGTCGACCGTCCGAGGAGAGTGTTAGACACTATAGTTAGTTGTGAGACGAGCATATGAGGACAGAAGAAAATAGGACGAAGTGGAGATGTGCTGTTGAAGTCCTAGGGAAGTTCAAAGGGAACTAAGGGAAAAATAATAATAAAATGTGAGTGGTTTATATTATTACTATTGTTTGCTTTAGTTCCTAGAGGAACATTGGGCTTCAGCCACACGTCTCCATTGCGTTCGGTTCTCCGCCAACGCTTTCATCTGGCTCCACGTCTACCCACATGCTTTCATCTCCTCTTCATATGACCTCCTCCATGTCACTCTCACACAATCAGTTTGTGTTTGGTTAGCTCCCAGAGATCTCTCCCTGTTGCTGATCTTTTCTGGCCATCTGATCTTCAGTATTGAATGAAGACAACTATTAATGAAGGTCTATAGTTTGTTTGATGTGGTCTTCATGACTCACTAAGTCTCTGATCCATATAGTAAGTAGCACTGACTTCATATTGGAGTTGAAAATCCGGATCTTATTTTTCATGCTGAATGCTGTTGATCTCCACACACACTTGAGGGAAATGAAAGCTTGTCTTGCTTTCCCGATCCTCGCTTCGATATCCTCATCAGTTACTTCCGCCTGTAGTTGAGACGATTCTTTCCAGATAGGTGGGTAAGTAAAGGAGGTTTCTTCTTTCAGATTTCTCCCATTTATGCGTGGTATAGTACAGTATTAGTCTCCCACTAATGTATGTGTGTGATAGTTTGTGATTTCATATTAGTTTGTTGTTTGGATATATCACGTAGTGAGACAGTATTATCATTATTATTATTATTCATATTTACGAGATGACGACATTTTAAACACAATTTGTTTTTCACTTGTTATGATCATAAACAACAAAACCACCTCACAAGGTAACTTTTATCTGTCACACAATTTACTGCCCCATGCCTTATTTATGCAATATTTAGAGGATTACATATATGTTTATATGTGTATATATTTCGAAGTTCGCCGACACATTTGACAATATTTCGAATTCACTACTCATAAATAATAAAACAAAATCAAAACATAATAGTAGTGACTGAATGAATTAGTGTTATAAAACAACATTAATGTGGTTTAAAAAACCGCGAATCAATAACAATATCAATAGATTGCAGTTCAATAGCATCAACATAACACTATATACTGAATGTGATAAAAATTAGGAAAGATAATAATACAAATTTATGAATTTATATTCTCTACTGAAAGCCGGCCAGGGCAATAGAAGGGGCTGGCTGGAGCTGTTTCGTGTGCACACAAAGCACTGGTTGTCTCAGGTGAATTGTGATAGCCTCTGCTGTTTAAAGCATGTGGTACTTCGATGTTTTTGGCAATTTATTTGGCACCCGGTAGATGATGATGGAGAAGGACTCTTTGATGCTGGCTGGCTTTGTGGCCGGTTTGGACCAGATGATCTAATATCGAACTGTTGATGGTTTTTACCACGGCTTTACTTACAGCCATGCTGGTAGACTAGAAATTCATAAATTTGTATTATTATCTTTCCTATTATCTTTCCTGCCAACTAATCCACAACGGGAAACTTAAGGAATCCTTCGAAGTGAGGACAGGAGTAAGACAAGGCTGCCTACTATCACCAATGATTTTCCTGATTGCAGTGGATTGGATAATGCGACAAACAGCGGGGAATAAGGAAACAGGCATACAATTGACCCATACAAAAAACTAGGAGGATCTGGACTTCGCCGATGATATATGTCTGATTTCCCGCAAGCACTGGAAGATATGCCAGTGAAAAGCAACAAATTGGAGGAAGAAGCATCCAGAGAAGATGGGCCTTTAGGTGAACATAGAGAAGACAGAGACAGGTGATGAAGATTCCTGGCCAACACCACTAACGGCAACAACAACAGACAACAATCAGCATAAATGGGAGGAACCTGAAAGAAACAACCTCTTTAATCTACCTGGGAAACATCGTTTCAACTACAGGCGGACGGAACTGACGAGGATATCAAGGCAAGAATCGGAAAAGCAAGACAAGCTTTCACTACTCTCAAGTCTGTGTGGAAGTCGACAACACTCAGCACCAAAATAAGATCCGAATTTTCAACTCCAATGTGAAGTCAGTGCTACTATACGGATCAGAAACTTGGCGCGTCATAAAGAACACCTCAAGCAAACTGCAGTCCTTCATTAACAGTTGTCTTCGCTCGATACTCAAGATCAGATGGTAGACCAGAAAAGACCAGCAACAGAGATCTCTGGGAGCGAACCAAGCAGGAACCGGTTGTGAAACAAATAGGCAGGAAGAAATGGAGATGGATTGGCCATACTTTGAGGAAACCATCAAGTGACATCACTAGACAAGCCATTGCTCGAGTGGAACCCGGCCGAATGGGAAGCGGCGAGTTGGTCGTCAGTGCAAGGGTGACTTGGACGAGGTCATGTGAAGAGGAGATGAAAAGGTGTGGGCAGACTTTGGGCCAGGTGAAGACTCTAGCAGAGAACCGAACGCAATGGAGACGCACGGCTGAAGCCCTATGTTCCTCTAGCAACAAAAGGAAACAATAATAATAATTTTTATGACATTCAGTTTATTGTTATGTTGATGAGTTTGAACTGTAATTTATTGATATTGCTATTGATTCGATGGTATTTAAACCACATTGATGTTGTTCATAACACTAATTCATCCACTACTGTCATGTATAAATAACTGGGGAGCCTGATGATGAGGTTATCGAAAAGAGTTTTATTTGTTCAGTAACTGTTCTTTTAAAAATTTTAATAATCACTTTTATTTAAGTTAAAATCGAAATAGTTAGAGAGAATTTCATCTTCAGTACACTTTGATTAATGAAATAAAAGTACCAGTTATTTCTTTAACAGCTTGACGTATTAACGACAAAAAATATATGTCCGTGATGAACACAGCATCCCTCAGTTTTCGTTCTCCTGATTACCTCTATTCATAGACTGGAGGGAACCTACCGTTATCATTAATTTCACATGGATAGAATTCAAACATTCAACCATTGTTGTCTAATTAAATGTGATTTGTGAATAACGGAAACTCTGGTTCTCATTATCAGCTTTGATTGCTATCAAATATTGTCGGTGTTGCATTATAATTTCGTGGGAAATTACTTTCTCTGACAAGTGTGAGTAAAGTCGTATGATTAAGTGATTTCCTTTGATATTTGACATATGTGAGAAGGGATATTTTTGTGATGAAAACAGTGGATAATTGAAAGAAAAATATATTGGGAATAGGGAAGTATCATGGAAGTTTCTTCTTGCTTTAGTGGTTTAGCTTTTTTCTCAATACACTTGAAGCTTCATTTAGGCTTGTATGACGTTTGCTGTCATTCTATTATTTTGGATTTGTAGAATCACACTTGCTTACTTACTTAGGAAGTTTGTGAACAGAGTTCACTGTGTTTTCAAAAGACAAAGAGATGATGAAATCCCCCAACCAATACAACAAACAAAAATATTCCTACAAAACCAATACTTGAATAATTCACCTGGTGGCCGCTAGCGACTGGCCCTATTCAGGCAGTGACTTGGGGCTTTAGTGTGAATCCATGACCAATAGGATGCAGCAGGTTGAAAGTGAGACAGTAACTTTTCGAAGAAGATATTGCTAAGTGTTCGCACTATGTCACAAACTGGCAGAAGTTAGAATTCATGGGCTGGTCACTGAATTGGGTCCCAAGCACCTAATGGTCTACGAGCTCGCCTTGTAACCATAAGGTCCTAGGTTCGAACCCCAGTTGGTGCGCACTGATGAAGAGTCTCAAACTAGACTGACGAAACAGCTGGTTTGTCCAGTTCTCTCTGTAGGCTTTCCAATAGTTCTCTAAATGATATCAACTCATGATGAAATCTTCCAACCAATAAAACAAAAAAATCCCTACAAATCAATACTTGACAAAGAGACTGTTTTCACTTATTTGTATCTCGACTGTCAATATTGACATTGTCATTGTTCTTTTGTGTTCCAAATGGAACATAAGATTCCAACAGCACATATCGATTTCATCCTGTTCTGTTTAGTCTTCTTCAAATGGCTCTATAACTGGCCATCAACTTTCATCTCCTTCTCACACGATCTCCTTCATGTTATCCTCGAGGTGAAGCCCAACTCGTTAATTCTCATTAAGGATTTCTACTCAAGGACCAGGTGTGGGATTTAACTGCACGGTCTCCTCAGAGTGGAGATGGATTGGTCAAACGTTGAGGAAACCGCTGAATGACATTCAGCGTCAGGCCATCACTCAGAAGTGGAATCCGGATGGAAAATGTCGAGTTGGTCGTCTGAGGGTGACATTAAGGAGATCATGTAAGGAAAAGACAACAGACTTCGGTCAATCGTGGGATCAGCTAGAAAAGGCAGAAGAAAATTGAACAAAGTGAAGATGTGTTGATGAAGCCTTACTTTCCACTAGGAACCCTAGTGAACAATGATAGTTTGGCAAAATCATATATTCCGATTGGAAACTAAAGCTTCACCTTTTTAAGTTTTGGTAGCTGTGTGTTTGTTTAGTAAACTAAGTGAGATTCGGGAACTTTGTCTGCAGATAGTTGAATCTAGACTTCTCGCATGGCTAACAAGTATTCTACTCCTGAACAAATAGCACAACTCCTCTAGGTATGAAGCGTAGATGGAAGGACTTCGTTATACAGGTCTTTAAAAAACCTAATGAGAGTGGCAAGCTGATGACTGAATTAGTCTCTCCTCTTGGATTTCATTAGTTATTGGTTTCTTTATAGGACTGATAACAAGCTGAAATCTGTCAGAGAGTTATTTGAAAACCTGGGAGATTGCGCTAAATATATCCTGAATTGGCAGAAGTTACTATTCATGTACTGGACATTGGATCAGGTCCCAGCGGCTTAATGGTCTACAAACTCGCTAGCGTTGTAACTAGAAGGTGCTTAGGTCGAACCCCGGGGGATATGCACTGATGAATAATCCCAAACTAGGACGAAACAGCTGTCTAGTACTCCGCGGTGGTTTTCCAGTGGTTCCCTGACCAATGTCAGCTCATAATGAAATCCTGTAACCAATCAAATCCCTACAAACCAACACTTGAATATCGATGAGTTGCTCACTAGTGACTTGCCCTATTCAGGTAGGTAGTAATCTGGGGTTCTAGTGAGAAGTCGTGACCAGTAGGGTGCAGCAGGTCGGGTGTGAGGACAAATACTCGCCAACGATGACATTGGCTAGGGGTCGCGATATGTCGTGAATTGGCAGAAGTTGCAATTCATGTACTGGACATTGGATCAGGTCTCAGTAGCTTAGTGGTCTACTAGCTCGCCTTGTAATCTGAAGGTCGTGGGTTCGATCCCCCGTGGGTGCTTACTTCTGAAGAGTCCCGAAATAAGATGAAACAGCTGACTATCCACTACTTTTAAGTTACATGAAATCATGTAACCAATCAAATCCCTGCAAAATCAACACTTGATAATTTCTTCATCTTCAAAGAATTTAAACGCCAGTCGATTAAGTGATGTACAAGTTTTACTGTCTTCTATGCATATCTTAGAGATATTCTCGAGAGACGTGATCCAATTTTTTGCAAATAAACATCAAAAGAAGTAATATCTATGACTTACAAAATGACAAAATAGATTTGTCGGCTAACTTTAGTATGTACCTTTTGTTTTAACGTAGTTTTCTTTGAGAAAACAACCGGTAACGGGACAACACACATGGTGTGTATAAATATGAAAGCTGAAAATGGACGATCGTTTATTTATGATGCCTTCGTTATAAAGTTAGCTAGCATTGAAGATACTCACTTGAAGGACGATGAAAAGTTTGCATTTAGGCCAGTCAGTCAGAGCCAAAAACCAAACAATGCCATAGTTTCAAGTGGACTTTTCAAATCTCTTCATTGTTTTAAAAATTGTCTCTTTCATTAATTCTCAATGTACAATTTAAACAGAACACAATAGTGAACAATAGATTTGCCCCATCAGTCTAAAAAAGCTTTCAGACTCTGTTGCACGTATTTTCATTCTGTCTATACTCTTGACTAGAATTCCTCATAACTAAAGGAAATGTTATTGATTTATAAAAGTCAGTGATCTATCGATTCAGTTATATCCTCTCTCATGTTTTGTCAAAAAAGGTTCCTTAGTAAGTTTTTTATGGTCTCCGGCCAGATGTTTCGTACTACATTTATTATTACTATTCATTATTTGTGATGAGAATTGTGATGTAAAAAACCGACTTCAAATCTTGAACGACGCCCACCTCTTGGGGCTGAATTTGACGGAATGTTCCACTTCCTTGGCGTCTATCTGACAAGAAACGCTAACAACTCTCTGAAAAAGTCCATATACAAAAAGCCCAGATGGAATGGACAATTCATCAGTTTTCAATGCTTTGTGCCCCTAAGCAGAAAGAGGAACCTGATATATGCCCTCTCCTCGAGGATTTGGAAGATATGCAACGAGGAAGTGATTGTCGAAGAACTGCGTAATCTACAAAGAACCCTGATGGAAAACGGTTTTGTGTACAGGTTCATGGACAAGAATCTCAAAGCAAAGAAGACTTCCAAGCAAGTCCAATCCATCCCAAAAAAATTCTTCTGCTTAATCTGGAATTCAGAGGTGATATTGAAGCAGAAATCCTTCATAAACGCCTCTGCAGATCTCTGAGGAAAACATACTTCGCCGCGAGCCTACTTGCTATTGTGGAGCTGAGTACATCGGCCGTACCATGAGCCAACTTGAAAAACACGCTCATGAACACTATCCAGCCAGGCTGGTAAAAGCAGAACAGAAACGTGTATACAGTTCAGTGACAGAGCATCTGGTCAATTCAGGACATTCCGCGCCATTCTAAAAATCCTTCAAAATCACATACAAGATTCGATCAAACCTATCAAAGGGAGTAAAATCAAGACATCTGAGCATAGCCGAGGCACTAGCCATCCAAAAGCTCAAACCCACGCTATGTATCCAAAAGAAATATGTCCAACCCTTGTCTCTGCCATGGCCATCATAAACATGTAATTCTTCTAATAGTGATTATCCCATTGCCTATCTTATCCAAACTTCCTGTTTATTCGAGTTATTTTTTAAGTTTTTTAATCGCGCTATTTACAGTACCATGTTTTCATATCCGAACTTTCTGTCTATTTTGTTATTTTATTATTTCTACATATTTAATCCCTGATTGCATAAACAGTTATTCGTCACATTAGTTATGATCCTACTAGATTTTTGATCCAACCATCCTGTCTAATTTTGTTATTTCTACATTTCTGACCCCCAATTGCACAATATGTCAGTCTTCTCTGTAATTATGATGCTGCTTTGTTTGAGTTTTATCCGTCCCCCTGTTTATTATGCCATTTCAATTCCTAAGTGCAATTTCCGTAATCTGACGCTTGACTGGAAATTATTCTGGAACTTTCCCACCCATTTATCATAAATACACGAATGTGCAGCGTAGTTGATGACTTCATTGAAAAGAAAATTAATTTTGCTGCAACCGTCTTTTTAATAATTCTTGTTACTAGTCCCTTAGGTTCCAAGTGAAACGTTTCTATTTCACCCTATTCTCTCCAGCCCTCTTTAACTGATCCCACAATTGCCCGTATCTTCTCAACTCCTCCTCACAATATCTCCTACCTGTCTCGGTCTGAACCACGCCCATCTCGCCACTCCCCATTCGAGTCTCACTCGACAGATAGCCTGGCGCACGATATCACTCAACACTTTTCTCAGTGTGTACCCGATTCAACTTGATTGCTTTCTGCATATTTGCTGTGCTATGTGTTTTTGATTAGTTCGTCGCCTACCAGAGTTCTTTTTCGCCTAACCTTTCCGACGTGTCATCTGATTTTCATTATTGAGCCAGCAGATGCAGGTGTCGATGAATGTTCAAATGCTGTTCCTTATGCACCAAGTCTCTGAACACCATATAGAAGAACCGAGTGACTTCACAATTATGTTGGATGTACGAATGTTGTTCTTTATGCTGAGTGCAACAGATTTCCAGGCTGATATCAGAGTAATGAATATGCTTTTTTTCTATAGTTTGGTTTGTAAGGGTTAGTTATGTTTTTAATAGTTGATCACGGATTGATATCAGTTAGATAACTTTTGAAAGCCAGGGAGTATTGGACATCTGTTTCATCCTGGTGAGAAGTCGTGACCAGTGAGATTCAACAAGATGTCACGTGTGAGGATGGATGTCCCACCAACAACGTTGGTTGAGGTCGCGCTAAATCACGAATTAGTAGAAGTTAGAACTCATCGGCTGACCATTGAGAAATCATGTCCCAGTGGCTGAGCGGTATACGAGCTTTTCTTATAACCGGAACGCCCTGGGTTCTAGCCCTAGCAGTGGGGGCGTACTGCCGATGATTCCCAAACTCGGATGAAACAGCTGTACAGTAATCCAGTGCTGGTTTTCAATGGTTCTCTAACTGATATCAATCCATCATCAACTCGTAATGAATATGTCTTGCCTTTTTGATCCTGGTCTTGGAATCTGCTCAAATAATTGAAAGAAGTGACCCCGATCAATAGTGATATGTGATTGCTGTTGGTTGGTCGGTTGGTTGGTTACCTTCATCACTACTGTCTTCTCCATGTTCACTTGAAGTTCGCTTCTCCCTACCAGCTTCTTCTGCTAACTTGTAGATTCTCGCCTGTAGATCTTTGTATTTCTGTGACATCAAACGTAAATCATCTAAGAAATCCAGTTCCTCTATAGTCTTCTTATAGGTCCCCAAAGTATTCTTGTCTCCTCTCTCCACATTCATGGTTCCGCCGTATGATCCAGCTCACTACCGTCTGGAAAATCATTCTGAGCTACCATCAGATTTTCTGCGTTGAATTATGTAAAGTATAGTGTAAAGCAGGGAGCAGCTATCTGACATTCAATCAAACAATCCATTCGAGTTAAGTTACTTTAAACTGTCGATAAGTCAATAAGTAATTCGATCATCAACCAATGAGGTGTGCAGTTATTAAGTCTGTATGTACCAGTTTAACTGCTCCTGTGGAGTGAGCCAGTTACATAGGCCGTACAATTAGGCGTGTTTCTCATCGGATTTCCGAACATCGCCCTGCATAGTGGTTAAGTAAAGGACAATCAAGATCTATTCGTAGAGCTATTCTATCCCATCTTGTTGATACAGAACACAAGATTGATGTCAACGAGGATTTCAGGGTCAAATCTCAATTTCGCATTAAGAGTTCGTTTACTAAATATTGCTGGGGCTGTTGGGATCCACATTAAGAAGCCTAATTTGTGCATCCAAAGAAGTTAGTTCAGACATTATGCTTACCTTGGCCATCCAGGTTTGAATGATCGTGAATTTGTGTGGAATTTTCCTCATTTTAGTTGACATTCTATTTGTTATTACAATTTTATTATTATTATAATTTAAGCATCTTTAATGAACTGCAATAGCATTGATCATACTTTACAAATCGATATTATTTTAAAAAAACGCTAATATTGTTATTAACTACTAATTTAAAATATTCTATGTATTTAAACATATATATAACTGTAGAGCCAGAAGAGGGAATCACCGGAAAGGATATTCTTTGCCCAATTATTTTGTTTTTTAAAGGTGTCTGAATGAATATTTCTGCTATATTGAATTCTGTACTTCTCGACTACAGCTTTCTTTCAGACAACAGAAAGTGATTTCATTCATTTTAGCTGGCAGTCGAATCCGGAGAGCGCATCCAGTGCCATTGGGAACTGACAAGTTGGGTTTTACTTACATTTTATTCAGTGATGATGCGCCTACTGAGTCTGGAACTCCATACCAGTCGTTTTACTGTTTACGCTAAGTTAAATATCACCTTTTATCACTCACTATCCAGTTTTTCAGATAATAAAAAAGAGGCAGAACAGAACGATTCTTTTTCAACTGTCTATTTTTATTTTGCCCAAGAAATTTTGTCGCCATTTTGTCAGTTTATCTTATCCACTATCACACCTTGTGAAAGTATATTTTAGGAAATTACTTTTTCTAAAAACAAGATTTATCATTTCCAAGGAAAGTTTATTTTAGGCGTGAATGAAGGCGTCTGCCTTAGATCTGTCCTGAAACACTAAATATTTTTTTAGGATGGAATTTAATTTATATGTGTCCAAAGCAAGGTCACTTTTAAAAGAATGAAAAAATTTGGGCATTGGGTATGTGATATTCATTAGTATAAAGCGCTTTTGTATTTCCTAATGAATGAAAAAGGCCAAACCGATATTGTTATTTTAACTGATGTTTTGCTATTCAGTGCTGCTAATAGCTTTATCAAAGTAGTATTATTAAACCAGAATTTACAAAATCCATTCAGCTTATATATACAACAACTTAATCATCGTTCATTAGCATAGGGTAATTTTTACGTTGTTGTCAAGTTGGCCAATTGGTTAAGATAATAGAACCAGGTGTAGATTGTTGGATTTGATAAGTGTATAAAATTATAAAAGCAGCGTGTGTTTATATAATGAAATTGCTTATCACATTCGTGTTGATTTCGTCATTTTATGGAGGATGGCGGTGTGTTGTAACCAGGTCAAATTCTATTTTAGTCCGTCATCCCTATTCAGACAATTTGGATCCCATTTGATGTTAATTGCTTCTGATGATGTCAGACGTTCTTTGTGATTTCTGAAATTTTTCTGGATTATTTCAATGTTGTCAAAATCAATTTTGTGGTCTGATTCTATAATATGTAGACTTATGGCTGGTGATTTTTCAAGCTAAACTAGTTCACAACTGGATTTCTTGGTGGTAGAACAGGTGCTCTACAGTGTTCATTTCTTCTGATTACCTTGATTTCTCGTGATGTTTATCCGATGTATATCACATCACATAACAAGCATTTTATTTTGTAAACACAATAAGATAGAGAATCTTTTCGGACAAGGTTTTTTCGCAGTGTGTCTGGTGTTTTGAAGAAAACTCAGATGTTGTGTTTATTGAGTACTCTTCTGATATCTTCTTACTACTCGGTCCTATATGAAATGACAACTGTTGAGGTCCATGTCTTTGGAATACATGTTTTCGACCATATTTAATGTTAGTGTTGATTTTGTTGATGAAGTTCTATAGGTAGAAATTTCCCTTGAAAGTCTCAGTAATATTTGATATTTCTTCTTCTTCTTTTCCCTTCTCATCCGTTATCAGAGAGTGTACTCGTCTAAGAAGACTTGAAACAACTGATACCTTTGTGCTGATGGGGTGTGATAACCCGAAGTCTAAATATTTATTGGAGTGGGTTTTCTTCCTGAATATAGATACACTGAAAGGTCCGTTTTCCCTTCTCTTAACTAGGCAGTCTAGAAATGGTGTTTCACCGAAGTCTGATTCTGCTTCTGAGGTAAACTGGTTTCGGGGAAAACAGATAGATTGTTCAGTTTCTCTAAGAATGAACTGTGTAGATCTCGTTTTAGTACTACAAAAGTATTCACTTTATCTGATTTAGAAGAACAAGTTTTGTGAACCTATCTGACATCAGTACACCAAATAAACAATTTATGTCTAGAGAGTATACGCTGTATCTCATTCGCCCCACTCTTTTACAATAGAACTTGTCACCTAAATGTACCAAATATAAGTTGCCTCATTCTGACAAAAATACTATGATCAGTAACGGATACATGAAATTATTTTTGACTGGTATTCAGAGGAGCTAACATTTACTCAGTGATCATGTGCAACTGACTTCAATTATGCGTGAAACTGAACCAGTCACTGTTTTAGAGCCACCAATAATACTGTACTTCTGAAATTGATTTGGTTAAAATCAAGTTAGTGCTTTTACCTTCCTTATTTATAGAAGACAGGATCAATGTAGATACCTAAACTACGATAACATGCACCAGTCACTGTCATACGAAGAAAGCTATAAGAAATCATCTCTTTTACTCACCTAACTACAGATGGTACAAATGAGGATGTCAATTCAACCTGGATCTGAAAGGCGATACACAGGTTCATTACTATAAAAAATGTACAGCATTCAAAATAAGCAAAAGCGTCCATCATTGCTTTCCTGTGCTTCTGAGAATTGGTATGTGCATCATCAAAGCCGTTTCAAATAGGCTGGTTCACACTTTCATCAACAGCCGCATTTGCTTGACGTTTAAAAATGAGATAACCACAAAGAATAAGGAACAAAGGACTCTTGGGACGAACTAGCCGATAGTCTATTGGCCAACAAATAAGCAAAAGGAAATGGAGACGGATAGGACACCCGTAGAGTAAGACCACACATCAGGATCTAGAGCGGAATCGAGATAGAGAACAACTAGTTGAACCTATAAGTTTGTCATTTAGGAGATCGTATGAGGAGAAACTGAGACCTGAAGGGCAGATAAAGAGTACTACAGAGAACGAGATGAAGTAAAGATATGTTAGGGAAGCTCTATGTTCCACTTGGACCCAAGATCTGCAATTCTGTACATATTCGCTGTAGACAACCAGAGCATTTAACCTCACATATCTTTTATCATGCTACTAACAATCACACAATAGTTGAAAATGCTTCTTCAGAGTATGTCTTGCCCATATATATTCATCATGCTTATGGACTTCCATCAGTTCCTAATACACTGTAGATTGCTTTCTTAATAGTTCAAAAGAAAACTCATGGCCACTGTGATGTTCACACAAAAGTTCTAGCATTGATAACTCTTAATATCAGAAATTCCTCAGCAGGTCATCAGCCCTCTTAGTTACTCTTAAAAAATCTTTCATATACTAGGGAATGAACCACACTTAATATGTGAGAGGGAATAATATTTTGGTGGTGTGATACGGAAAATGGGTTCCAACGGAACATTATTCTCATAGTAAGAATCATTGTATTTGTTGGTGTTAACGTCTGAATACTATTCACACAGTTCAATATTGCATTAGCAACAGAATAGTATAAGTGCATTTGAACATTCGGTTTCATGTCGTTTAATGTGAACCAAAATCACACGCTCAGTGATTGGTTAAAGAATATAAACTGCATATGTACAAATAGTTGTTGGATCACTTGAAAATATACCTTTACTTCCGTGTCTTGCCTCCTACTATTATAATATTGCCAAGTTGCTAAATTAGGCTTACCTGGATCCTTATCTAAGATCCTATGAATCACTACCAAAAAATACTATTTCAATATGATCTATTATTTTGAAAAACCATTTTTTTCAAGTATTGGTTTGTAAGGATTTTGATTGATTGGTTACAGGATTTCATCATGAGCGGACATCAAATGCAGAACCACTGGAAAGCCACCTTGGAGTACTGGACAGCTGTTTCGTCCTGGTCTGAGACTCTTCATTGGAACGCACCCACCACCAGGGTTCGAACCCATGACCTTCTGGTTACAAGGCCATCAAGTTCGTAGACCATTAGGCCACTGAAACACGATCCAATAGCCAATCCATTCATTTCAACTTCTGCCAATTCAGGACATAGCACGACAGTTAGCTAATGTCTTCGGCAAGTATTTGTCCTCACACCCAACCTGTTGCACCCTACTGGTCCCAGGTAACTGCCTACCTGAATAGGACCAGTCGCCAGTGAGCATCTCACTGATATTCGAGTATTGGTTTGTAGGGATTTTGATTGATTGGTTACAGGATTTCATGATGAGCTGACATCGGTTAGGGTCCCAATCTAGGACGTAACTGCTGTCCAGTACTCCCAGGTTTTCTAATGGTTCTCTAACTGATGTCAGCTCATGATGAAATCCTGCAACCAATCATTTTTCTTCTTCATTTTTTTGATCCAGTATTTCCCACCTCCCTACCCTAAAATTCTGATCCCGACTCAAATTTTTACCTTTGAAATGCTCACTTTTCAATACCATTTTTATTATTATTACTGTTTTATAAAGTAGAATGCAAGTCAAATATAATTACGATTACTTTTGTTGCTGGTGGGGGTGGTGTTGTTGATATTATTGTTGTTGAGTCAACGGAAATCACTTTTCAAGAATTGGTTTGTAAGGATTAGATTTTTTTACCAGTTTATCACTGACATCAGTTAAAGAACCATTGAACACCGGGACCCGATTCAGTTACCTGGTGGCTGAATGGTGAACGAGCTCACTAGCCTTGTAACCGGAAGGCCATGAGTTCGAACCCCAGTGTGTTCGTACTGCCGATGATTCCCAAATTATAATGAAACAGCTGTCCAGTAAGTACTCCCAGCTGGTTTTCAATGGTTCTCTAGCTGATATCAACCCGTAGTCAAACTCGTAAAAGGAAATTACTTTTCCAAATTATAATACGTAACAGGCAGATTGATAATCCTTCATTTCTGTATGTAAGCCCTTATTTAATTACTTCAGTTAAGGCCTATATTCTTAACTTTTTTCAAGTGTGCTAAGAACCCCCACAGAAATAAACAACTGTTTTCTTTTATTGGCCTTTATCTAGTGATAAAAGCAGGATTACAAGATTGAAGCATATCATCTGCTGATCTGAATTTAGATCTCATATATATATATATACAGGAGTAAAAATTAAATTACATCTACAAGAAGAGACTTGAAATAGCCTCCTGTTATCCACTTAATAAATCCCCTGTAGGTTTTCAGTACTTGAGAAATTGAAATTCTTCTTCAAAGCCGGTAGAGAGATAGAGAAAATGCAAAGCACCAGGATTATAAGCAGCTTGAAGAGAATAATTTAATTAAGTAGGAATAAAATTTAATTGACTTAACCCAAATATATGACAATTTGCGATTTAATCCAGGGCAGAAATTAGTCCATGCATATCAGTGAAATACTTGTGTAGCTTCAGAAAAGACACAGCATAAAGTTTCTTTTCCTTTTTGAATTCATGGTATTCAGCTAGCTGACTTTGATAAACAACACTGTATATTGATCGGTCAGTAGGGAGTGACCACTTGTCATGGGTCCAGTTTTTAATGTCAGCGTTGACTGGATTCTATCCGTCAAGTTTACAATGTAGTCTTCAAGCTAACTGACTAGTTATGGCGGTGCACCTTGAATTGATGTTAGACACCCTGAATCAAGATTCCATGCGCGCTGACACTAATCAGCTCGGCGTTTCTCCAGTCTTGAGGGAACTGATATCTGTTAGTCACTGTGTCAGTAGGTAATGCCCTACTGATGTGCTCATCGCAAAAATACTGCATAGTCAAACAAGATTATCTTATGTCCTGGACCGATTGTCAGGTTAAATACGTAGATCATGGTAGCAGGAGTGGGTAAATCAGATAGGTGGAGCATAAAAGCCTAACATTTGATCACCTCAGTGTGCATCTACTAATTTACTTGCTCATGTGGAGTAAGAGGGATATATAGGTTATTCAACGCGTAATATATTCAAAAGATTCAAAGAAGAATTATGCCGCTTGACTACGAAAAGGTAACTGTGGATCAATAACAAAGTGTTACAAGTGAACAAATTTAAACCCTCTCTCTCACACTGTCTTAAATTATTCGAAATCACCAAAAAGGACTGTCAACTTTTGTAGGCGTTATGCAATAGAAGTTGTTTCTGTCAATCTCACTTTCTTGTAGTTTCAATTCATAAAATCCCAATTTAAAATAATAATTATTATCATTATTACTACTCTAAAGCTCTGATTACAAGCTTCATTCAGTCAGTCAATTTCTGTTCTGGTTGTTTTCCTTCCTCCCTTAACAAATCTAAGCGCGAAATAAACAAATTCACTCACAGAGAAATTATGGGAAAATAACTACATACGTTGGGGGTGAGGGGGTGGCAGGAGATAACAGCTGAAAATCTGTGTTGCATTCTGTCTGTCAGGTATTCTTTTTCCTTGTTTGTTTTCTATTTTGTTGTTTCACAATGAAACAATGTGACTGGCTTTCTGTTCTACTCTACAAGCTGTTACTACTTTTATTTTGTTATATTTCGCTTGATATATTACATTATAATTATATGGTAAACAAAATCTCGCTAATTATTCTAACGCAGTTAATCATAAATCATAATCTTTTTGTTTAGTTTATGTGTTTATTTATTTATTTATTTATTTATTCAGCTAATTGAGTAGGGATCATAATTAATTTTTTAGCCGATACTATTGTTGTTATTGTTGTTGTTGTCGCTATCGCTTTTGTGTTGTCCTTGTTGAGAGCGAACAAAACAAGCGGGAAGTTTTCATCTTAATTCCCCCCTATTGATGAGTGATTTTTAGGATTTTGTTGAAAATATGCAATGAGTCGGAAAAAAAGAGTGTAAAGATACCATAGCAGAGAGTATTCTCTGCACTCTTCATTCCAATGAACGTGTAGGAAGCAATCTCAGTAGGTTTATTATGTTATTATTGTTGTTCCCTTTGGTTCCTGGTGGAGCATAGGGCTTCAACTGCACGTCTCCGCTTGCTCCTGTCTTCTGCTGTACTTTTCACCTGCATCCATTTTAGTCCATACTGTTTCAACTCCTCTACACACGATCTCCTCCATGTCACCCTTGCACCGACGAACCACTCGCCGCTTCACTTTCGGGTACAACTCGAGCTATGGCCTGACGCGCGATGTCACCCAGCCGCCTCCTCAGCGAGTGTCCAATCCATCTCCACTTTCTCCTGCATATTTGTTGAGCGATTGGTTCTTGCTTTGCTTCTTCCCATAGTTTCTTGTTTGTGATTTATTCTGGCGGCCATCTGATCTTCAGTCTAGAGCGAAGACAGTTGTTGATAAAGGTGTGCAACAGGCTGTTGGAAATATTCTTTGTGACCCGTCAAGTTTCTGATCCGAACGTATAGAAGAACTGACTGACTTGACGTTTGTATTGAAAATACGAATTTTGTTGTTGATGCTGAGTTGAGTGACGAAGATTTCCAGATTGGTTTCAGGTTGATGAATGTGTTTCTCGCCTTCCCGATTCTCGATTTGACATCCTCGTCCGTCTGTTCCTTCTCTAGTTGAGACAATGCTCTCTAGATAAGTGAATGAAGTAACCTCTCTCAAATCCCTCCCGTTGATGGTGATTGGCGCTGGATGTTGTTGCTGCTGCTGTTGTTGGTTGGTTATTTTCATAACCTCCATCTTGTCTATGTTCATCTGGAGTCCTGTCTTTGCTGCCAGCCTCTTCGACCAGATTGTCGGTTTTCGCTTGTATCCCTGTCTTCTCATTTCTCACTGTCTGACGCACAATCCAGTCCACCACAATTACGAATATCATCAGTGATAATGAGCACCCTTGTCTGACTCCTGTATTTACTTCAAACGCTTCGCTGAGTTTTCCGTTGTGGATCACTTGACATGTGCCATTGTCGTACAGCTGTTGAATAAGGTTGATAAATATTTGGGGTACGCCATAGTACTCGAGTAGTTTCCAAATTACTTCGCGGTCAACGCTGTCGAAGGCCTTCTCAAAGTCTATAAAGTTGAGGTAGAGGTTTGATTGGCATTCCATGCTTTGTTCCGTGATGATGATGCATAGAGTTGCAATTTGGTCAGAACATGATTTGCCTTTCCTGAATCCAGCTTGTTCCGGTTGGCGGAGTTCTGTATCCAGTGCGTCCTTTATCCTCTCTAGGAGGTTGACGAGGTGTTTATCTCTAAATCTTGTGTTTCTGCTTTTGAATGTTCTTATATGTGAATAGATTCGTGTCTGAAGTTAACATGTAGTCTCACCTAAATGGCCTTAAACTAAATCCATCAAAAAGGTCACACTGTTTGTTGATTTTAGTTTCAAATGCAAACAAGACTTGCATGCGTGAACTGATTCAGTCCTGCCATGATTCCCGCAATATTGACGGGACTGTGATAGGGAGTAAGTCGAGTATCTCGAATCTCGGTAGTACTTTCTCTTTGAATCTCTGTTGGTCGTCGTCTCATATCCTGTCGATTTCTAAGAAAACTTTTCGTTTAACTGATTACATAAAGAAGTTGAGATTTTCCGCTGTCATAACTCAACCAGCCTCTTCTCTTACAATTTGTTAATTCATTTATTCTGCCCATTCTCCTTTATTGTTCCCTGGACTTCTCAAAAAGGATAATGTCATATAACGCAGAACTTTGAAGATTGTAAGCAGGCAGGGTTAGTGGTGTGTGTGCCTTTGACTCAGCCAACTGAAATTACTGTCAATAGGCGCTTCAATTTTTGTAAACAGTTGGCTAAAGTTATCTTGTCTGATACTGGAAATTCTCTTTATTCTCAACTTTAGCCTTGTATCTCTTCGGGTGATGAAACCAGAAGAAACTTCATAAGGATCGCCACTCGTACAGCTACTAAATATAAAAATTCTACCATACTACCATATTTAGCACAAGTGTTGACTGTGTGAAGAGAGGGAGAGTCAGATGTCAGAAAAGAACTTATAAATAAGCTTTTAAAATCAGTTACTGAACTGCAAAGTATAAGCAAAGATTATTATTATCATTATTACATGTATAATCTATGATACTATCTATCTACTTATACTTGATTATGTTTCCACCAACATTCTGTTAATAGAGGTTTCATTAATAATATTATTATTACTATTTTAAATTATACATATGTACGTATTTATAAAAGGAGGAAAAGGAAAAGAAAATTCCATATTGTATAATTATTATTGTTGTTTGGAATAAAGTGATTCTTGAGTCATGAAGAAAATAAAAGACAAATTCAGTGAAGAAAATTTTCTTTATCGACAAAATCATCTTCAGAGGCTCTACAGTCGTATTTACCCTCACCTGTGTATAGTGGTCTATTATTGAGTAATAGGGGCGGGTGACATAATTGATACAATTACTCGGACTCAAACAAGTTGTCATAGAGAATGGATATCCTCCAAGATTCATCGAGAAAAACATAAAGTTAAGGGGAAAAACATGAAAAAACCCAGACGTTTGACGAAGAAACTGCTATTTAGGAGCTTTGAATTTAAAGATGATACCACAGCTGAGAGCCTGAAGAATCGCTTATGCAGATCACTGAGGAAAGCCTTCTTTATGGCTGAGCTACGTATCAATTTATATAGCCGAAAAATGATTAATGAAAGTGTGTGAAGGATAAACTGCCGCTTCGCACCACTTCAATGTGTGTTTATAAATTCACCTGCTCGTGTGAAGGTAGTTGTATTGGCCGCACAAAGCTCACACTTTTCAAATGCATCTCTGAACATTATCCGGACAATTACTAGCTCAATTCTCAGGCACTTGGTGAACTCAGGCCACGCAGCTCCACCAGAGTCGTCTTTCAGGATCATCTACAAGGTGAGGCCAAGTTGTATTAAGAGCGTCAGGTTTCGGCTTTTATGCATGGCGGGGGCGCTGGCAATTCGTCAATACAACCCCGAACTCCGTATACAGAAAAAGTTTGTCCAGTCTCTTATATTACTATGGTCTTAACCTCTTCACTAGTAGTTTCCTGTAAAAGAAATTAGATTATTTCTCTTCGTTTTTTTAATTTTTAATTTTACTTTTAGTTTGCTTTTACTTTAATAATTAATTCACTATTATCACCGTCATTTATTCCTTTTGTTTATTTTCCCACCCTCTTCTCACTTGTTAAATTGACACTCAACTACCACCTTTCTTCTCACTCAATAGCAGTTTTAACTTTATCAAATTTCTATCTTTGTGCCGTTGAGTACCACGTAATTTACAACTTTTAATTTTTACTTCTAAAGACCACTTCCGAGTAATTATGTCAATTATGTCACCCACCCCTATTACTCATTATTAGACCATTCTGGGTAAGTGTAAATACGACTCTAGAGCCTCTGAAGATGATTTTGTCGATAAAGAAAATTTTCTTCAAAGTGCTTATTATTATTGTTATAATATTATCAAACGTAAACTGTTATGTTATTATACTCTCGACTTAGGAGTTGAACATAGCGCTTCAAAATCACTTTTCTGCCGTCTAATCTAGATGGATATGCAATTGCCTGTAAGCTTTCGCTTCCTACTGACATAATTTACCCTGCGTTACTCTTGGAAAAACGCTCGAATCGGCATTATTGATTAGAGGTTTACTCTAGGATCTGACTGACGCGTGGTGTCACTCAGCGGTTTCCAATATCTTCCGAATAATTTTTGACCAATAGGTTGGTGGTTGGTTCTTCACCGAAGTTCCTTGTAGTTTACCTTCTCTGACTGGCCTCGTAATCATCAGTGTCCAACCAGTGAGTGCATTTGTCAATGAAAGTCTGCAAAAGCCTGTGAGAAATGCTTTTCATTACTGGTACCGCATATGTGTGAAACATGTAGAAGCACTGACTTGACTTTAGTGTTGAAAGTTTGTACCTTCTTATTCCTTGTGGTGAGTACAATAGATTTCAAAGTATTGAAGGTCTGTCTTGTTTCCGTGAAACCAGTCTTTATTTGTGACGCCTGTGATTAAAACGATACTGCCTGTTTGCCGTGAAATCCACCTGGAAATCAGGTATATTCTTAAAAATCTTTACTTCTGCAGAAGTGTATTTGGTGACGTTAAGTGAATTAGAAATATTCATTGACAACCCCTCACTCAAAAATAATACAATTAACCTAACTGATGATATCAACAGTTAATCTAAGTTTTCATCACTAATGTCAGGTCAGTCAGTCCACTACATGTTTCAGAGACTTGACGTTTTACCAAAGGCATTTCGAACAGGTTACAGATTTTTCAAAAGAATGGATACTGAACAAAGAATACTCTTTTCAATGACTTCATCATCAGGCTCTACAGTTATATACACATTATAGTGAATGAATGAATTAGTGTTATTATCAACATTAATTTTGTTTCAGTAACATTGAATCAATAATATTGATAAATTACAGCTCAATAGCATCAACATAAAGTACGTTCCTTGACTATACATCTGCTTTCGACTCTGTACCTAGAGGCCTATTGTTAAACAAGCTTAGCCTTACACAAACTGAGCCCTGGGCTATCAACTGGCTACACTCTTACTTCTCTAATAGGATGCAGTACACGATATATAATGGCGTATCTTCCTCTCCTTTGCCTACTGAAGCTGGAGTTCCTCAGGATCCGGTTCTCTCTACGTTTCTCAATTCCTTCTTCTTACATGATTTACCTCTTTCAGATGAAATCAACTTCGTCAAATATGCAGATGACCTGTCTGTATCGTTTCCCATTAGGTCTCAGTCAGACTGTTTCAAATTAAATAGCTTCCTGTCGGACATCAGTTAGTGGTCTAAGTTAAATGGTCTCCTGCTGAATCCTTCAAAATGCCAGACTATTGACTTCTCCCTTAAGCATAAACGAGATCTACAAACACTAGTAAGTTCTCATGAAGCCTGTTGCATTGAGGGGACTAAAATTGAAACTAAGTCTAATGCTAAATACCTCGGTCTAGTTCTATCTTCCGACCTTACTTGGACATCTCATATCCTAATGATTTCTAAGAAAGTGTTCTGTCTTACCTACTACATTAAGAAACTTAGACAATCTGGAATCACCCAACCTCTACTTTCACAATTTGTCAACTCATGTATCTTACCTATTCTACTTTACTGCTCCCCGTTAGTCTCTCCTGGTCTACTGAAAAAGAACTATGCCATCCTGAGAAGGATGTTGAAGGTAGTCAGTAGGACTAGTGGTGTAAAACTCAGTCAGCTCGTCACTACTTTAGTTGATAGGCATCTGAATACATGCGAAAAATGGTCAAAAACCATACTCTCCAACCCCCAACACCCCCTCTATTCCCAACTCTCGCCTTGTATCTCATCAAGTAAAACCAGAAATCAGTATAAAATTATATATGCTTGTACAACCAAGTACAGGAACTCAACGATATCATACTTGGCCCGTGTTCTAAGTGACAGAGACAATGTTAGGAGTGAAACTTATGACTTGCTCTGTTATTAACGACATAATTTTAGGCTCTTTTATTTCTCTCTTATTTCGTTTTCTATAGTGAACTCCTTCTTAAACATACTTAGCTACCTAAAATATTAACATTGGCTTCCTTTTTTGTACTTTACTATATTTCTTCTATTGTGTATCCACTGGTTCCGGCTCTATTAGCACTATGAGTATTACGAAATTGTCCTGTCATTAACCATCATGTAATATTAGTTTTGTGGCTGTTTTTTCTTATTTTTCTGTACTTTTCGGCAATATTAAACTGACAATCATTGGTTGTGAACGCCATAGTCACCACCTTAAAAATTTTTGTATTATTCAGGATTACTCACACTACCACCACAAACACTGCATTAGACTTTGGTAGACTTTTGTACTTTTTCGCATTTATAATTATTTTGTGTTTATCCTGTTGTTGTTTTTTTGCTGTTGGTGTCTTCAGATTTATTTTGCTGTTTGTTTAATACTTATTTTAAATGTCTGTAAAATTAGATGCAAATATTGTAGATATTTGCTGAAAATTCCACACTGTACCACTAGTACTGTTTCTGGAATAAAGCAAATTATTATTATTAAGCTGAATGTCAGAAGAATTAAGAAAGATAACATTAAAAATTCATGAATTTATAGTCTCTACTGAAGGTCAGGGCAGTAGTAGGGGCTGGACTTGCTTCTTTTGAACACAGAACACTGGTTGTTTGAGGCGAATTGCAATAGCCTCTGATGTTTGAAGCATGCGGTGCTTCGATGATCTTGGCAATTTACTAGGCACCCGGTAGATTATAGAGAAGGATGAAGTTATCGAAAAGAGTTCTCTTTGTTCAGTATCCATTCTTTTGAAAAATTTGAATGGGTATTTTTAATCAGTTAAAATGTTGTGAGCCGCCTATAGCGTTGAAGTTCCATATTTTTGTCAGCAGCTACCTCTGCCCAATTTCTGAAGATCAGATAGACGCAGAAAATTAGCAAGAAGGCACTCTGGTAACGATTCAGCGGAGAACCCAAAGGCCAGCAAATGTGCAGAAAAAACGGAAATGGATTTTTGACACACGCTGAGAAGACAAATGAGTGACATCCTGTACCAGGCCCTTGAGTGGAACCCAAATAAGAAACGGTAGGTTCTATGTATTTCCGAGGGCGATATACAGGAGATGGGAGCTTATACCCAATCGTTGGGTCAGACAATGACAACTGCACATAACTGGATGAAATTGTGACGCCTTTTTGAAGCCCTAAATTCTATTCGGAACTTAAGTAAAATCAATAAATCTTAGTTTTGGAAGCTATTACTCCCGTATTTAATCATGAATTGACAGACTCCCTCTCTGAATCATGTGGGACAGTTATGTAGCTCAAGCGATGTGATGTTCTTTGACCTAAGTGGTATATTTGTAAGGCTTTTAATCGCACTCAGGCAGCCTGCTTGAACCACTAGATTGCCTAACACGATGCCCTTATGTTTTCTCTAATTCTTATTGTCTTAACCATTCATTTATGTTCTCGAATCGCAAAATGTACTAGTGCACATTTTCAATTGGCTTTCAAACTACCGGTGTACATTTCACGGAGACAAAGGAAAAATATGATAAGTGGTTAGTCTATGCTTCAGATCAAACAGCAATGCGTCAGAAGGTACACTATTGACTACTACTTTACTTGGAGATCCTGGATGAGGAAGAGATAGTTTGCAGGAAACTAAGAAGCTAAGAATTCTGTACATTATGTAAACATTTTGCTCAGAATAAAGGTATTTTTTGGTTACAGGATTTCATCATGAGCTGACACGGGTTAGAGAACTACTGGAAAACCTGTGAGTACTGGACAGCTGTTTCGTCAGCCTGGTTTGGGACCCTTCAGCAGTACGCACCCATCGCAGGGATTCGAACCCAGGACCGTCTGGTTACAAGGCAAGCTCGCATACCATTAAGCCACTGGGACCCGATCCAATGGCCCATGAATTCTAACTTCTGCCAATTCATGATATAGCGCAACCGCTAGCCAATGTCTTCGGCGAGTATTTGTCCTCACACCCAACACCATGAGTTGACATCGGTTAGAGGACCGTTTAAAACCTGTAAGCAGTACTAGACAGCCTTTTCCTTTTAGTTTAGGGCCCTTCATCAGAATGCGATCACAGAGGTTAGAACCTAGAACCTTCTGGTTACAAGGTGAGTTCGTAGGCCACTATGTCCAGGGCGCCCGATCCAGATCAGGTTTGCGAACAAATACTCGCCGATGACATTCGCTAGTGGTAGCACCATATCATGAATGGACAGAAGCTGGAATTCTTGGACCACTGGAACGGGCGAGACTCAGTGTCCTAATGGTCTACGAGCTTGCCTTGTAACCGTAAAGTCGTGGATTCGAAAAAGCTACTCAGTACTCCAGTGCGGGTTTTCCAATGGTTCTCCAGTCAATGTCAATTAATGATGAAATCCTGAAGCCAATCAATCAAATCTCTTTAAACCAACACTTGCATATTTATTTGTTTATTTATCTTCAGTAGTGGGAAGTCAGTAACGAAGGTTTGATCTAGAAGATCAGTGAAAGATTCCCATAAAATGTCCTCCTCCTCTTGGATAAAATGATATAAATAAATCTCTGATTACCACTCATTCACTATTTCATGCTCTATGCCTTACGATTGATCGACTTATCGGTAATTAAACTTAGATCACTTTTCAAATTAGCGGTACAACTTAATAGTTATGTGAAAAAAGAAAATTTCTGTCGAATAATTTATGCCCTAACTGAAGTTTTGATAAAATTTCATCAGTTTTTAAAAGATTGATGGGAATCGGTGAAATCGAATTGTTTTTTTTCATTTTGTAAACAAGCGCAATTTTTCCCACTTGCCCTACATATTTAGTGCGTCGCAGGCATAGCAGTTAGGACGCTCGCCAACCATGCACATGGTCCGGGATTCGATCCCCGGCCGACGCGCTCCCTTACCTCGCTAAGCCAGAAATAATGCTGGTGAAGAGGGAAGGTTTGGCATGAGGCTAACAACCCCATACTATAAAATAAACACTGCTACAGAAACTTCAAGCTACTAGCTTGAAGCCCAATGTTCCACTGGGGAAAGTGAAGAAAAAAAATGCCCTACATATTTATTCTTATCGAAGTTAAAAAAGGTGAAAAAATTACAATTTACACTACCGAATAACTGATGCAGTAAATGAGAAGCTAGCGACTTAGTCGACGAGTAAACTATTATTATCATTTTATTCCTTCCCATGCCCAGTGGAACAGAGGGCTTCAAGCCTAAGCCTTGGAGCTGCAGTAGCTCTAGTGGTGCTGTTTTTGATGAAGTAGACTTGCTAGCCTTACACCTAACCTTCTCACCTTTCCAGCTGTTGCTATCAACAACGCGACATTTTCGTACTCCACTGGTCAGTAAACAAACCTAGATATTTTGGCGTAGCTAGTAAGCACTCTAACATTGAAAATTAAATCAAAATGTAGTTACTGCTGTGTGAGAAAGTAACCGCAAGTAGAAGCCAACGAAGACCATTTCCAACTCTTACACTTTAGTTAATAATTCTCTCTGCAGTCATCTGTACATATTTCCGCCAACGATCAATTCATAACACTTGGGTCTATTGTGAATTATCCAATTTAACATTTTTCCGCTGACGATTCTGTTGCCTGGTTATTTTTCTTCAAATAATATGTCAGTCATTTCGAAATCTATTCACTGAAACTCAACGAAGTGGAATTATAGTTAAGGCATTTGATTATGATTCTAGTGGAACAGTTTGCTGACTATTCATGCGAATGGTGATTCTAAATTACAAGAATATGCCATTTGTTGCTTTGACGTGTAGAATGTTGGATTAATATAGGATGGTTGAATTGTATGTTGTGTGTTATAATTCGCTTGTAAATGAATGGTTTTGATTTATTTTAAGTTGAATTTCGATTTTCTCGTTGGCTGATGAGACCAAATGTGTGGCTTCTGTTGACATGCCGACTTCTTGTGCTCCTGCTTCGACAATGTCTGAAGAATTACTTGAAAAATTTCAGTTGATGGCGACTGGCAGTAGTTGAATCCACTAGGATGCGTATATCGTCCTATTTGGGACTAGTTGTCTGAATATGTCTGCATTCCTCATCGAGTCACTGGACGTGTCCTCTCTGAAGGTTGAACGCAGTATCCATCGTTTCAAATGACGAACGCTTTGGCGTTTGAAACGATGAGTACTTTGTTCTAGCCTCATAGGGGACACCATCACTTATCGAAGAATGCAAGCATATCCAGTTGACGAGTCCTGAGTAGGGCAGAATACGTATCCTGACGGATTCCAGTGCTAGTCACCACCCACCAAATACTTTCATGAATGGTAATCACGTAAAATAATAATTAATTGTTTGCTATGTGGTTCACAGATGAAACTGGACATGTACATGCACTATTATAGCTACTACAAATCATTATCTCAGTACTGCTTACAATATTTATATGGAGTGAGGTTTCTAGCCACAAACTCAACCCTCCCTCCTTTACCGACCACCTTAGCATCGTTTAATCCATCTTTAGGAGTACATCGGCTGGAAATTGAACCTCGTACCATGTGCACCCACTGACACATCAAAGAGTATTTAAGTAAGCCTGTAACTGAAATGGTAAGAAAGTAGGTCAATGTCTCAGTATGCAGGTAATTTAATAGACAGTTAAATAAGCAATAAGTCAGGGAGTTTGTTTACTTAGTTAGTTAGTAAGTAAATGAGCCTCTTATCTGTCTTGATCAGTTTTAATTTCTGTAATTTTATTTCTCAGTTTCCTGTATGTCTCATAGAGCCCACAGACAGAAAAACGCTTAATACAACATTTGACTGATTACATCTTGATTTCTTTCCTTTTTCATGCTAATATGTTACCTTAGAACGGAGAATAAAAACTAAGTTTATGAGTTATGTATGTATATATTATGTACGTCTTTTTTACTCCTAATAACATGGTCGACTGATAGTGATCTATTTATTTATGCCTCCGCATTTCCTCAGCTATTTCTTTCTATTTAAAGAAATTATGTAACAAGTGTGATTTTATTTTCATACCTTGCATTTCGAGTGGAACAAAGGGCTGTTGTTTTACAGAGTTACAGAGCTGATAACCTCACGCCCATTCTTCCCTCCGGCTACCTGTGCTTTAAGAGTATACTAGCCGGGAATCGATTCCCTGACCATATATATGATGCGTGGTTGGCGGGCATTCTACGTCTACACCAGTGACGCACATGAACAAGTGTAATAAAGTGTGATAAATTTCTTGCTGGTAAGAACCGACTGAGGCATAGCGGTTAGAACGCTCGCCGACCATGCACATGGTCCGGGGTTTGATCCCTGGCCGACGCACTCCTTTACCTCGCTAAGCCAGAAATAATGCTGGTGAAGAGGGAAGGTTGGGCATGAGGCTAGCAACCCCATCCTGTAAAAAGTAATCACCACTGCTACAGAAACTTCAAGCCACTAACTTGAAGCCCTATGTTCCACTGGGAACGTGAAGGAAAAGAAAAAATTAAAGAAAACAGTGTTGCTTTCATCCAAATTTGAGAGATTTTAGAAGTGTTTACTAAGGGGCATTAAACCCATTAATCGTCAGATTTTGAATTATGCATTTAGTTATTCACTCACCGTGATGATCAGAAATTGGTGCCTAGCCGTTGTATTTACTTCTTCTTAAAGAGCAGTAATCCTTTCCTACAACTTATTCAAAAAATCAACAAATTGACAATGGAAGCAGTGAAGACAGAACTTCAAGTGAACATAGAGAAAACGGAGGTAATGAAAATAACCAACCAACAGCAACAGCAACAAGCATCGATCAGTATTCACGGAATAAACTTAAAGGGAAGTTACTTCCTTCACTTATACAGGCAGAATCATTTTTAACTACAGGCAGTTAGCAAGGAGGGAGATGTCAAAATCGGTAGAGAAAGAACAAGACAGACGCGCATCACTCTGAAGTCAGTTTGGAAATCTTCAGCACTCACCATGTGGAACAAAATTCGAATTTTCAACACAAATGTTAAGTCAGTCATTATATATCTATAGGTGAGAAATTTGGCACGTCACTAAAGGCATTTCGAACAGGTTTCTACAGACTTTTATTATCAGCCGTCTTCCCAAGCTCCGTACTGGAGATCACGTGGCCAGCTAGAAATAAGTAGCAACAAGAAACTTTGGGAACGAACCAATCAAGAACCTTTTTCCCAATTAGCAAATATTCCGAGTAAAATGGAGATGGAATGGGCACTGCGCATAACCCCATCACTCGAGTGAAACACGAATGGGAAACCCTAAGTGGTACATCCGAGTTTGACATGGAGGAGATTGTGTGAAGGGCGATAAGAGACTGTGTGGGCATTCGTGGAGCTGCCTGAATAGGACAAAGTAGAGATATGGTATTGAAGCCCAGTGTTCCATCTACAATACAAGCGGACAATAAAAATAACAATTCAACAACCCCCGTTGTAGGGCATTCATCCAGGGGATAACACTTTGGCGACTGGAGCAATGAATGCAGAGTTCAAGTCAAAGTAGGATTCCCATCAATGATTGGGGACACAGGTACACTAATCTGAACAATCTCAAATGGAAGGAAACGAACATCAAGGATTTCCCTGTTAGCTAATATCATTCAAATAAAACCCCTTTAACTATTCATTCTAACTGTCTTCTATGTAAGATTCCATCATTTTCTATTGTTTATTTTTTATTTTTATTTATTTTGATTTACAGCTAGATTCCACACCGTATTTTCAGTACAAGTATGGAATTTTCAGCATGGATATCGGTAGCCCAAATTCAGGCCGACCATAGATATCGGGTGTGCGCCGGCAGGGGATCGAACCCCGGACCATGTGCATGGTCGGCGAGAGTCCTAACCACTGTGCCACCGTTGCCACTGCTGAAATTATTTATATCTATATACTCATTTATTTTATTGAAAGCTTTCATAACATACCCTGTGATGCTGATTTTCCCCCATCCAATGTAATAAACGTCATGTCTGCCATATGTTTCCGTCTATCCTTTTGTTTTAGCTTTTCTTTCATTCTTTGCCATTGAAAAGGATTAAAATCTCTGGTATTAACATACATTTTATGGATAAAATTATCACCCTATTTTTGATGTTTTCATTCTAAGATAATTAATGGCTTTCTCTACTCAGTAGACATCTGTTGGTATCTTTTAAGCCGACATTCCAACCAACATTCAGGTTAAAATCTGATAAGAAACGATATATATATATATACGTATATGAGAACCATTCAACTTTCTCTGCGTCAGTGATGTGACAGTAGAATGTTCACCAACCACATCAAAAAGATCAAGTTAGTTTCCTGACTGACTGAATGAGTCCTAAACGCCAGTGGTAGTGAGCCTGGTAAAGAGAGAAGTACAGGCGTGAGGCTAGCAACTGTATCATGTGAAAAAGACATCAACACATACACACACACACTATTGAAGTCCTACTTTTCAGTAGAAATGCAAATGGAATAGGAAACAGGAAGATTTAAGTTTTCTCAAAACTTTCACTAACAACTAAGAGTGTGTATGGATTGGTGTTTGCTTAGCCCTTATATGTGGTAATTATAATAATAATAACAATAGCTTTATCATGCACAATATGTTTACACAATCTGAATAACTTTCAGCGTAGTTTATTGCAGAATATTGTCTGCTGTCTTCTTGAGCTGGCCCAAAGATTTTCTTCCTGTTACCCTTGGATGTCTAACTCATCGTTTTCCATTCGGATTCCACTCGAAGGCCTGGCAAGCGACGCCACCCGATGGTCTCTCCAGTGTATGTCCGACTCAACTCCATTTTCTCCCACATATTTGTTGAGCAAAAGGTTCGTGATTGGTTCGCTGTCACAGTTTCTTGTTGCTCATTCTTTCTGGCTAGCCATTAGATCTTCATTATGGAGCCGAGGAAGGCAGCTGTTTATAAAAGTCCGAAGTAGCCTGTCAGAAATGTTATTCATGACACGCCGTGTTTGGCCCATACAGAATAACTGATGGACCTAAAACTGGTGTTGAAAGGTCAAGTTGGATTCTTGATGTTGAGGCAGAGTGTAGAAGATTTCCAAACTGACTTCAGACTGATGAGAGTCTATCTTGCGTCTCTGAATTTCATCTGGACATTTCCATCAGTTCCGCCTGTGGTTGAAATGATGCTTCCTAGGTAAGTGAAGGAAGTTATCTCTTTCAAGTTTCTCCCGTTTATACTGATAGGTGCTTGTTGTTGTTCGTTCGCTGTCCTCGTCACCTCCGTCCTCCCTGTGTCCACTTGATGTCCTGTCTTCGCTACTACAGTCTCCTTCCAACTTTTTAGACTTAGCCTGTAGGTCTCCAAGTTTGCGTGACATTAAACATAAATAACAATAATAATATTTTTATCACAAAACCGACTTTGTATAAATTGTATGCCTCAATAAGAACAACAAAAAGATGAGTCAGAAAATGGCTTCTTCTTAGTGACCAGTATCAAGTTGTGATGCAACCATCTTTCAATGAAACATTCGTTTATCATATTTTCTACGGGTGATTCAGAGGTTGTAGTTCAAGCGGAACACGGAACTTTAGGCATGAGGTCTAAAGTTTTACTGGCGGCGGTTCTTATTTATCTATTTAACAGGGTGGAGTTGTTCTTCTCATACGAAACATTCTCTGTTTAGTAGGCTAACAACTGGCTAAATGAGTTTTAGGAGTGCATCGCCCAGGAATCGAACTCCGGACCACGTGGGGCGTGGATGGTAAGCACATTTCACCACTTAACTACTGATACACCCTTTAGGAATAGAAGTTCCAGTAACTGTGCCTTTGTTTTCAGTGGGATGAGATTACTGGCCCCAAGCCTAACATCCCCGTTCTCCCGGGGTGTTAGCTCCTGCAACACAATATATCAGTACTCCTTCGGTCAGGATTTACATTTGGAGTTTTGGCTTGGCTAGTGAGCATTCTAACATTGAAATGATTGCACTGTAGTCATTGCAGCAGTTAATATTTTACTCCGTACTTTTAAAGGAAAACCATAGGTAATATAAGTTAGGAGACATCATTTCAGACTCTCACAGTTTAATTAATAATTCTCTCCAGTCATCTGTAAATATTTCCGCCAACTATCAATTCAGAACACTTAGGGCTATTGTAAATTACGCAAGGTAAAACGTTTTCATTACCAATTTTCTATAGTCTGCTTATTTTTCATCAAACAATGTCAGTCATTTCGAAAGCTATTCAGTCAAGCTCAACCAAGTGAAAACAAAGTTGCGTCATTTGATTATGATTCTAGCATCGTCTGATCAAGTGGAGCAGTTGGCTGACTATCCAAGCGAATAGTGGTTGTTCATTAAAAGAATATGCCATTTCCTACTTTGACGTACATAATGATGGATTAACTAGGATAACTGAGGTGTATAGTTTGTTTATGATTCCGTTGTACATGAATAGTTCCTATTTACTGTAATTGAATCTTGATTACCCCGTTGACTGATGAAACTGACATGTTCGGTTTCTGTTGACCTGTCGGCTTTGACGATGTCTATGGATTAACTTGAAGTGATTTTGATGGATGGTGACTAGTGGTAGTGTAATCCAGCAGGATGCGCTTATCCCCCTGGTTAGAACTCGTCAACTGGACATACCTGCACTCCTGACTGAGTCACTGAAGGTGTCTTCTCTGAAGCCATCGATTCACATGCCAAAAGTGGCCCAAATGGTTTAGTGAGTAACGCTTTGGTGTTTGAAATGATAGCTACTGGATTTTAGCCGCGTAGGGGACATCACTACTCACTTCTGAATGAAGAAGGTACATCCATCTGGGAAGCACTGTTTTTAGCCTTACTGGGCAATTAAGTGCGCCCGTACACCGGGAAGATTGACAAGGGAATTTTCGCAATCCCCTGCTACTTAAAACTTCATAGTTCAACTTGGAATCCCTTTTTTCCACTGGAAACGTCAAGGAATAAAACTGAATTAAAATATCCAGATCGATATGAATGAGGACTGTCTACATTCAGTTAGAAGTGCTATTTCTGAATAACGAATCAGTTACGTTTCTGTGTTCATCAAAGTTTACTGAGAATTTCAGATCAGTGGAAACTGTAGAGTACTTACTACTGTGGTGAGAGCTGTCTGCAAGCCGAAATTGTCGACAACAACTTACGTCAATGTTTACGTCCTGAATCACGGCGATGAGAAAAAACAATAACAAAGCCTCCTAACCTTGAGGAACTTACCAACCAATCACAGCAGACTTAACGTGTGCAAATACGATTCACAGATATATATGGCTTAACTTTCTAAGAAATGGTCACAAAGAGATAACGGAATAACTTTGAGCAAGCAAACAGCCAATTAGAAGACGCTTCTTCTCGGCTGACAATAATGCACATAAAAATCTATAAATATCTCTTGATTTTCTCAATAAATGATCTGTTGCCTGGTTGACCTTGTCTTATGTGGTTACACTACTGCTGATACGACTGTCACAGCTAATATTGTTAATATTATTACATGGGAGAGATAGTTTCAAGGAGGGGGTGAATGCTTATAGGCAGTCGTGGAGCCAGATAAAATCTGAGTGCGGAGAAGAGAGTGATATGGCGATGTGCTCCTGAAGCCTTACGTTCCACTTGGAACACAGGGGAATAATAATATCACAATAACAAAAATAGCTGCTAGTAATAATAGTATTGACAATAGTGACACTTCTAACACTACTGTTCTGCCTAGAGATTAAAATATTTATCCAGTATAGTGATAAGAACGTGAGGAATACTAGAGAAAGAGAGGTTAATATGAATTCTACCAGTATATGTATAGAACACTGAATATTGTGGTGGTAGATGAATACTATTTCACTGTATGACATCTTCAATAGCCCAATGAATAATGGATATTTTGAATAATGACGCTTAGCAGTAGAATTTAGGGTACGCACTTCGTCCTATTTAGGACTCGTCAGCTCGGAGACCCTGTTTTTCCAATGAGTCGTGATGGTGTTCCCACTGAGACTTGAACCGATCAGTCATCATTTCAGGCATCAAAGAACCATCCGCAAGGCCACAAGAGCCAGGACAGTCACCTCTCGGCCAACGGGTATCAGTTAATTGATTATTTTGGACGGAAATGTTACGTATCTGTTTGACGCTTTGATGGTATTTTAGGATCAGTGTGAGATTATTCTGATTAGCCCTCCTGGCATAGTGATTAATACTTTGACGTTTGAAACATTGAGTGAAATGTTGAAGTCTCAGTGGGCACACCATCCAGTTGACGAGTCACAAATGTGACGAAATCTACATTCTAGGTTCCACTACTTGTAACCACCAGAAAAACAATAGTGTTACGTTAATTCTTAGTCCTAACTAGTAGCAAAGATCGTTTATTTCTGTCCAACAGCATCAATCAAAGGGGAATGCAAAACATTTACCTAAAAATCCAATAACATACACATAAAAATTGTTGTTTTAAGTCGCATTTCTTTTTCCTGTATTCCCCGTAGAATAAAATTAAAAACCAATGATCATTTGTGCAACACACAAGAAGGTATACATTTCTCTGCCATAAAATTAATTAGAATGCATGTAAACATTATTTCTCCATGGTGAATAAGATAAGATACAGACGTTTTGCTTACCTCCTGATAATGACATGAAAATATAATTAACGAAATTCATACCGTTATTTATATACACACACAAATAATGTAACTTTACCTAACATTGAATCACCGTTGTATTTATAAAAGGATGTGTCTTAGACAGTTTCGCTATTACGTAAACGAAATCAAACAGCTATTCAAAGGATAAAAAAGCACCGAACAAAGTTTGTAGAGGGAGTGGGTGTTTGGGTGGATAATATTTTTAGTGAATGAAAGGAATCTGTAATTCTCCTGCGTTTTCGCTGCTACTATACAACCTTAGTAATGATATGAAACTAATTTTATCTTGAATTTGACAACAGATTGACATCAGTTGGAGAAGCATTGGAAACCAGCACTGGATTACTGGACAGACAACTGGGAGTCATCGGCAGTACGCACCCACCGCCAGCGTTTAAACCCAGAACTTTCCGTTTGCAAGGCAAGCTCGTATACCATTCAGTCACTGAGACGCTATTCAGTGGTCCATGAACCCTAACTTTTATCGATTCATGATTTTAGTGCAACCACCGACCAATATGCGTCGGCTTCACAGCGGCAGAGTGCTCGCCGACCACACAGGTGGCCCGGGGTTCAATCCCCTGCTGATGCACCGCCCAGCCTCGATAAGCCGATAGTAAGACTGGTGAAGAGGGAAGGTTTGGCAAGTGGCTAGCAAGCCCATCCTGTAAAAATAATCACCACTGCTAACGAAACTTCAAGCCTCTAGCTTGGAGCCCTATATTCCACTGGGAAAGTAAAGGAATCCAAAAAGAAACCAACCAATGTAATCCGCGGGAAATTGATCCTCCTATTCTGACTTCTCACTAGAGCTCTAGGAAACTCCGTTCTCTAGCAAGTCACTATCGAATTCACAAATTGGTAAAAGTCAGAATTCATGGGCTGGCATTGAGACGGGTTCCAGTGGCTTAATGGTATACGAGCCTGCCTTGTAATTGGAAGGTTCTGAGTTTTAACTCTGGTGGTTGACGCGTGCTGCCAATGATTTCCAAGCTAGGATGAAACAGCTGGCCACCCAGTACTCAAGTACTGGTTTTCAATGCTTTTCTAACTGATATCACTGCGTGGTTAAACTCAAAACAACAAAACTAGCCCTTACTATAATTAACGGAATACATACCATTATCTATATGCACACAAATAATATAACTTCACCTAACAATGAATTATTGTTGCATATATACAAAAAGGATGTGTCTTAGACATTTTCACTACGAAACCTCTTTGGAAACGAAATAAAACAGCTATCCAAAGGATAAGAAAAGCACCCAAGAAAGTTAGTGGGGAGAGTGGGTGTTTGGGTGGATGAAATTATTGGTGAATGGAGGGAATCTGTAATTCACCTTCGTTTTCGCTGCTACCATATGACAGCCAAATTAGGCGTTAAAAATATCTTCTGTACTGATGGAATAGTCTGCATATATGTTTCGATAATTTTGAGAAATAAAACGACATCTGTTAAGGATTAATAGCGATAATAATGATAATAAGAATAATGGACAAGCTTTAAAAAACTTATTTGCACAGATAAACAATACTCCTAGTTAAATGATGATGTATACACTGGTATTACGTAATAACTGTTCGACTGTATATTGCAAGAGATGGGTGAGTGAGTGAGTGTCAGGGAAGAGAAGTCAGGAAAAGAAATGATGATACTTAAGAGAATTAGTATCGTTTTATTTTATTGTCATTAGTGTAATGGTCTTTTGGTTGTTATTATTTTTTGGGTAGAATGCTTGCCATCCAAGTACATGCCTTGAGTTCGATTCCCAGCCGACGCACACCTAAACCCCGTGCTCTTTATTAGACTACAATAAACCCAGATATGAGAGAGGGTTAAGCGTGAGGCTGGCAACTTCACCACCTTCGAGACTGAAAAGCCTAAAGCTTTAAACTATGTATGTCACTCATAATGCGAAAGAATGATCTATAAATTAAAAACAAATTATAGCAGGTGTGTTATAGATTGAATATTCACCTAGATAATAATAATAATTTGCCTTATTCCAAAACAGTACGTGTGAATACAGAATGGAATTCTCAGCATTTCACTACAGTATTACATCCAGTTTGTACATTAACAGTAAATAAAATTCTACATAGATTATGGGTAAATCCCAGTTGGTTTTGACAACAACATATTAGCCTATCGGTAGCAAAGCCAAAAGTGAACAGAATGTTTGAAGATACTAGCATATTTACTGGCGTAAGCGGCAACAAAATGGTCGAGATATACAGAGTGTGAAAGAACGAAGAAGAATGTTTTAAGTAGGGTTTGTAAGGAAGAGAGAAACAAAACAAAAAAAGAGAGAAGAAAAAGAAAGAAAGAAAACGTTGTACCTATAAATGATATGAGTTGGAAAGATGAGATCCAGTTGTTCTACTGGCTATTTAATAAGTTATAAGTTTCACGCCTTATTCTTTCTTTATCGCACAGAACACGAGCTAAGTAGGGTATGGTTGAGGTTTGTACTTGTTAGTGCCAGTATATAGTCTTCTACATGGGCTTTTGGTTTTGCCTGATGAGATACAAGAGGAGAGTTGTGAATGAAGAGAGTGGTGTGAGTTAGATAGAATGGATTTAGCCCATTTTTAACATGAGTCCAAGTGCCTGTCGACCAGAATATTAACAAGCTGGTTAAGTTGACCATATAATTTTTTTTTCGGTTTGTTTTATTTGTTTGCATTCCGAGTGCAACATAGGACTGACTTTAATTTTGAGCTTCTAAGTTCTAGTAGAAATGATTTTGCTAGCTTAATGCCAAAATTCCAGTTTTACTGGGTGTACTACCGGTTTATTGAGGTTGGCGAATATGTCGGTTGAGGATTGATACCCCCAACGACGCGAGGTGTGCTTGGCGAGCAGTCTGCCGCTGTAACACCAACGCACCGATCAAATAAAAAATATCTTATATTTAGATTATAAATTTCTGTAGGGATTTGGATTAATATCAGCGTGGATTATATCAGAGACTAGCATCAATTAGAGAATTATTGAAGAAGACGAGAGAACACCAAAAACCTGTTTCATCATAGTTTCGAGACTAATCTTTAGCAGTACACCCCCACGACTATATCATCTGGGCCACGAGAGACACCTCACTCCAATCAATCGTCGGGAAAGTCTAAAATTGAATTAAATAATTAATATGATCCGTTGCGCAAAAAGTGGCTCTCGTAGCCCAAGTGGTCTAGTGGATAACGCTTTGGTGTTTGAAACAATGGACACTGGGTTCGAGCGTCGGTGGGACCATCATCACTCACTACGGAATACAGGTACATCCAGGTGCTGACGAGTCCCAAATAGGACGAAATGCACGTTATTTTGGATTGCACTAGTAGTCACCATCCACCACCTGAAACCGAGCGCTTCGTTCCAATCAATCGACAAGATAATCTAAAATTCAATTGCATAACAATAATAGCTTTATGCTGAATAATGTTCACATAATGTGCAGAATTTTCAGGGGACTTTAAACACCAATCAATCAGAAGTATTCAGCCTCATGCATTTACTTTGGAATTATCCTGAGTAACTTTATAAGAGGTATGATGGTCTTAAAATTATTGTCGGGGTTGACTGATTGACAAAAGTCGGTCAAGTGTTCCAGAGAAGAGCTTCTCACAGTCAGGAGAGACAGCATTCAAGTATTACATGTGAATATTAACTTTCAAAACAAAATGAGAGCCATGGGTAAGACTGAAAACAGCTTCAGTTTTCCTGGAGGAGTTGATTCAGTACGCCGGTAAGCAAACAAAACTAATAACAAGATGACTTTGTACAAAGTGAAAGAAGTAGACAAGAAATAAACAGAGTAACACGAATTGTACGAAATTACCAACCTATTTTTTAAATAAGATATTCGTTGAATAGCGGATTAATGAATTTGGATAAGCTACAAGTTTAGTTGATAATGAACTGACATCAGTCAGAGAACCATTGAAAAACCAGTGGGGAGTAGTGGACAACTGTTTCGTCCTAGTTTTGAGCTCTTCATCAGCATGCATCCACCAGGATTCGGACTACAACGAAACAGTTGTACAGTACTCCCTACTGGTTCCAACGTCAGATCGTCAATGAACTTGTAACCAACCAAATCTCTCAGCATTAGGATAGGGCTATTAGAAGACGGAGTTTACCTCAAAGTGTGTGTAATGCACTCACACAACACATACATTTCAAACAATCTGGTCACATACAAGCATAAATCTACTTTCGGTTCAACTTATATGAAAAATTAATAGAGCTAGTTAAAGCAAACAAAATGATAAGAGATTTCAGAATGAGGAAGGCAACAATTAACAGTATAGGAGGATTAACAGAAAATCAACTGTTCAGTTAAACCGCAAGTATTACATTTTTGCTCAGTATAGTATATCATTTCATAATACCGCCTTTAAAATAAATATTTACAAATATAGAATTGTGTCTTCTAAATCAGCCGACATTTATTAAGCTCACTGGACTAATGTTTGGTTATTAGGGGATATTATAATTGTTGATTTTCGCTTTGTTCTGTTCATCCTTATTCCACTCCTCCTGTTAGCAACAACAACAACAGGAAATGCGTTATGCATTTTATGCTCCAGTTATGTATCATTGGGGTGTCTTATTTTTTGTCTTTATATTTTGTTTACAAAAATTAGCATTGATTATTCTTCTTTCAGTATTCGTCGGTCACTGATCTTCATTGTGTAGAAGACTCCTGATAGACTAATCGCTCTGGTAACATGTAGCTTAAAAAGATGTAATAAACAGGTTGAAAACTTAGCTCCCTGTCTATTTCCACTGAACTTCCTTAATCTTTCAGAGATACATGTTAAAATCTTCCCTAATTTGATGTTCTGGCTGGCTGGTTATCTCAGATTCCTCATATGAACGCTTCGATGCTGTCTTGAGATTAATATGAGGTTAATTTACACTACTGGGGTAATGACCTAGTGAAGCGATAAGAACTAGAGTCGAATCCCACTGGGAGGGATACAGTTTCATCTCGGTGAACAGTCTCAAAATAACAAGAAATTTAGTTCCTGTATTCGATTGCCAGGCAGCACAGATTGAAAATCCCAGAATTACTTATAAAGTGTTGAGTTTCTTTACAGATATGTCGTGTAGTTTTATATGAGAAGACTATTTACTAATGTCATTCAACATGTTTATCACAAGTACCAATGTTACGGTTTATATATAAGTTTGTGTAAATTTATCAAAAGTTAAAAATCGATCTCAATAATGGAGAATATAATAATAAAGGTTTTTTTTTGTATTTCCCAATGAATGAATGGAAAACCAAACGATATTGTTGGCTTTACTGATGTTTCGCCATTTAATGTTGCTGCTAATAGCTTTATCAAAGTATAATTAAACCAGAATTTTAAAAAATCTCTCTTATATATTACAACTTAATCATTGTTCATCAACATGGGGTCACTTTTGCGTTGTCGTCAAGTTGGCCAATCGTTAAAGATGACAAAACTAAGTGTAGAATTTTGGATTTGATAAGTGTGTAAAATTATAAAAGCAAAGCGTGTTTACACAGTGAAATTGCTTATCACATTTGTGTTGATTTTGTCATTTCATGGAGGACAGCGGTGTGTCGTAACCAGGTCAAATTCTGTTTCAAATCCTTTTCATCAGACAATAGGGATTTCATTTGATATGACGTTCTTTGTGATTTCCGAAATTTTTCCGGATAATTTCAATACTGTCAAAATCAGTTTTGTGATCTGATTCTATAGTGTGTAGACAATCTATGGCTGATGATTTTTCAAGCCTTTCTAGTTCAACTGGATTTATTTCTCGGTGGTCGAACAAATGCTCTATGGTGTTGATTTCTTCTAATTTTGATTTCTCCAGGGATTGGTTTCTCCGATGTATACCACATCACATTCCAAGCATTTTATTTTATTGACACAATTAGACAGAGAATCTTTAGGCATCTGGTCTTTTATATGGACAAAGTTGCTTCGCAGTGTGACTGATGTTTTGAAGAAAACTTGTATGTTAAGCTTGTTGACTACTCTTCTGATATCGTCTGAAGTCTCTGCTCTAAATGGAATGACAACTGTTGAGGTCCATGTCTTTGGAATATATGTTTTCGACCATATTTAATGTCAGTGTTGATTTTGTTTATGAAGTTCTTTGGGTAGTTGTTTTTCTTGGAAGTCTCAGTAATGTTTGATATTTCTTCTTCTTTTCCTTTCTCATCCGTTATCAGACAGTGTGCTCATCTAAGAAGACTTGAAACAAGCGATACATTTGCGCTGATGGGTTGTGACAAACCGAAGCCTAAATATTTATTGGAGTGGGTTTACTTCGTGAATATAGATATACTAAAATGTCCGTTTTTCCCTTCTTAACTAGGCAGTCCAAAAACTGTAGTTCAATGAAGTCTGATTTCGCTTCCGAAGTAAACTGGATTCTGGGTGATAGAGTGTTTATTAAATAGCGAAACATCAGTGTAACCAGCGCTATCGTTTTGCTCTTTTTCATTCATTAAGAAATACAAAAAACCTTTATTATAATCAATATCACATATACCTAATGCCAAATTTTTTTCAAACTGTTATAAGTGAACTTGGTTTGGACATATGTATTGGAAAAAAGTCTTTGCAAGGAATTCTCTTCAGATTCTTACAAGTTAAGGGAGAAAATTTAGGGATTTGATTTGATTCAGGTCTGATCACGAGCTGACTAACTAACTAATCCCCGAAAATTAATCTGATACTCACTAGTGACTAGCAACAGAACGATGTTGACTTGAATAGTTCTACAGAGAAATCGTGGTGGATGGAGTCAACCATGTTGAAAGTGGGGACGAATACTCGCCCATGACATTGTTTGATGGTCACTCTACAAGCACGAATTATTAGAATTTTGAATTTTACAGACCACTGAAATCTCAACAAAATGACCGTATCCACAAGGTGTCTGGTAATTGCACTTTGTAAATATCTGCTTCCTTTTAAGCATAAGTTTCTCGGAATATGGTCTGAAAACCGGAGAGAAGCCCCTCTTTCTGTCCTTCCAATGTACTTGTTGCCACAGGTGCACGTAAATGTATGAATGCAGTTGGAGGTAACATCATCAGGGTACTTATCTAGTTTCGATTGACTTATTGAGCATGTAGTGCTGTACAGTGTCACCAGCTTAGCTGCAGAGAAGTATCTCTTTATTGCCCCCATCATCCCTTTTTCAATCTTTTGTGATACTGCCTCTCCTTTGTATGGGAGGCAAATGAACACTTTCTTCTTTTCAACTGTTGGTTACTTCGCTTTCTCGTCCCTTTCTTTGCTGTACTCTAGGATAAATCCCTTTTGAATACCCGTTTTCCTTAAGGCACTTTTCAACAGAGCTTAATTTTTCTTCTACCTTTCTGGGCGAACATAACTTCCTGACCTTGCCCTCATTGTAAAGCCCGAAAACACACATTTGCTTATATTGCTTATATTCTCTCGTTACCATCACTATAAGCGTCATCGGTTCAAAGGTAGAATGCACACTGACCACACCTCATTAGGTCTGGGGTCCAATTCCCGACTGCGACACTCCTAAGCCTCGCTTAACCAATAGAAAGCGAAGTAAAGAGGAGAGGTTAGGCAAGAGGCGACCAACTACATAGTGCAGAATAATAATAATAATAAAAACATCTTTATTCTGGACTGTAATTTTATAATATACAGAATTTTCAGAGGAGTTTATCGTTTGATATTTTCCCGTCGTCCAATATCTTCAAGTAAAATATCAACTGATAGCATATCATGTGTGTGACACAATGGTCTCTGAGCTGATGAAGCACTGCTCTGTCTCGTTGAAGAAATCCACCTACGATATCTAGTTGAAAGCCAATTGTAAGGTGTTCAGAAATACATTTTAAGACCCAAGAACATAACTGAAGAATAGTTATCTCATGTATTGCAACACACTGCCATCCTCAATCAGGCCTTTCCTCAAGTTTAGTAGGAACTTGTGAAACAGAAGCTCGTAAAAATTTTAAATTCACACAAGATTAGATAATACCATTAGAGGTGATATCTTAATCGATTAAAACAAACCGAACGAGAGGAAACAATGCAATAAAGAGATAGGAGCTTTGTGTCAGCCCAAGTTTTGAGCAAGCTGCCAAACAACTCCATCGGCTACTAAAACTTCAAAGCATAAGATTTGAAGCCCTGTGTTCCTCTGAAAGTGCAAATTGAACGAAGATGAACAGTAATCATAATAAGAATATTTAGAATATGAGATTTGTGGGGATTTCGATTAACTCTAAATTCTACTGCTGGATTTCGTCACAAATCAATATCATTTAGAAAGATTACTGAAAACCACCGAGGAGCACTGAAAAGCTGTTTCGTCCTAGTCGAGGATACTCTTCAGCAGTGCAAAGCCACAAACCTACCAGCAAGCGATTGAACCCCCGGAACTTCAAATTAAGAGACTGTACTCGTTAGCCAACCAACCACTTGGGCCCAAGATTCAACAACTTGAGAATTCTAACTGAATGAACCCATGATACAACTCTATCCTCATCAGTGTATTTTATGTGAGCAAACACATAAACTTTGCTAAGTTAGAAAGTCACCACTCATTGAATCCTGGGTGAAATGACTGGACTTTCACCAATCTTAGTAGTATAACCTGAAGGTTCCGAGATCGATCGTTGTTACGGGATGGTGGGTTCGCATCTCTGGAATATCCTAAACCAGTCGGAAACTGCCGTCTTTGTAAAATGCTGTAATGGCTTTCATACTACTCATAAGTAATATAAAAATATCGAACATCTTTTAAAAACAGAGATGACTCACTTTTAAAATAATCACTCTCATTCTTATACATTTCCATGCACGTGAAGACGTATAAATCCATGTTGAGAGGTTTTTAAATTATTATTTTTGTCAATTAATTTATTTCGGTTAATTAAATAAAATTATTTGGAAAATTTGGACAATAGTCATTATCAAAATGTGGTTATTCCATTATTTATTAATATCATGTATCTTCCTCTAAAATTTATAGTTATCCTTAAGTTTAAGTAAAATTCCGGATTGAACAAATGAATAGTGTTCACATTAACACTGAAAATTGGTTCTTCTCAAAATAAATCACACAAGTTTTACTCCCAGTTGTGTTTGAAAGAGAATTTCGGAAATGCAAGAGGCTTCAGTAAAAGTGCACATCCAATTATATTCATGCTTTATTTTGATTGGTTGTTCCGTAAGACTCGGATTTTGATTGGTTGAATTCTTAGAGAGTGCTGTGTGAGCAAGTGTTAATGTTAATTAAAATAAAGGTTTTTTGTATTTCCCAATGAATGAAAAACAAAACGATATTGTTGGTTTCACTGACGTTTCGCTATTTAATGCCTCTAATAGCTTTATTAAAGTATTATTAAACCGGAATTCACTAAACCTCAGCATATATAACAAAGAGTTAAGGGGTGAGAAATAGACTTAGGCCAAGTTAAAATGACATATTGAAAGTCAAAATAACAATGAAGATCACTTAACCAAATAACAAAGGTAATAGTATATCTGTTATGATCTCAAAACAAAGTCTACTAACTTGATCATCGTTCGTCAGTCTGGGGGCACTTTCCGTTGCCAAATTGGTCAGTTGGTTAAGATAACAAAATCAAGTGTAGATTGTTGGATTGGATCAATGTGTAAAAATATAAAGGCAGTGTGTGTTTACATAGTGAACTTGCATATCACATTCGTGTTGATTTTGTCATTTGATGGGGGAGGGAGGTGTTGTAACCAGGTCAGATTCTGTTTTAGTCCATCATTCCTATTCAATTCAGACAATTTGGATTCCACTTGATATGAAGTGCTTCTGATATTAGACGTTCTTTGTGATTTCTGAAACGCTTTTTCTGGATTATTTCAATATTGTCAAAATCAATTTTGTGACCTCATTCTATAGCATGTAGACCAATGGCTGATGACCTACACTTGGTTTTGTTATCTTTACCAACTGACCAACTTGACAACGAAAAATCACCCCAGACTGACGAACGATGATCAAGTTAGTAAACTTTGTTTTCATATCATAACAGATGTACTATTGCCTCTGTTATTTGGTCCAGTGATCTTCATTGTTATTTTGACTTTCAATATGTCGCTTTAACTTGACCTAAGTCTGTTTTCTCACCTCTTAACTCTTTGTTATATATATGCTGAGATTTTGTAAATTCTGGTTTAATAATACTTTGATAAAGCTATTAGAGGCATTAAATAGCGAAACGTCAGTGAAACCAACAATATCGTTTTGTTTTCATTCATTGGAAAATACAAAAACCTTTATTATAATGAATATCACATACCCAATGCCCAAATTTTTTCAAACTATTAAAAGTTAACTTGGTTTGGACATATATATTAATGCTAAATTCAAATATTGGCTTGTAGGGATCTGATTGACTGGTTACAGGATTTCATCATACGCTAACGTCGGTTAGGGAACTATTGGAAACCATCTCGGTGTACTGGATGAGTAACTGTTTCGTCACAGTTTGGGACTCGTGATCAGTGCGCATCTATCACAGGGGTCCGAGGCGAGTTGGTGGACCATTAAGTCACTGACACTCGATCCACTGACGAGCCTATGAATTTCAACTTCAGCCACTTCAGGATATAGCGCGACTGGTATTAGCTAATGTCATCGTTAGCAAGGTGAGTGCGCACTGATGAAAAGTCCCGAAGCAGGACGAAATAGCTGCCCAGTACTCCTGGCTGGTTTCCCAGCGGTTATCTAACCGATGCCAACTCATGATGAAATCCTGTAATCTTAAATGCTACAAATTTCTATTGTAAATCACACTTAGTTTGCGAAACGAAACTATTATAGGAGACTCCTCATAACGTCATATTTATTCAAGTTTAGAATATAGGAAAACGTCTGAGAGTGCAGTAAGTGTGAAGTTAATCTTTCGTGAAAACAAAACAAGTAGTTCGACGAAAAGGCTCTCTCCAGCGAATTCATTTTTTTCTGCAGCTGTACAATTGCATTTACTTACAATCTCTCTGCCATGAAAGAGGGAAGGAACAAAAGTGATGAGTTGTCATAAACATGGTTGTTAATATTAATCAGTTCATGAGAGGAGTTGAATAACTGTATAAGAGTTATGTAGCAAGAAGAATAATCTAATGACGAATGAGTTTTAATCAGGATGCGCATAGAAAAAAAGTGAAAATATGAAATTACGTAGAAATCCTAAAGAATACAAAAGTTATAAGGAATTATTTTCCATGGTTTGGTTTGTAAGGGTTAGTTTTGTTTTTACGAGTTGATCACGGATTGATATCAGTTGGAGAACCATTGAAAACCAACACTGGAGTACTGGACTGGACAGCCGTTTCGTCCTAGTTAGGGAATCATCGGCAGTACGCACCCACCGCCAGGGTTCGAACCCAGGACCTTCCGGTTAGAAGGCAAGCTCGTATACTATTCAGCCAGGAATTAGAAAAAAAACACCAAAATAAAGTCAGTGGAAATCAAAAAGATTGTTACGGTGACAGTAGAAGTGGTTGACCAATATTCTTTTCTGTTCACATCTCTCATTTGTCTATTTGAATGTCTAAGGCTTCAGAAATGCAAAGAAGATGGAAACGTATTGTCTTTCACAAGTTATTCGTATTTTTGTGGATTACTTTGCAGAAGACGTCTGTTGAGATGGGCTGATCAGTGTTGACAAGGTGTTCAATAATCGCACTCTCTATACAGTGACACTACAGCCTTTCTGCGACCATTCCGGATAGTGCTGTTGAACCCTTTTAGAAAGAATAGGCGTCAAACCTGACTCCATGGGAACATGTGAACTGAAATCTGCATATAGAAGTGGTCAGGTGAGTGATTTTGTCCTTGCGGCTTCTGAAAAGCAATGGACACCTAGAGAACACTATTCTAAACGTTGTCGTGAAGAATCTTCTTCTCAAAGATGTTAGAATTCTTCTCTTACGGATATTACAGGTCAATTCTCCGTGAAATCCAGGTCAATGTAAAGTTTATTTTTTAGAATAAGTAACGTCTTGCTTCTCTTAACTTCTGGTTTGATATTTTCGTCAATAAATCTCCATGGGTATCCATTCTGGATGAAGCTTCCTTTCAGAAGGTCTAGTGCTGTTTCTAAGGCATCAAGGCAACAGACTCATTTCATGTGAGTGGTGAGGGATTTAATTACATTTCATTTTCGTACAACAGATGTTTGGAGGCTATCAGCAGGAAGTATGGCCAGACCTAAGTTTCGTGCTTGTTGACTCTCATCAGTCGGTGGGGTATATCTGCAGTCTTGAAGAAGCATATTTCTACTCTAAGATTCGAAGATGTGTCACCTGACTGCCATAGCTAGAGACTCTTCCTCCGAGGTATTGCGGTTTGGGCGATTGACGACTTTCTGTAGGACTGTAATGGTTACTTTGTTTGGACATTAGGTAGTAAGTTTGATGCAGACTGAATTATATCAGTCAGTCTGTATCAAACAAAGGACTAGATAGATGACATTAGTTACCAGCTAGCATTCAATTATTGCACAGAATTTTCCAAAAAGTGCTTTATTTTAAAAGACAGACTAGTGAATAAAGAATATTCTTTTCGATAACTTTGTCTTCATAAGGCTCTACACTTATTATTATTATTATTGTTCCCTTTGGTTCCTAGTGGAACATAGGGTGTCAAGGAACTTAGCCCTAAGTTCCTATTCTAGTGAAGACGTTTTCGTTTTGAACCGATAAATACTATGTATATATCTCAACTTTAAATCCAAAACACCAGTATTCCTTGAACGAAATTATATTGTTTGGCAATTAAAGCGAGACAAAATACAAAGTTTTTATTCGTGTTCTTTCCACCTTCTTCCAACTTGCAAGCGATCGTTCCATTCGCGCCTTCAATTGGCCACCAATGGTTGCCAGTTCCAATAAAACAAACGTTCAATGTTCACGTCCATTGACATAGGGCTTCAACTGCACGCCTCCACTTGCTTCTGTCTTCTGCTGTACTCTTCACTTGCATCCATATTAGCCCATACTGTCTCAACTCCTCTTCACACGATCTTCTCCATGTCACCCTTGCCCCGACGAACCACTCAACCGCTTCCCTTTCGGGTTCCACTCGAGCAGTGGCCTGACACGCGTGATGTCACCCAGCGGCCTCCTCAGTGAGTGCCCAATCCATTTCCACTTTCTCCTGCATATTTCTTGGGAGATTGGTTCTTGTTTTGTTTGTTCCCATATAGTTTTTTGTTGGTGATTCTTCCCGGCCATCTGATCTCGAGTATAGAGCGAAGACAGTTGTTGATAAAAGTCTACAACAGGCTGTTGGAAATATTCTTTCTGACTCGCCAAGTTTCTGATCCGTATAGGAGAATTGACATGACGTTTGTATTGAAAATCCGAATTTTGTTGTTGATGCAGGCTGAGTGACGAAGATTTCCAGATTGGTTTCAGGTTGATGAATGTGTTTCTCGCCTTCCCGATTCTCGATTTGATATCCTCGTCCGTTCCACCTGTAGTTGAGACAATGCTCCCTAGATAAGTGAATGAAGTAACCTCTTTCAAATCCCTCCCGTTGATGGTGATTGGCGCATAGTGATTCCCATTTTATTTCCGATATTTAGATAATACTCCCATCCTTTATGAAAATTGATTTGTACACAGGGGGGTAATAATACCTCAATCCAATGAAGTACATTCACTTATCGAATTCATGTATGAAGAAGAGATTCAAAGTAAAATTGCCTTTTTTGCCATCCTACTAACAAGAAAACCAGACGTTCTAATAAAAAAGGAATTTGCATAAGATAGGTACCTGAACAGGTCAATCTACACACTTTCACAACTTCATTCCTTTCCGGCATAAAAACATTTGGTAAAAACCCTCAGCTATAGGGTAAGAAGACGAACTTAAGGTTGTATATGGCACATTAATTGAAAAAAATTACTCTTAAACGTTCATGACAATTCTCCTGTATACATGAACGACAGTGATGTACCATTATTATTATTATTGTTTCCTTTAATTCTTACAGGAACATAGGGCTTCAACCGTGCGTCTCCATTGCGTTCGGTCCTCTGCTTGAGTCTTCACCTGGCTCCAAGTCTGCCCACACGCTTTCATCTCCTCTTCACATAACCTCCTCCAAGTCACCCTTGCACTGACGACCAACTCGCCGCTTCCCTTTCGGGTTCCACTCGAACAATGGCTTGTCTAGTGATGTCACTTGATGGTTTGTTATTTCAGAGTATGGTCAATCCATCTCCATTCCTTCCTGGATTTTTGTTTCACAATCGGTTCCTGCGGTGTTGATTTGCTCCCAGAGATCTCCGCTGCTGATCTTTTCTGGCTGGCCATCTGATCTTGAGTGGTATTGAGCGAAGACAACTGTTAATGAAGGTTTGTAGTTCTTTTGAGATGCTCTGTATGGCGCGCAGTGCAAGTCTCTGATCCGTATAGTAGCACTGACTGACTTCACATTGGAGTTGAAAATCCGGATCTTATTTTTGACGCTGAGTGCTGTTGACTTCCACAGAGACTTGAGAGTAGTGAAAGCTTGTCTTGCTTTTCCGATTCTTGCTTTGATATCCTCGTCAGTTCCGTCCGCCTGTAGTTGAAACGATGCTTCACAGGTTGGTAGGTGGGTAAAGGAGATTGTTTCTTTCAGGTTCCTTCCATTTACGCTGATTGTTGTCTGTTGTTGTTGTTGCTGTTGGTGGTGTTGGTGGTGTTGCCCAGGAATCTTCATCACCTCTGTCACCACATTCTCTATGTTCACCTGAAGTCCTGTCTTTGATGCTTCTTCTGCCAACTTGTTGCTTTTGGCTTGCATATCTTCCAGTTTGTGGGAAATCAGATATATATCATCGGAGAAGTCCAGATCCTCCATGTTTTTTGTGTGGGTCCATTTTATGCCTGTTTCCTCATTGCCAACTGTCTGTCGCATTATCCAATCTACTGCAGTCATGACAATCATTGGCGATAGTAGGCAGCCAGCTTGAATTACTCCTGTCCTCACTTCGAAGGATTCCGTAAGTTTCTCGTTGTGGATTATTGGCATGCAGCATTGTCGTACAGCTGTTGGGTGAGATATATAGTTGTCGGTGGCACCCTGTAGTAGCGAAGTAGTTTCCAAATCACCTCTCGATCGACACTGTCTGTCGAAGGCCTTTTCAAAGTCGATGAAGTTGAGATAGAGAGGTGACTGCCATTCCAGGCTTTGTTCAATGATGATCCGTAATGTGGCGATCTGATCAATACATGACTTGTTTCTCCTGAATCCAGCCTGTTCCGGTCGAAGTTTTTCATCCAGGTTGGCTTCTTTGATTCTCTCCAGGGTGATGCGGCTTAGTATTTTGCTTGGGGTGGACAGGATCATAATCCCGCGCCAGTAGTAATCAACAAGTTGAAAAAATCGATTCAGAGAACACTGAATGTCACTGTGCCACTAGCTTATATATTCTCCACACAACTGTTTGCGATTCCTAAACCGAAAGACTAAGTAGTTAGGCATATATCAAGTCAACTGATCTTGTGCCATCAGCTATACAGGCCGCTGCCTCTAGAAAGTTCATTTTTCGTGCTTGAGAACACCTATCAGTGTGGCTAAACGAAGATGTTGTTAAGACTATCAACAGTTCTATATTAGAACACCTCATCCAACCAGACATATAAGGCCAGAGTTATCACTGAGAACGATTTTGAGCCATATTACCAACTGTCTGGTCCTTCAAATCCTAAGAACCCCAACCAGGTAGTCGATATATCCCTACATGACTCAAAGTAATTGTCAAGGATTTTGTGAACTAATGCCAGGTTTCGGTCTGACCAGCAATAACTCTTCTCCAACCTGATCCTTTGTCAGCTAACATTTTCTGTCGATAAAGACGATGGCTAGACAAGCATAACATCTGTCCTGGCCCCATCAATTGACTTTCCCTTCCTAACGAACACTCGACACCCAATCCCAATACTAATCACCATATTATACCACCTAAAACCGGAAACAGAATGCAGACACTGATGTCTGAAAGTAAGTCTGCTAGTCACTGTTGTCATATCGTTGTGTAATAATGAATAATAGAATAACAGCTATGTTAATCCCTCTCTGTCTCTCTCCTGACAAAGAAAACAATTTCGCTTGATTTCCTTTGGGATTACAACACATTTGATTGTAAATAGATAATATTTTAACATATGTATGTGTATTTTTATGCCATTTCACTTTTTTATCAATGAACACACTGATAGTCATTTGTTTTGTTTTTTGACATAAATGTGACATTTAGTTAACAGTTATCTTGCAAAAAAATTAGTTTACATATTTAAAAAACTTACCACCTCCACGAACTTTACTACAGTCCAATTCATATTGACTGTATATATATACCTCCTGCATTTAAGTACTTATTCATTTGGTGCTTTGTACTACTGATTGACTCATATAAGTAGTAATACACCACCTATATCGACCAAAAGTGCTTGCTAGGCAGAGTGAAGTGATCTAAACAGTGGACGGTCGTTTTTGTTCTTTGGGGGGCTCGGGTGATCAGAAGTGTAATCGAATTGACGCAGCTCAGAGGGCCGCAGTGGCTAACTAATAGGATGGGGTGTTAATACTTTAAATTAATTTCACATTTTGCAAACTAATTCGTGATTTTGCAGTCTCACCACTACTGGTTGATTCAAGTGATATTCACCCAATCTACTTCCAGCCGGCGGGTACTGCAAATCAGATCTCTCTCAACCTAATTTAGCTTGGATAACTAGTCAGTATCATTAGCTGTCATACAGTAAGTGCGTATCATAGCCAGATACCGGACGGTTAAGTTTTAGCCTATTATAGAGCAAATATGTATGAATTCCATATCGTAATAACCATTGAAGACGTTGTCTAAGTACACAATCAGAGTTACAGGGTTTCATCATGAGCTGACATCAGTTAGATAACCATTGGAAAACCTGGGAGTACTGGACAGCTGTTTCGTCCTAGCTTGGGACTCTTCATCAGTACGCACCCACCGGGGTTCGAACCCAAGACCTTCTGATTACAAGGCTATCGAGCTCGTAGACCATTAAGCCACTGGGACCGATCCAATGGCCCATGAATTTTAACTTCTGCCGATTCACGATATAGCGCAACCGCTAGCCAATGTCTTCGGCTAGTATTTGTCCTCACACCCAAACTGCTGCACCCTACTGCTCACGACTTCCCACTAGAACTCCAGGTAACTACCTACCTGAATAGGGCCAGTCGCCTATGAGCATCTCATTGATATTCAAGTATTGGTTAACAGGGATTCGGTTGATTGGTTACAGGATTTCATCATGAGCTGACCAATTTTAGCTCCCTACAAACCAATACTTGAATACACTATCAGAGCTTTGGAACCTAATCACTTGGCTCTTGGAACACAGCCAAAGCAGAGTGTAATATATTGTGTTTTCAACTTTTTTAAATCATCCTCCACATGTGCCTACCACACCTAAGCAAAAACAAATGTAACTATTCAGTCAAAACGCCTCAGTAGTATTAAGTCTGACTACACTACTGAGTGGAACAAGATTCACTCTTAAAGAAAGTAAGAAAGTGTTGGTTTTTGCAGGAAATTCGTTTGATTGGTTGGAGGATTTCATCATGAGCTGACATCAGTTAGAGGACCATTGGAAAACCTGGGAGTACTGGACAGCTGTTTCGTCCTAATTTGGGACTTTTCATCAGTACGCTATATCATGAATTCGCACAAGTTAGAATTCATGGATCATCGGATTTGGTTTCAGTGGCTTATTGGTCTGCGATATTGCTAGCCTCGTAACCAGAAGGTCCTGAGTTCGAAACCCGATAGGTGCATACTGCCGAAGTAGAGTCACAAACTAGGCTGACGAAATAGCTGGCTGTCCAGTACTCCCAGATGGTTTTCCAACGGTTCTCTAAATGATGTCAGCTTATAGTGAAATCCTCCAACCAATCAAAGTGTGTGCATCGGTGGTTCAGCGGCAGAACAGCCGCCAATCTCGTACATTGTTCGACCTCCCGACCTCCGGTCGACGCCCCATTAAGCCTTGCCAAGCCGACGGTAAGGTCATTTCGGCTTAACCAGGTTGGGTGGGAGGCTGGCAACTTCACACCGGAAAAATAAAGCCACTGTTGCCGAAACTTGATACTCTAGTCTGAAGCCGCCCTATGTGTCGTTGGGAACGTAAAGGAATAGAAAGAAAAACAGATGTAATGTGGCAAAATGCCCTTAGAAACTAAGGGAAAACTTTGGTTCAAAGAGGGATTCAAATCAATGGTTTTCGATTTTTTTTGTAATGAAGTCGCTGACCAGACTATTTCGTCGACTGGAGATTTAATCTGATCTGCATTTAATGTGATCTGCAATTGTGACTCAGTACATCAGATAACAAATGTGTATTTGTTGCTCTGAAGCAAAGTATTTCGGCTTCACACAGCGTCAACTCCTCAAACGTATTTTGAAACAATATCTAGCCTGGTTAGCCAGAGCAGAAAAGAAGAATGCCAGTGACTCCCTCCTCGAATATTGTGTTAACTCCTGAATGACAGTGCTATACAGGATTCCCTAATATCACATGAAAGGACTTCAAATGTGCCATTTATACACAGTCAAATCACTGGCTATTCAGGATCTGAAACCGGATCTCTGAGTTCATAAGCAGTATATACACTCATTCACTTTACCGTGGCCAGGGTAACATTCTTGACATGAATTTGTTGCACTTTATTGTTTTCGTTTATTACTGTCACTATTGTATACTTATTCAAATATAATGACAGAAGGATGCCGGTAGTAATGGTGCAAAAATGTACAAAAGGAACATACGAGGGTTATAATAGTGAATTAATTATTAAAGTAAAAGCAAACTAAAAGTAAAACGACTAATGAAGAGGTTAAGACCATAGTAGAATAAGAGACTGGACAAACTTTTTCTGTATACAGAGTTCGGGGTGGTATTGACGAATTGCCAACACCTCCACCATACACAAACGTTGAGACCTGACGCTTTTTGTACCATTTAGCCTTACCTTGTAGATGATCTTGATAGACGACTCTGGTGGAGTTGCGTGGCTTCAGTTCACCAAAGGCTCGAGAAGTGAGCTAGTCACTACCTTGCATTGTCGCTTTGCTAACCATACCGGATAATTTAATTGAATTTTAGATTTTCCCGTCGACTGATTGAACCGAAGTGCTCGGTCTCAGGTTGACATGTGTGTTGGCTTCTTGTGCAGATGCTTCGACGATGTCTGGGCATTTAATTAGTATTTAATTGGTGGATGGTGACTAGCAGTTGTGGAATCCAGGATAACGCGAATTTCGTCCTATTTGGGACTCGTCAGCAACTGGATGTACCTGCATTCCGCAGTGAGTGGTGATGTTCCCACCACCGAGGCTCGAACCCGGTGGCCATAGTTTCAAACGCCCAAAGCGTTATCCACTAGACCACTTTGGCCACGAGAGCCACTGTCTCTTGTGCAACAGGACATATTGATTTAATTGAACTTTAGATTTTCCCGTCGATTGACTGAACCGAAGTGCTCGGTCTCAGGGCGAAATGCTCGTTATCCTGGATTCCATTACTGCTAGTCACCATCCACCATTTGCATACCGAATAATGTTCAGAGATGCGTTTGGAAAGTGTATGTGGTCACTTTGTGCTGTCAACATAAATTATTTTTGTACAGAAAGTAGAATACCATTTTTAGAAGGGAAAAAAGAGGGGGAATAACCACTGAACTTTACACTTCTTCTATCGCTTTTTAAAGATGAAAGAAACTATTTGAACTAATTTTAAGACGTTTTAAAGAAAGGATAAAGGAGAAATTGGATTACTTTCACATACAACAACAACAACAACAAAGTGGGCAACGGATTGCACAGAGAACAACAACAATATACATCAGCATTTCTTACTTGATTTACTCCTGACAATGTTGATGCGTTGTTAAGGTGATGACGGAGAGATGCAGGAAGGCGAGGGTGGTGAGAAAGAAACACAGGGACAGAGAGAAGTAGACAGCATTGATTCTTAACCACAAAGTGCAGAAACAAAGAGATGAGGCAGTGAATTTATATGCTCCTTCATAAATAATCTTCAATACAAGTAACTCCAATATTAAAAATGATATTTACCATAAGTCATTTCAACAGAAGAACGAGAAGAATGTTGAGTGAAACACACACTGAAAGAGACAGGAACGGAGGGAGACAGGATGCGGCTTGACATTTTTGTAAAATTCAAGTCAATGAAGTTGAATAACATGTATACTGACAAGCTGACATTTTTGTTTGACATTAAACTACTTCTTGATAAGCTGGATGAATATTCTGGAACAATAATAATAATAACAGCACCGTGAGTGTCTGTGTGCCATGTGCTACTGATAACATTTATCAGTAGTATATAAAGAAACATTCATTGGCATAAAAACACATCAAATAGCACCGTTTGAAACGGTTGGTGCTTGGATCACGTGTCTACGCAATCACCATCATTCACCAGGGATGTTGGTTTATACCACTGAAAAGTTTCAAATAGTGACAACAAAACACTTAGTTAAGCCAGGAGGCTCTTTTCAGCAAATTTTGTTTCTCTATGTGAATATATCAGTGCTTGTGGAGCCAGGTATCGTTCAACGTTTATCCTTTCTAAAATGGTTAAACAGCACTATCTTGCATGGTTGCAGTGGCCTTCTCTATATAAGGTGTGCGATGATTAAACACCTTGTCAGCACTAATCATACCACTTCAACAAATATCTCGTTCATAGCAATCTACAAAGTGAAGTACAACCCGCCAAAGATCTTACGTTTTCCTCCCTTTCGCATTACGGAGGCTCAAACTATTCAGACAGATCAATTGGAGCTATGTATACAAAAGAAAGTTATTCAACCACTCTTACTATCATGGTAACAACCTTGTTCTTTATTTGTTTGTTTTCTAACTCCTTAGAACTCTTGTATTTCTCTAGAACTCTTAAATATTTCCATATTTTTCTTCCTTTCTATTTGGTTCCTGATTACAACTCATTTGTGATTATATTATTCATCTTGCTATGTAACTCTTATGCACTGACTAATATTGGGAACTATGTTTGGGATAACTCGTCACTTTCGTTACTACCCTCTTTCATGACAGAGAGATTTTACACAAATGCGATCATACAGTCGAATGGGAAAATGAATTGACTGCGAAAACAGCCTCTTCGCTGAACTACCTGTTTTGTTTTCATTACGTTTCATACAGGACAAAATATTCCACCTTGGATTTTATTACTAGGTATCGTCAACAAAATTATATTATTATTATTTTTCCCTTGGGTTCCTAATGGAACATTGGGCTTCAACTGCATATCTCCGCTTACTTCTGTCTGCTGTACTTTTCACCTGCATCCGTGTTAGTCCGTGCTGTTTCGACTCCTCTTCACACGATCTCCTCAATGTCACACTTGCACCGACGAACCACTCGCCGCTTCCCTTTCGGGTTCCACTCGAGCAATGGCCTGACGCGCGATGTCGCCCAGCGGCCTCCTCAGCGAGTGTTCAATCCATCTCCACTTTCTCCTGCATATTTCTTGAGCGATTGGTTCTTGTTTCGTTTGTTCCCATAGTTTCTTGTTGGTGATTCTTTCCAACGGCCATCTGATGTTCAGTATAGAGCCAGCGAAGAAAGTTAGTTGTTGATAAAGGTCTGCAACAGGTTGTTGGAAATAATCTTTGTGACACACTGGCCAAGTTTCTGATCCGAATATATAGAAGAACTGACTGACTTGACGTTTGTATTGAAAATCCGAAATTTGTTGTTGATGCAGGCTCAGTGACGAAGATTTCCAGATTGGTTTCAGGTTGATGAATGTGTTTGTCGCCTTCCCGATTCTCGATTTGACATCGTCGTCCGTTCCTCGTGTAGTTGATACAATGCTCCCTCGATAAGTGAATGAAGTAACCTCTTTCAAATCCCTCCCGTTGATGGTGATTGGCGCTGAATTTTGCTGCTGTTGTTGTTGTTGGTTGGTTGGTTATTTTCATAACCTCCGTCTTGTCTATGTTCACCTGCAGTCCTGTCTTCTCTGGCTGCTTCTTCGACTAGTTTGTCGGTTTTCACTTGTAAGTCTTCGATTTTGTGTGACATCAAACATAAATCATCCACGCGCGAAATCCAGGTCTTCTAGGTTCTTCACATCGGTCCAGGATATCCCTGTCTTCTCGTTTCCCACTGTCTGACGCATTATCCAGTCCACCACAATTAGGAATATCATTGGTGATAATAAGCACCCTTGTCTGACTCCTGTGTTTACTCCAAACGCCTCGCTCAGCTTTCCGTTGTGGATCACTTGACATGTACCGTTGTCGTACAGCTGTTGAATAAGGTTGATGAATATTTCGGGTACGCCATAGTACTCGAGTAGTTTCCAAATTACTTCTCGGTCAACTCTGTCGAAGGCCTTCTCAAAGTCTATAAAGTTGCGGTAGAGGTTTGATTGCCATTCCATGCTCTTTTTCGATGATGATGCGTAGAGTTGCAATTTGGTCAGAACATGATTTGCCTTTCCTGAATCCAGGAACAGCTAAGTAACTTAATTTAGCGAAACAGTGAAGACGGTGGAGCACTGGTTGACCATTTAGACTCTGACGTGGAATCCAGTGATTTATCAATACATGGACTATTCGCTTCTGTTCCAGTTGACAAATGATCATCCAGTACCCCATGGTTTTCAGTGGTCCTCTAAATGAAGCTAGTCCCTGATGAGACTTGATATACATTTATATATCTATGTGAAGGTGTTCAGTATCTTTCGTTAGCAATACTAAATTATGGAAAAGAATCCTAAATTATATTGTACTTCTAGATGAAAGGACAACCCCATTTTTGCATTCACTTCCTCTGTTTCTTTAACAAAAAAAAAAAAACATTTTAAGCAGTTCCAAGTTAAACGAACTGTACTTACTTCGCTCTATTTATTTTCCATTCATTACCATTACTATTACTACCACTATTATCATTACGTCAATTTTCAGAAAAGATCTTGATTTCTCCTTGTATTCCTCTCCTTTACTTGTATATATTTGCTTCATTTGTCACTCATTTACTCACTCACTCACTCATTCACTGAGTGATCGTCCTTTATTTTCTCCTCAACTCGTTTTTTTGCATATATTTATTTGCCATAGTAACTGATTGACATTGTTACAAAGTGGCAGACAAACAGAGGGAGAGTTGAACAAACTAATATTTGCATAATTTTGTTTCATATATGTGTAATGTTCCCAAGAGAGTAAATTAGTCAACATTTGAAAGAAAAAAAGCAACCTGAAAAATCATGAAATCATGAAATAATGAAATACTCCAAAAGTTGAGTTTTTGTACAAATTCAATTATTCAAAGACTGTTAGTTGTCACAGATGGCTTGCTTAAAATTTTACTAGGCTAGCTGAATTTATCCAGCCAACAAACGATGCATAAAATTTTGTCCATTTCTAATGGCTTTGATCGCTTTGCTATGTTAGCTAGGTCGTAAACTCTACTCGTCTACACAGAGTTAATCGGCTTTCCGTCTGCCACTGTGCATTTCTCACAGAAGTCGAAGAAGAAATATCATAGGGCATTGGTTTATACTCCGGATAGAACAACGCTGCATCATATAATAATAATAATCTGCTTTCTTACAAAAAACAGTACCTATGTAGGTATGATAGAGAAGATTTGTAGCTCAGGTGGATGATTTTGATGTGGCTGTGTTCTCTGAGCTCGATTGTTAATTTGCGAAGCTTTCATCGTCCTACTAGGCGATATCTTCAGCGCATACACTTCAATTTGAATAAAAGAGATCTTTTAGATTTCTCCACGAGTTTATTAATCATCTCTCCTGGTGGGTGACCGTGAACGTGATTGGTTGTTTTTGTGTTTTCACACCTTCTAGGTTATTTGTATTGTGATTCATTGTTTCTTTGACTTGAAATTTGACCCTTTCTGTGGGGTTTCTTTCTTATCGGTTGATAAATGTTGTCCATCTCGATGTGTCTATTGATTGATGATTCACTGGAATGCCAAGCTTCTAAAAATTCTCTAGCACTCTTGTTGTTTCCTCTGTCTAATATATGATCGTTGTCCCAGTCGAATTGATGTTCGTGGTTGTCTGTATGCAGTGAGGTGATATGACGGAGTGGATTTCATGTCTTTTGACGGCTAGCTTATGTTCGTGGATATGAAGACGAAAGGGGAGGTCCACTTTGGCCAATCTAGTGTTTTTCGCAGTTGATACAATTTATTTTGTAGATGATGTTGGTTTTATCTTCTTTCGCTGTTGAGTCGTTTGGTTGACATATAATTGGGTGAAGTGACTTCGTTGGTTTGTGTGCGACGTCAATTCCTCATTAAGGTTTGAAGAGTCTTATAGTGATTTCTGAGATATCCTTTATATATGGTAAGGCGATTTTCTTTGTGCTTTCCTTGGGAGCTTTTGGTTTGACTGATTGGCTTGAGGGTATATGTCTTTTGATGAAATTCCTATATAATGCAGCATGGAAGTCTCAGCATTTGCAACAGTATTGTATCTAATTTACTCAAAATATAAATAAAATTAACCACAGGAGTTTGTCCACATTTACAGTAGGAATAAAGTCAAAAATGTGTAAAGTATAAAATGAGAATAATAACTATAATAATAATAACAGTAGGCTTGTTTCAGACAGTACTGTCGATACACTACGGATATTTTAGCATGTTATAGAGTATTGACTCTGATGTTCTCTTGATAAATCAAGGTGAAGGGAAAAACAAAAAATAACAATTATTACAAAGCTTAAATGATGTTTACACTTATGAGAAAATAAACTAATGAGAAGTGAGGGGATTATAAATATAAAAAGAACAAGAGCAGTAAAGTTTGGTGGAATAAGGATGGAGAAAATTGTTTACTTACTGGTGGAAAGAAAGCAAGTTATTTCGTCCGTGACACTATTTTCATCACATGAAATACGTACCAAATATGGTACAGTGGAGTTTTTATACTTAGACGTGCACGCATAAAGTCTTTTGAAATGACTTCTTGTTTTACCTTAGGAGACACAAGGTGAAAGCTGCAGGCAAAGTGGATGCTCACAGTCTGACAAAATTCCTTTAGCAAATTTGTTGCATGAAATCAAGTGCCTATCAATGACAATGTCAACGATTTGGCCCAATGGGATACCCGCACTCGTCCTACTGACAGTCTTCAGAGTTCTACGAAGTATGACATAATCTTTCTATTAAGCAATCCAGGAAAGAATAAGGGTGAACTATAAAGAAGAATAGTTAAAATGTACAAGTTGAAAAACTGTAAGAGGAGGGATTGGTTGAGTTATGCCTGAGTGCCTTACCTTCTTAATAAAAAGTCAGACGAAATGTTCTTTTAGAAATCTCTAAGACATGGAAAGACCAGGCTAGAACATCAGAAAGAATTAATCCAAGATACTTAACGTCAAACTTGATTTCTACATCACTATCATCAATTTTACAATGGTCATAAGAATAAACAGCTTCATTTAGCTTTCTTTTACATCGTAAGCTGAAGTTAACAGTCTGACATTTGGAAGGATTTAGTTTAAGACCACTAGACAAAGACCATTTGCTGACTCTCGATAGAAAGTTGTTCACCTTAGTACATTCTATCTGAGAGTAAACAGGCAGTGAAATAGTTAGATCGTCTGCATACTTAACAAAGTTGATTTCATCAATAGAGTGAGACAAGCCGTGCAAGAAGAAAGAAAACAGAAAAGGAGAAAGAACAGTGCATGGAGCTCTGGTTATTCTGAGTGAATTCTAATGACCTCCACTGTGTTGGAGTGTTCGGTACCTTTAGGCTTTTGGTAATTTATTTGATACCCGATAGATGATTGAAAAAGATTCTTTAGTAGTGGCTTTATGGTTGGCTTGTACTAGGTGATCCAATATAGAATTGAGTTGCAAATGTAATTTGGTTCGATGTCTGGTCCACAGGGGTAGAGGTATCTGTTCAAGTGAAACACTGAATAAAGAACTCGGTAATTTTCATGATCTAATAAGTAGGGAATGATATCGAACTAAATTCTTGAACAAACACATGAATCCAGTAAGTAAAACGTCGGGGGTGCCCGCAGTTCCCAAAAAGTTAGTCCTCCTAAGATTACAATTCCCGGATGATATTAATTATGTGATCTTAAGGAATTTTAACACAGCCAAGCTGTGCTGTATGTTCACTAACCAACCGATACTTAGTTGAAGAAATAAAGACAAACTGCCCTGTTTTGCCTCTTCCACGAGTACCTACCAGTTTAAGTGCTCGTGTGGCGCTAGTTACATTGGGCGTACGACCAGGCACATTCATCGTCGAAATCGGAAAGGTTCGAATAAAGCTGCCACACGCAGCTCAATACTAGCTCATCTTGCCGATGCTGAACATCAACTTGACTCTAACAAAACTTCTAAGGTTATTTGTCTCATGATACTCAAACTCTCGCATGATCTACGCGTACGACTTTTACATACAGCAGAGGCAATCGGAATTCCTCTGAACAAGCCAAATCTGTGTGTTCGAAAGGAATTTGTACAGCCCCCTTATTTGCATGGCCAACTACATAAAATGATTTAAGTTTCTAAAAACGATATTTTCCCCTACCCTTTTTGTTTTTACAATTCTAACTAATTTTATTAACTCGTTTGCATTTTACGTCATTCTTCTGAGCCATCCTATTCTACTTAGTCATCATTGCTATTTAACAAATTTCTTGATTATGTAATAAATTGTACCTAACGCCAAAGAATTACCTGATCCTGAAATCCTTGATAATTGTTCACCCCTGCTTTAAAACTTAAATATCTAGTTACTAACACGTATTAGTTAATCTTTTTGATGACTTTTGACCTATTAATTTCCCCCTTTATACATAAAACTGATGGAGTAAAATAACCACTTGATTGGAAAAACATTTTGATGTGATAAAAGCATATATTAATGTAGAGCCGATGATGCGGAACTAATTGAGAAAGAATGCATATTTGTTCATTCAATCTGTTATTCTTTTAGAAATGGAATATAGAACTGTTGATGGTTCTAACAACAGCTTTATTTAACCTAGCTAGTAGGTGCTCCTGAGCAAAAAACTTAGGCTCATAGAGACACTGAAAAAATAATTGGCTCGATAAGAGCAACTGAGTCAATTGACGTACGCGTCAAAGGGTGAAAATTCTCTAAAATCTGAATATATGCGAAAAATGGTCTAAAACCATACTCTCAGACCCCCAACACACCCTCTATTCCCAACTCTCGCCTTGTATCTCATCAAGTAAAACCAGAAATCAGTATAAAATAATCTATGCTCGTACTACCAAGTACAGGAACTCAGCGATACCATACTTAGCCCGTGTTCTAAATGACAGAGACAATGTTAAGCGCGAAACCCATGACTTGCTTTGTTGTTAATAACATAATTTTAGGCTCTTTTATTTCTCTCTTATTTTGTATTCTACAGTGAACTCCTCAAACATACTTAGCTACCTAAATTATTAACATTGGCTTCTTTTTTGTACTTTACTGTATTCCTTCTATTGTGTATCTACTGGTTCTGACTATATTAGCACTATGAGTATTGCAAAATTGTCCTGTCATTAACCATCATGTAATTATTAGTTTTTGTGGTTGTTTTTTCTTATTTTTTATTTTTTTCGGCAATATTGAACTGACAATCATTGGTTGTGAACGCCATTGTCACCACCTTTAAATTTTGTATTATGCAGGATTACTCACACTACCATTACAAACACTGCATTAGACCCGACAATAAAAAACAAAACAACAACCATGAAATGTTATTTTATGATTGTTTTGAGTTGTTTCAACCAAATTAACTGATTTGCTTGGCGATAAACATTCTTAAATATCATTTCGTAACTTCTTGTATGACTATAGCTTTACTGTTACCATGCATAATCAAATCATAGCTTCCACTAACCAATACTGAGTTATTATTATATGTTGTTTATTTTCCTTTCTACTTCTTGGTATTTTTTCGCATTTTTTAAAATTATTGTGTGTTTCTCCTGTTTTTTTTCTTTTGCTGTTGGTGTCTTTATATTTATTTTTTTTTGAAATAATCCTTTTAAATGTTTGATAAAATTAGATGCAAATATTGTAGATATGTGCTGAAAATTCCACACTGTACCACTAGTACTGTTTCTGGAATAAAGCAAATTATTATTATAAAGTGGCGAGATTGTCTGGCAGGGCTATGAATGAATTATCAGTTCACTCCGTTCCAAGTAGAATACAGGCAATCAAGCTTCAAGCATTGAAGATTCAATAAACATCTTGATGTCACGTTTGCAGGATGCGGATACTTGTCTCCCGACAGACCTTCACAAATCCTCTTACTTCATTACTTCCCAGTAAACAAGAAGAAATTTAGATGCACTCCGGCTCAGAATACACCTCGAACTTTCCTAAATGCCGGCGAATTTTCCACCTCAGACAAAATGATCAGTAAAAAATCCAATATGATGCAATAAATTATGTAAATGATGATTTAATGTGAGGTGGAAATCAGGTAGGCTGACGGTTTCAATCCAGTGGTCTTTGAATCACTAGGTTTGTCCCTCCTTTGCAAGCCAGTTAAATTGATCACAAATGAGTATGGAAAAACAAATTACACAAGTGAGAATGATTACAGAAAACAAATATTCATCTCAACGCAAGCAAACAAAAAAACAAAATCCACGTCATTCAAGTATTCGTTTGCAGGGATTCAACTTGACTTGATTCGATTTGATTTGGTTTCATTTGATTGGTTTCAGGATTTCATCATGAGTTGACATCGGTTAGCGAACCACTGGAAAACCGCCAGAGAGTACTGAGTGGCCAGCTGTGTCGTCAGCCTAGTTTGTGGCACTCCTGCAGTACGCGCCAACCACAGCGGTTCGGACCCACGGCATTCCCGTTACAAGTCGAACGAGTTCGTAGATTATTAAGTCACTGACACTCGATCCAAAGCCAGCCCATGAATTCCAAATTCTCCCATTTCACAATATCGCGCGACTGACACTAACCAATATCATCGCTGGCGAGTATTCATCCTCACACTTGACGTGCTGCCATTTTGAAAGGAAGAAAGTTTGCCAATATTCATAACCAACATAATCTCGACTGAATAAAACAAGAAGTAGTAATTTATCTGAAATGTGTCATGTGTTTATTTCCCCGGAATATTTCTGACATTCTGATCACTCACTCACTCACTCACTTGCCATACACAATTCTACAAAAGACAGCACAACACATCACAACACAAAACAACAAAATTTATTTACATGTGTCACAATCACGTGTAAGTGGAAGGAAAACAGAGGAGTGAAAATGTTACTACAATAGATAAATGTCGGATCCAAGATTGAAATATCGAAGCTAGTTTAAAGCGATAACAAGTATTTCATGAACACCAAACTAGGTTGAGTCGTTGAATGGCTAGATTTGCAAAGAATTTAAATACATGACGTAAACTTGTCTAATGCATGAGTTTGGGGAACATTACGATCGATATTATGACTTCTCTCCATGATTTGCTTTGTGACAGGTAATGTGGAACATGTGTTTCTGGTGTCTAAATATATATATATACATATATTTGTATGTTTGAAGGAATTATTGAAATCAATGTTCTCATCCGTCGTTATCACGTGTTTTGCAACCGATGGAGTTCAACATCTATTTACGGAGTGAATTGAATCAGGCGATTTATTTGTTTGACACTTCTGTAACGGTTAATCAGAGTAAGTGGGCCGATATTCAAATGTAGATTAAATATTGCCTGTATATAACAGCGGTAGCTGTCTCAAATAACCGATAGAAATCTTTAATACGCAATTTTTATGTTCAATGTCATCTGATATAATGTCAATTTTCAGTAACAGCAGTACATTGAAGAAGAAGTGCTATACCTCTCTAAAATATTATTGAACAATAACTACTGCATGAAGTTCACTAAACGCTATGGAAGTGTCGAACAAAGTGTTGCTAGACTAATCCAATCAGCTGCTAGAAAAGATATTTATATAACTTCACTGTTCAAGGAATATCACCGAAATTTTATTATTAAACAGGGATACAGAGTGGCATTCAAGCGAATTTTTTATGAAGCTAAACTCATTTCCCTACAGAAACGATAGATCTGTGTTGTCCTGAAGATCCTTAGAGCATTCGAATCATAGAGTCAAATGCTACTCCGTTTACCTAGTAAAATAAATGTGGTCACAGAAACACCGGAAGGACCTACTGATCACAGCATGTCAGGCGTGAACAACCCATTCCTCAATAGCTGCAAGAACAACTAAACTCGCCTAATTCAAGTAACTCTAGAAATAGATATCCAACATTATCTATCGCAAAGCACATCATGGAGAGAGGTCATAATATCGATCTGAATGTTCTCCCAAACCCATTCATCAGACACGTTTCGGTCATGTATTTAAATTCTTTGCAAATCTAGCCATTCAACGACTCAACCTAGTTTGGTGTTCATGAAATACTTGTTATCGCTTTAAACTAGCTTCGATATTTCAATCTTGGATCCGACATTTATCTATTGTAGTAACATTTTCACTCCTCTGTTTTCCTTCCACTTACACGTGATTGTGACACATGTAAATAAATTTTGTTGTTTTGTGTTGTGATGTGTTGTGCTGTCATTTGTAGAATTGTGTATGGCAAGTGAGTGAGTGAGTGAGTGATCAAAATGTCAGAAATATTCTGGGTGAAATAAACATGACACATTTCAGATAAATTACTACTTCTTGTTTTATTCAATCGAGATTGTAATGGTTATGAATACTGACAAACTTTCTTTCTCTCAAAATGCCAGCACGTTGGGTGTGAGAACGAGTACTCACCAACGATGTCATTGGCTAATGTCAGTGACGCTATATCGTGAAATGGGACAATCTGGAATTTGTGGGCTGGCCATTGGATCGCGTCTCAGTGACTTAATGGTCTACGTAGTCGTTAGCCTTGTAATGGGAATGCTGTGGGTTCGAACCGCTGTGATAGGCTTATACTGATGAAGCGTCACAAACAAAGACAGCAAAAACAGCTGGCCATCCAGTTCTTCCAGTTGGTTTTCCATTGGTTCTCTAACCGATGTCAACTCATGATGAAATCCTAAAACCAATCAAATGAAACCAAATCAAATCGAATCAAGTGAGGTCGAATCCTTGGAAACCAATACTTGAAAGACCTAGATTTTGTTTGTATGTTTGTTTGTGTTGGGATGAATGTATGTTTTCTGTAATCATTCTCACTTGTGTAGTTTGTTTTGTCATACTCAATTGTGATCATTTTAACTGGTTTGCAAAGGAGGCACTAGCCTATTAATCCAAAGACCACTGGATTGAATCCGTCAGCCTACTTGATTTCCACTACACATTCAATCGTCATCCACATAGTGCATTTCATTTTTAGTAGTATTTGCGCTGATCATTGTTTCAGCCGTGGTTATTTGGCTAGCCAGTTGGGATGGTTCGAGGTTCTATTCCCAGCCGACCGCTCCTGAAGCTCACCTGGTTTACTGGCAAGTAGTGAAGTAAGAGGATCTGGAGATGTCGGTGATTAAATTAATGTTCCCGTTGCGCTATCACAAAGCCGCCACAGCTAGTGAAACTTCAAGGCTTAAATTATGAACCTTTTTCTTCTACTTGGAAGAGAGAGAAATGAAAATAATCCTTAGGCATGCCAGATAGTCTCACCATTTCTTAAAGAATTTACACTCTTTGGCGGAAACGTCAATCAACTCAGTCGCTCCTATCGAGTAATTTTTGTGTTGGCTTCTTTGTTATTGCTTTGAGGTTATCTTGGTTACCTAATTTTGAAAATGTGGCTTATTCTCTTCTCTCTCTTTATTATTATTATTTATTATTTTGATTACAGCTTGATGCCACACCGTATTTTCAGTACAAGCATAGAATTTTCAGCATGGATATCGGTAGCCCAAATTTTGCAGGCCGACCATAGACATCGGGTGTGCGTCGGTAGCGGATCGAATCCCCTACCATGTGCATGGTCGGCGAGAGTCCTAACCACTGTGCCACCAACGTACAAATGAACCTTTCACGAATAGGATAAATTACATGGAAATTCATTAAGGAAACTGGTTGCTTCAAATTACCACGATCGTTTTATTCCAAATAAGAATGAATTCTACATTAAATAGTAGTTTCAGAATTTTTGTATTGTGACATAAATTTACCCCTTTTTTCAGAAATAATATAATCAGAAGAAATAACTCCGAAAATCTGAAGTATGTGTTAACTATTCCGGAGGAATCATTCAATTTGTGATTGTACATTGGCATTCACTATTATATTTTCTCTAGAATGTTTGAGGAACACAAAATTTGATATTATTATTATTGTTCTCTTGGGTTCCTAGTGGAAAATAGGGCTTCAGCTGCACGTCTCCACTTGCTTCTGTCTTCTGCTGTACTTTTCACTTGCATCCATGTTAGCCCATACTGTTTCAACTCCTCTTCACATGATCTCCTCCATGTCACCCTTGGATGTCCCACTCACCGCTCCCCTTTCGAGTTCCACTCGAGCGATGGTCTGACGCGTGGTGTCATTCAGTGGCCTCCTCAGCAAGTGTCCAGTCCATCTCCACTTTCTCCTGCATATTTCTTGAGCGATTGGTTCTTGCTTTATTTCTTCCCATAGTTTCTTGTTGGTGATTCTTTCCAGCCATCTGATCTTGAGTAAAGAACGAAGACAGCTGTTGATAAACGTCTGCAACAGGCTGTTGGAAATATTCTTTGTGACACACTGGCCAAGTTTCTGATCCGAACGTATAGAAGAACTGACTGACTTGACGTTTGTATTGAAAATCCGAATTTCGTTGTTGATGCAGGCTGAGTGACGAAGATCTCCAGATTGGTTTTAGGTTGATGAATGTGTTTCTCGCCTCCCCTAATCTCGATTTGACATCCTCGTCCGTTCCTCCTGTAGTTGAGACAATGCTTCCTAGATAAGTGAACGAGGTAACCTCTTTCAAATTCCTCCCGTTGATGGTGATTGGTGTTGGATGTTGCTGCTGTTGTTGTTGCTGGTTGGTTATTTTCATAACCTCCGTCTCGTCTATGTTCACCTGCAGTTCTGTCTTCTCTGGCTGCTTCTTCGACCAGTTTGTCGGTTTTCGCTTGTAAGTCTTCGATTTTGTCTGACACCAAACATAGATCATCCAAACGCGAAATCCAGGTCTTCTAGGTTCTTCACGTCGGTTCAGGATATCCCTGTCTTCTCGTTTCCCACTGTCTGACGACGCGTAATCCAGTCCACCACAATTAGGAATATCATTGGTGATAATAAGCAGCCTTGTCTGACTCCTGTGTTTACTCCAAACGCCTCGCTGAGTTTTCCACTGTGGATCACTTGACATGTGCCGTTGTCGTACAGCTGTTGAATAAGGTTGATGAATATTTCGGGTACGCCGTAGTACTCGAGTAGTTTCCAAATTACTTCGCGGTCAACGCTGTCGAAGGCCTTCTCAAAGTCTATGAAGGAAGTTGAGGTAGAGGTTTGATTGCCATTCCATGCTTTGTTCGATGATGATGCGTGGAGTCGCAATTTGGTCAGAACATGTAATGAGTATTCTTCGTCTTATCTGAAGAACCAGCAGTCAGCATACTGGAGAATCCAGATAAATGTTAACTGACATTTTCTTAGTTTTTGAACAGAACACATTACTTGCCCTCAACCAAACTAATAATAATCAATAAATATTAGTACTAATATACCTGACTTCACAGGACCGCATGGACTGAAAAGTGGTCACATGTAAGATCTCGTATTTAAGGCTTCTGTAGATCAATGGACAACTGGAGAATACCACACTTAACATTGCTGAAAGAAAAAAATGGATACCAATATAATATTATGAAATAGTACTTCTGTGGCGTATGCTACTAGCAAGACTTATCAGTAGTATGTAAGTAGGCAATCGTCGATACAAAAATATCAAATAGCGAAGAGTTAGATTTGACATCAAAGACATAAAATGAACTATTATTGTGAAGAGAAAGGAGAAGAGAAAGGAACACAATGTGAAGGGCAAAATTATCAAAACACGGAAGATAAGATGTGCATAATTTCCTTACATGTATGTATCAATTTGTAAATAAAAAATTCCGTTATCAAGTGTCTTACTTTCTCCTACCACACTACCAGTGAGAAACCATCCTCAGTAGTCTCCAGAAAATTTATCCCACTATATATATAGTGAGTATTTGTGAATACTAAAACCATTTTCGAAAGATACTGTACACCCATACAACACAATTGCTTCATTTGTGGGTGTACAGATGGAAATGCGCAACAGCTAATGAGAAGACAAGATCAAAACTACCAATACAATGAACTGCATAAACTGTGATAAACGCTATATCGGTCAAAGTGAGTGTCCACTTTGACTCCATGAATCCAAGTAATACTTTGATAAAGCTATTAGCATTAAATAACGAAACGTCAGTAAAAACAATAGTATCGTTTTGTTTCTCATTCATTGGGAAATACAAATACCTTTATTATAATGAATATCAGCGCCAATCGCCACCAACGGGAGGAATTGCAAAGAGGTTACTCCATTCACTTATCTAGGGAGCATTGTCTCAACTACAGGAGGAACGGACGAGGATGTCAAATCGAGAATCGGGAAGGCGAGAAACACATTCATCAAACTGAAACCAATCTGGAAATCTTCGTCACACAGCAGCAACAACAAAACTCAAATTTCCAATACAAACATCAAGTCAGTCAGTTTTTCTATACGGATCAGAAACTTGGCGGGTCACAAAGAATATTTCCAACAGCCTGTTGAACACCTTTATCAACAACTGTCTTCGCTGGCTCCATACTGAAGATCAGATGGCCGACGGAAAGAATCACCAACAAGAAACTATGGGAACAAACAAAACAGGAACCATTCGCTCAACAAATATGCAGGAGAAAGTGGAGATGGATTGGACACTCACTGAGGAGGCCACTAGGTGACATCGCGCATCAGCCCATTGCTCGAGTGGAACTCAAAAGGGAAGCAACGAGTGGGACGTCTAAGGGTGACACGGAGGAGATCATGTGAAGAGGAGTTGAAACAATATGGACTAACATGGATGCAAGTGAAAAGCACAGCAGAAGACAGAAGCAAGTGGAGACATACAGTTGAAGCCCTATGTTCCACTAGGGACCCAAGGGAACAATAATAATGAATATCATATATCCAATGCCCAAATTTTTTCAAACTGTTAAAAGTGAACTTGGTTTGGACATATATAACATAAATTATCTATGAAGAAGCGCAACGTTTATTCTTTCGTATCCATGCATGTAGACATTTATTAGCTCTAGTTTGACTGGGAAAATGTGGAAACTTTTTACAGTGGAAACACCAAAAAAATGCAAAAGAATTTCTAGAAGCCTGGTGCTCAGATGAGCCAGCCAGTGATTGACAGGCATATTACTATAGATTAAATTTATCAGCTAATAAAGAATAAGTCATATGGCAAAAGAGCTCAAATCCTAAATCAATAAAAACTGTCAGTACCCAGGCATATTGACAACCGATCACGACAAAGGTTGTCAGGACATACAGTTATATATAATTCGTGCAGTGAATTTAAACAAGTTCACTTTATAAGTTAATTGGTGGATGGTGACTAGCAGTTGAATCCAGGATGAGCATTTCGTCCTATTTAGGGCCCATCAGCGAATGGATGTACCTGCATTCCGCATTGAGTGGTGATGTTCTCAACGAGGCTCAAACCCAGTTCACTTTATGTTCAAGTTTGCACAGAAGTTTCTTCCGAAAGGAGGACAATAAAAATTTCGCAATTAAATCATCATTCACTTCAGAATACACAAGCAAAACAAAATACAACTTACTGCCTGTTAAAACTCTATATTTCCAAATCAAACAAATATTAACGAATACTATTTAATATTATTATTCCTTTGCCTTCAGAGTGGAGCATGGGGCTTCAACAACACATCTCCAGTTTGTTCTGTTCTCCGCCGTCCTTTTCAGCTGGCTAGCTCCACAACTGACCAAACTCTCTAATCTCCTCCTCACACGATCTCCTCAATGTCACCCTCTCACTGACTTCCCATTTGGATTCCACTCGAGCAATGGTCTGGCGTGCGATGTCATTCGACAGCCTCCTCAATGTATGCCCGATCCATCTCCACTTTCTCCTACATATTTTTTTAGCGGTCGGCTCTCGGTTGGTTTTTTCCCATAGTTTCTTGTTGCTTATTCTTTCCGGCTATTCGATCTTTAGTATGGAGCCAGCTAAGGTACCTGTTGATGAAAGTCTGCAACCTATTGGAAATCCTTTTCGTGACGCACACGCAGTGCAAGTTTCTGACCAGTATAGAAGAACCGACTTGGCATTGGTGTTGAAAATGTGAATCCTGTTCCTTATGCTGAGTGAGTGCAGAAGATTTCCAAACTCTTTTCAGGTTGGTGAAGGTGTATTTTGCCTTCCTGATTCTGACTTTGACATCTTCATCTGTTCCGTACCCTGTAGTTGAAACAATGCCTCCTAGATAAGTGAAGGAGGCAACCTCTGTTAAATCTCTCCCGCTGATGGTGATTGGTACTGGTTGTTGTTGTTGCTGTTGCTTTTGATTGGTTATCTTCATCACCTCCACCGTCTCTGTGGTTTGAAAGATTTATTGATGTGGAGTTGCTAAACCCACGCCCAAACCTCCCTCTTTACCCGGACCGGCTAGAAAACTAGCGAGCAAGTTAACTAGGCAAAGTTTTCAACGAATAAACCTTCGATTACATCACAAGCAATGGGATAAACTTACCTATTCCTGTAACTTACATCAAAGACATCATCTTAATGTGTACAGAAAATATTAGATTCACCTTCCAAGGAAAGGCATACAAACAAATCGATGGTGTTGCGATGAGGAGACCTCTGGAGCCCCTGTTAGCAGGTATATTCATGTCGAAATTAGAGAAACAAATGCAAGGTATGCTTGGGGAACTTATGCTATTTAAAGGTCGTTATGTAGATGATACTCTTATTATTGGTAATAATAGTAAATCTGTTGAAAACTTTATTACCCTATTTAATCATATTCATCCAAATATCCGAGTGACTTCCGAACTAGAATCGAATAACAAACTCGGTTTCCTCGATATTACAATGGCCAGGAGAGATGACGGTACGATTCAGCGGTCTATTTTTCGTAAACAGACATGGAGTGGACAGTATCTTCATTTTACCAGTTTTGTTCTTATCCAGTATAAACGTTCCCTAGTGAAATGTTTGTTCTCAAGGGCCCGAAAAATATGCACGAGTGACACACTGATGGATGAGTTTCAAAATATACATTCAGTTTTATTAGCTAATGGGTATCCGGAAAACTTTATCACTTGTCACAGTAAAGAAAGACCACATCTCGAAAAGACAGCTACAGCTATCTTTATTAACTTACCATTCAAGAATGACCAGATTATGCAGTTGATAGCTAGCTCAAAGACTTCGGTCAGATATCAAAAGCACATTCTACGCCGCATCTCTTTTTCTCACATCCCGAACATTTTCGATCCCTGTACCTACCTACGATTAAAGGACGAAATTCTGTGGACTCTACTTCAAACTGTATCTACAAGTTCAGCTGCAGCTGAGGTGACACCTATATAGGTAGAACCAACAGAATGTTCCAATGTGGTCGTCGAAAAGAACATGTTCCAAAATGGCTACTAAACCATATAGAAAATCCCAACGCGATTAATCTGAATAGAAATCCAGCATCATCCATTGCAAAACACTTATTAATGTCAGGTCACAAAACCAATATTAATGACTGTTTCACAACTATTTCACCACATAACTCTAATTCAAGGTTGGTTATTGAAGGTGATGGAAGCACTTTGCATTAATCACATACAGCCTAAACTGTGTGTACAAAAAGCAATAGACTTCAATCTTCACCTACCCTGGACTACTTGACCTATTTAAATATGATTGGTCATTAGTATGTACTTTTGTTTTTTATTTAACTGAGTAATTGTTATGAACCTTATTTTATTATTGTTAACTATATTAGTTGTAAAGCGGTTGTAAAGAAACTATGAAATGACGATATCATCTCGCGAAATTTGTCTTCTTAATGCCTTATTCGAATAAACCTGAGTTGTTTTTCTGTCTCCATGAGATATATACGACTACCTACTTACTTGTCTACTTTGGTGGGCATTTCATTTTTCATGAAGACAGCGAGAGAGAGAAAGAGTGAGTGAGACAGAGAGTACAGATGACAGACTTTCGGAAATCTGACATAAATGATTCATTCGTGTTGATGAATGATTTATACAACAATAATGACCGTTATGTCGCCATTTCACATTAACATTCATTTCTTCGCCTTCATATATATATATATATTTCTATTTATAAAGTTGGAAACAGTTTGAATAAAACATTAGAGCAGAATAATACATGGAATTACTATTATTATTATTATTCTATTTCTTGAACTGTCTTCAATTACATACAAAACAATTTGCTGACAAGCATGATAGATGTTCCTTAGATGCCGCTGCTGTCTTATATCATAATACTGTCTCCAGTTTTAAAAAAGAGGTGTTAAATTTGTTCGATATGTCTTGCTAGACTATACATCTTCCTTTTGACTCTATACCTAGGCCTGTTCTGTTAAACAAGCCTGTTATGTGTGCATAGCTGCCAACCGACCTTACCTTCAGTTCATACTACCTACATTGAACTCTAACTATAGTGTTCTGCTGAATCTTGCTGCACTATTCACAAAACCTATTCTTTTTACTCTTTAAGAGTTTAACATCTTATAAACTAATCTGTTCATTAGGACGCATGCACACATATATAATATGTTCATAAATCTGTCT
>CALYDE020000723.1:949245-1014741 GCA_944472155.2 Trichobilharzia szidati
AGTTTTCAATGGTTCTCTAACTGCTGATATCAATCCGTAGTCAAACTTGAAAGTAGGCTTAGATTTTCTAAGATTATCTAAGAATGTGAACAAAATAAGGCATGAACTCTCAGTGGTATTTGGCACCATTCGAGGGATATCTTTGGTAGTTGATGGTGTGCTCGAAAATTAATCACAAAAGCATATTTCATCGAAGACTTACAAGCGAAAATCGGCAAACTGGTCGAAGAAGCAGCAAAGACAGGACTCCAGGTGGACATAGACAAGACGGAGGTTATGAAAATATCCAAGCGACAACAACAACAGCAACATCCAGCGCCAATCACCATCAACGGGAGGGACTTGAAAGAGGTTACTTCATTCACTAATCTAGGAAGCATTGTCTCAACTACAGGAGGAACCGACGAGGATGTCAAATCGAGAATCAGCAAGGCGAGAAACACATCCATCAACCTCAAGCCAATCTGGAAATCTTCGTCACTCAGCATCAACAACAAAATTCGGATTTGCAATACAAACGTCAAGTCAGTCACTTCTTCTATACGGATCAGAAACTTGGCGCGTCACAAAGAATATTTCCAACAGGTTTCAGACCTTTATCAACAACTGTCTTCGTTCTATACTGAAGATCAGATGGCCGGAAAGAATCACCGACGAGAAACTATGGGAACAAACGAAAACAAGAACCGATTCGCCCAACAAATATGCAGGAGAAAGTGGAGATGGATTTGACACTCGCTGAGGAGGCCGCTGGGTGACATCGCGCATCAGCCCATTGCTCGAGTGGAACTCAAAAGGGAAGCAACGAGTGGGACGTCTAAGGGTGACACGGAGGAGATCATGTGAAGAGGAGTTGAAACAATATGGACTAACATGGATGCAAGTGAAAAGCACAGCAGAAGACAGAAGCAAGTGGAGACATACAGTTGAAGCCCTATGTTCCACTAGGGACCCAAGGGAACAATAATAATGAATATCATATATCCAATGCCCAAATTTTTTCAAACTGTTAAAAGTGAACTTGGTTTGGACATATATAACATAAATTATCTATGAAGAAGCGCAACGTTTATTCTTTCGTATCCATGCATGTAGACATTTATTAGCTCTAGTTTGACTGGGAAAATGTGGAAACTTTTTACAGTGGAAACACCAAAAAAATGCAAAAGAATTTCTAGAAGCCTGGTGCTCAGATGAGCCAGCCAGTGATTGACAGGCATATTACTATAGATTAAATTTATCAGCTAATAAAGAATAAGTCATATGGCAAAAGAGCTCAAATCCTAAATCAATAAAAACTGTCAGTACCCAGGCATATTGACAACCGATCACGACAAAGGTTGTCAGGACATACAGTTATATATAATTCGTGCAGTGAATTTAAACAAGTTCACTTTATAAGTTAATTGGTGGATGGTGACTAGCAGTTGAATCCAGGATGAGCATTTCGTCCTATTTAGGGCCCATCAGCGAATGGATGTACCTGCATTCCGCATTGAGTGGTGATGTTCTCAACGAGGCTCAAACCCAGTTCACTTTATGTTCAAGTTTGCACAGAAGTTTCTTCCGAAAGGAGGACAATAAAAATTTCGCAATTAAATCATCATTCACTTCAGAATACACAAGCAAAACAAAATACAACTTACTGCCTGTTAAAACTCTATATTTCCAAATCAAACAAATATTAACGAATACTATTTAATATTATTATTCCTTTGCCTTCAGAGTGGAGCATGGGGCTTCACCAACACATCTCCAGTTTGTTCTGTTCTCCGCCGTCCTTTTCAGCTGGCTAGCTCCACAACTGACCAAACTCTCTAATCTCCTCCTCACACGATCTCCTCAATGTCACCCTCTCACTGACTTCCCATTTGGATTCCACTCGAGCAATGGTCTGGCGTGCGATGTCATTCGACAGCCTCCTCAATGTATGCCCGATCCATCTCCACTTTCTCCTACATATTTTTTTAGCGGTCGGCTCTCGGTTGGTTTTTTCCCATAGTTTCTTGTTGCTTATTCTTTCCGGCTATTCGATCTTTAGTATGGAGCCAGCTAAGGTACCTGTTGATGAAAGTCTGCAACCTATTGGAAATCCTTTTCGTGACGCACACGCAGTGCAAGTTTCTGACCAGTATAGAAGAACCGACTTGGCATTGGTGTTGAAAATGTGAATCCTGTTCCTTATGCTGAGTGAGTGCAGAAGATTTCCAAACTCTTTTCAGGTTGGTGAAGGTGTATTTTGCCTTCCTGATTCTGACTTTGACATCTTCATCTGTTCCGTACCCTGTAGTTGAAACAATGCCTCCTAGATAAGTGAAGGAGGCAACCTCTGTTAAATCTCTCCCGCTGATGGTGATTGGTACTGGTTGTTGTTGTTGCTGTTGCTTTTGATTGGTTATCTTCATCACCTCCACCGTCTCTGTGGTTTGAAAGATTTATTGATGTGGAGTTGCTAAACCCACGCCCAAACCTCCCTCTTTACCCGGACCGGCTAGAAAACTAGCGAGCAAGTTAACTAGGCAAAGTTTTCAACGAATAAACCTTCGATTACATCACAAGCAATGGGATAAACTTACCTATTCCTGTAACTTACATCAAAGACATCATCTTAATGTGTACAGAAAATATTAGATTCACCTTCCAAGGAAAGGCATACAAACAAATCGATGGTGTTGCGATGAGGAGACCTCTGGAGCCCCTGTTAGCAGGTATATTCATGTCGAAATTAGAGAAACAAATGCAAGGTATGCTTGGGGAACTTATGCTATTTAAAGGTCGTTATGTAGATGATACTCTTATTATTGGTAATAATAGTAAATCTGTTGAAAACTTTATTACCCTATTTAATCATATTCATCCAAATATCCGAGTGACTTCCGAACTAGAATCGAATAACAAACTCGGTTTCCTCGATATTACAATGGCCAGGAGAGATGACGGTACGATTCAGCGGTCTATTTTTCGTAAACAGACATGGAGTGGACAGTATCTTCATTTTACCAGTTTTGTTCTTATCCAGTATAAACGTTCCCTAGTGAAATGTTTGTTCTCAAGGGCCCGAAAAATATGCACGAGTGACACACTGATGGATGAGTTTCAAAATATACATTCAGTTTTATTAGCTAATGGGTATCCGGAAAACTTTATCACTTGTCACAGTAAAGAAAGACCACATCTCGAAAAGACAGCTACAGCTATCTTTATTAACTTACCATTCAAGAATGACCAGATTATGCAGTTGATAGCTAGCTCAAAGACTTCGGTCAGATATCAAAAGCACATTCTACGCCGCATCTCTTTTTCTCACATCCCGAACATTTTCGATCCCTGTACCTACCTACGATTAAAGGACGAAATTCTGTGGACTCTACTTCAAACTGTATCTACAAGTTCAGCTGCAGCTGAGGTGACACCTATATAGGTAGAACCAACAGAATGTTCCAATGTGGTCGTCGAAAAGAACATGTTCCAAAATGGCTACTAAACCATATAGAAAATCCCAACGCGATTAATCTGAATAGAAATCCAGCATCATCCATTGCAAAACACTTATTAATGTCAGGTCACAAAACCAATATTAATGACTGTTTCACAACTATTTCACCACATAACTCTAATTCAAGGTTGGTTATTGAAGGTGATGGAAGCACTTTGCATTAATCACATACAGCCTAAACTGTGTGTACAAAAAGCAATAGACTTCAATCTTCACCTACCCTGGACTACTTGACCTATTTAAATATGATTGGTCATTAGTATGTACTTTTGTTTTTTATTTAACTGAGTAATTGTTATGAACCTTATTTTATTATTGTTAACTATATTAGTTGTAAAGCGGTTGTAAAGAAACTATGAAATGACGATATCATCTCGCGAAATTTGTCTTCTTAATGCCTTATTCGAATAAACCTGAGTTGTTTTTCTGTCTCCATGAGATATATACGACTACCTACTTACTTGTCTACTTTGGTGGGCATTTCATTTTTCATGAAGACAGCGAGAGAGAGAAAGAGTGAGTGAGACAGAGAGTACAGATGACAGACTTTCGGAAATCTGACATAAATGATTCATTCGTGTTGATGAATGATTTATACAACAATAATGACCGTTATGTCGCCATTTCACATTAACATTCATTTCTTCGCCTTCATATATATATATATATTTCTATTTATAAAGTTGGAAACAGTTTGAATAAAACATTAGAGCAGAATAATACATGGAATTACTATTATTATTATTATTCTATTTCTTGAACTGTCTTCAATTACATACAAAACAATTTGCTGACAAGCATGATAGATGTTCCTTAGATGCCGCTGCTGTCTTATATCATAATACTGTCTCCAGTTTTAAAAAAGAGGTGTTAAATTTGTTCGATATGTCTTGCTAGACTATACATCTTCCTTTTGACTCTATACCTAGGCCTGTTCTGTTAAACAAGCCTGTTATGTGTGCATAGCTGCCAACCGACCTTACCTTCAGTTCATACTACCTACATTGAACTCTAACTATAGTGTTCTGCTGAATCTTGCTGCACTATTCACAAAACCTATTCTTTTTACTCTTTAAGAGTTTAACATCTTATAAACTAATCTGTTCATTAGGACGCATGCACACATATATAATATGTTCATAAATCTGTATGTGGAAATCTATTGGAAGCACTCACTAAGAAAGCTAGGGAAATTGAATGTGAGGTACGAACGTGTCTGGAACCAAGTAATATTTTTGCTGTAGCCCTAACAATCAGAGCCTAACATCATAAAAGGAGGGAGGGTGGCGCATGCTGATCAGTAGATATGGTGGTGGACACTAAGGTTAATCGCCCCATTCTGCAGGAACAGCAATATGCAGTTTGACGGCTCGAGATTTCTATGAGGGCTTGAATCTTTATCTTGAAAAAGATAATGATGATTGCCTAGACAGATCATGCTTCTACCTTTAAACATATATCATTCGGTCAGCCTATTGCTGAGATGCGACCACGTGGACTCTGCACAGATTTATGGGGCATCTTATAAATTAACATGCTTTCCTTTGTTGTATCTTCGAATATCACTTAACAATGTCTCATCTCATTCATTTTCTAATAACGTCTTCACTTGCTCCTAATTATATTCCATTAAACCTAACATTTTATAGCTCTTTATGAATTTCATTCGACTTATTTTATTCCTATTCTCTATAGAGTACGGTTGTACACCAAATACACAAAAAGGTATGTAATAAAAACAACCGGCTTGTGGATAATTGTATTAAACCAAAAATGGACATCATGATAGTAAGATCTATATGGGTAGCACTATACATTGCAAATGAACTTTGTCAACCTAGGGATTATGGTCTCCCATTGTATTTCCCCTATGAATGCATCTATTAGTGATACATTGCACTTACCTATTTCATTACACTTTAATGATTCACCTTAGCATCTTTACTTTTCTAAAACAGCTTACTATACCTTGTAAACGTTGTACTTACCTCAATATTGGTTGGTTATCGTATGCCTACAACTACGGGTTGAAAACGAAACGAAGTCGATTTTCCTGCGCAACCTGGAGGACTACTGTTTAATTCAATACTGATACGACATGGGTCAGACAATGAGTGTATATATATATATATCAAATATTTAGCTGTTGAAACATTATTAGCTGGTAGACAATCTACTATTTCGCATTATATCATACTTGATCGTGCCTGTAAAAATGGCATGCATTTTCATGTAAATTTATGTTTATATGAAAATATACATTATTATTATTATAAAACAAACAGAGCACTGGATTGATTAACAGTTGCATCCGCGTTTTTCTGATAGGAATCAGTACAAATGTCCATTCACTGCCAGTGTCCCTCAAGGTGTTGTTCTTTCTTCTTTTCTGTATCCCCGCCCTCCTTCTTACATGACTTGCATCTCATTCTGATGAAGATAATTTTGTTTAGTGTGTGCTGATGATTTCACTGTTTTCCATGTCTGTTATTTCCTAGTCAGACTGTCCTAAAATGAGTGACATTTTATTAGGAATTAGTCAGTGTTCCTTGTCGAATAGTCTTAAGCTAAATCTTTCCAAAAATCAGATTGTTAATTTCACTTTCCGACAAAAACGCGATTTACATGAACTGGGTCGTTCCCATGGTTCTGGTACCACAGGAGGCACGGAAGTTGAAACAAAGTCGAATGTCGAATATCTAGGATTATTTCGATAAAGAATGAAAGACGAAATTTACAGTATATAAAGATATCATTATAATTCACAGTTTCACATCAGCTCCACACCACTGGCTGAAATTACAATGGTTATATAAATGATAATAACATACTTTAATATTTAAATGGTAGTAGAGAAGAAAGAAATACTATAAAAGTGACGCATTGAAAATGTAAACATTACAATTTTTAGTTTAAGTTTTCATTATCAATTTGTGTGCTTTCAAAGTAGAAAAAGGGAGGAGGGGTACGACAGAAAACAGAAAAAAGTTTAACAAACAGTGTTGGCTTGTCGGTTCACATAGCCACTCAGTTTATAAGATTGAGACTTGCTCAGTGAGTTGAAATCACTGGAGTAGATGACTAATTAATTTAATGAAAATTTATTTACTATAGGGGTGAGAGATTAATCACACTCTCTTTCTGTATGCATAAGTTTGGTATGAATCGTTTTATTGCGACCACTTCGATAAATCGTAGCAAATTCGCTGTCCTTTGTCTATTTAATATTTTGAAGGACTCAGAAATCACTACGAGATGTCTAGTGATTGCACTTTGTAAATATCTGCTTCTTTGTAAGTTCCTTAGAATATGCTCTGAAAACCGGATAGAAGTCCTTCTTCCTGTCCTTCCAATGTATTTGCTGCAGCAGGTGCACGTAAATGTATAAATGCAGTTGGAGGTAACATCAGTAACATCCAGTTTCGACTGGCTTATAGAGGATATAGTTCTGTATAGCGTCACCAGCTTAGCTGCATGGAAGCATCTCTTTATTGCTCCTGTCATCCTCTTGTCAATCTTTTGTGATAATGCTTCTCCTTTGAATGGGAGACGAATGAACACTTCCTTCTTTTCAACTGTTGGATACTTCTCTTTCTCATTCCTTTCTTTGTTGTACTTTAGGATAAATCCCTTTGAATACCCGTTTTGCTTTAGGCATTTGTCAACAAAGCCTAACTCGTTTTCAACCTTCTTAGTCGAAAATAACTTCCTGACTCTGTCGAACAGTGTTCTTACTAATCTCCGCTTATAGCTCATAGAACAGAAGCTGTTGTAGTGAAGGTATTGTCCAGTCCAGGTTTCTTTTCTGTACATGGACTTTTCAACCGTTCCATCGTTTCTTCCTTTTACATTTAGGCGCAAGTAATTGGACTCGTTGTTGTGTGCATATTCCATGGTGAATTTAATGTTTGGGGGGGGGGGGTATCTCATTAGGGTGGTCAAATAATACGGATGCCTGACTCATGCCATGACAAACAACAAACGTATCATCGACATATCGGCGATTGTAGGTCGTTCCATTGATAGCAGAGCTCAGTTGTGTCTGTTTGAGGTAGCCCGTGAAGATATCAGCTAGAATAGGTCCGAGAGGTGAACTTATCGGGACCCCATCAATTTTTCGGTAAATGTGGTTGTTAAATTTGAATTGTATATCTTTTGTGCAAATAATTAGTGATCGCTTCAACTCTGTTTCAGGTAGTGGTAGTAGATCCGTTTGAATTATGTCTTTCTCTTATCTTTCCTGGTATTTCAACTTCATTTTAATCCGTAGAAAGATATTCAATCTAACCTTCTGCGTGAAGAATTTAGGACAGTCCAGGATTTCTCAATGTCTCCTCTAATAGTTCCTTAATTCTTATACTCTAAATATTATTCTTTATTGTTCCCCCTTAATCTTCCCTGGCCTATTTAAGAAAGACTCTGTTACACTGTGAGGGGCATTAGAAGTTGTCAGTGGGGAAAGTGAGCTGTCAGTAAACCAACGTGGTAATACTCTTTTAGACAGGCACATGGACTCACGCAAGAAATTGATGAATATCATTTTGGCGAACTCTGAACACCCTCTGTATGTACAGCTCACCCCTTACATCCAATCAGATAGGATTAGAAACAATTACAGGAGACTATATGCTCAGGTGTTTAAGTATAAAAACTCTATGATACCTTATTTGGCCAGGACACATTTTATATGATGAGAAAAGTGGTAGGTATGAAAGTGCTAACTTACTTCGAGGCTGTAAGTAAGTGGCCATTTTTATTATTTTTGTCATTAATAGACTGTTGTTACTGTTGATTTTTAATTTTAATCTTACATCCGTATTCTTGGTCCCCGGCCGACGCACTCCTATACGTCGCTAAGCCAGTAATAAGACTGGCAAAGAGAGAAGGTTTGACATGGGGCTAGAAACGCTGCCCCGTAAAAAAATAGACACCACTGCTAATGGAACTCCAAGCCTCTAGCTTGAAGCCCTATGTTCCACTGGAAACGTAAAGGAATAAAAAAACTCATATTCTTGATTGACATTATTATCAATGTAAATGTCCTGTTAATTATCCACCACCACGCCCCTCCAGTGACTGTGTAATGCAAAGAGAAAATAAGACGTAGTACTGTTCTACATAATTATAATTCTCCAATGTATCAAATTTACTAGCAGTTAATTGGTGGATGGTGACTAGCAGTGGAATCCAAGATAACGCTCATTTCGTCCTGTTTGGGACTCGTCAGCAACTGGATGTACCTGCATTCCTCAGTGAGTGGTGATGTTCCCACCACCGAGGCTCGAACCCAGTGCACATAATTTCAAACGCCAAAGCGTTATCCACTAGACCACTCAAGCCACGAGAGCCACAGTCCCTTGTGCAATGGGTCATATTAATTATTGAATTGAATTTTAGATTTTCCCGTCGATTGACTGAACTGAAGTGCTCGGTCTCAGGCTGACAAATTGGCTTCTTGGGCAGAAACTTCAAACTTACTGTTTGAAGTAAAGCCAATAATAATGTTATTGTAATAAAGAATTTTAACGTATCCCTTTTTGGTTCATTTAATAGAAATTTATTCAACCTGTTACTAGTGAATAGTGTAACAATGTCATAGGGAATTGAAGCGAGGTGATAATAAGTTGTGGAGAGGTGATATGAGCTCATATATATGATAAGAATAATAGTTCTCAAAGAAGAATATTCTTTTCAATAAATTCCCCTCTTCAGAGGTTCTTACAATTATAAAATAGAATATTCGTTGTCGTTACAATACAATGGCCAGTTATACGGCGGATACATTTTTGTTTTATGGGGTGTCAAAATAAACAATAGTAATTGTGTGACAAACGTGCTCTGGGGTGAAATCGATTAGAAAATATTGTAAAATGGGAGACGGTAATGATGGTGATTAGTCATAATAAATTCGGAGAATGTAGGGTAGGAAAAATTGACAAGTCAGTTCAAAGTTATAAAAGGCGTCAGGTGAGGGGCTAGTACAAAGTAGCATGGTATTAGAGAGGAGGTAGTAAGAGTGGAATGAGAGGTTCATCATGAAATAACCAATATGTGTGAAATGAAACAGGTGGAGGCATATTATTGAGAAAAGAGATAATATCACTAATAATAAGTCCGGATAACATAATTGGAAAATTCGATAGTACTGAGAGTGGTGGGCTGGTGCACGATGTTAAACAACGGTATCCTCAGTATGTGTCAGACCCATATCATATGAAATTCATGGAGAGCATTTTACTATTCATATCCGACAGACCGGAATCCAATGGTTGACACTTTTCAACTTCTCAAAATCTCACTGTACATTTCACTATGAACCAACAACACCTAAAGAATTATTTTTAAATAACCCAGAAGCGATGGACGTAGGCCTTGTCTTAACTTGAGACTCTTCAGCAACGTGCTCCCACTACTCAACAATGAATAAAGCAGGGGACATTCAGGTTTTAAGACCAACTTGCTAACCATTCAGTCACTTGGACGACACTTTAGTGACTCGTGAATAATAACTTCCGTAAGTTCTCGAAATACCTACAGCCACCAACCATTGTTTTAATGAGAATGCTCTTCACGACGATAAGCCCCATCCCACCAGTTGTCACTTTTAATTACAACTTCTGGGAGCTAATGTCATAGACGCTAATCAACCACAGATTGAACTGCGTTCACAGAACAACTTCAGTTTAGGAGTCACTGGAGGGGAAAGAATGAGAAGTTCAGCAAACAAATGTCTTCTCAACGATTTCATCCTCTAAAGAAACTGTACAACCACATTCACATAAGCAGGTTTACATAGATACAATTATTATATTAGTCAACATAATAATAGAGGCAGATTAAGGGCAGGAAAGTTTGAAGATGATAATATAGATTATACTAGGAGCGAAGAAACAAAATTACACAGGATTAAAAAAAAATAGCTTTTAACGGATACAGGTGTGAATGGGATGAGCACCGTATTTACAGACAGAAAGATGGAATTGCCATGGGTTCTCCTCTTACCCGCTTTTGGCAGACTATTTTGTGGTCAATTTGGAAAATGGGATCTTAAAATCAGCAACAGACAAGTAACCGCCGTACAAAAGGTATGTCTACGATACTTTTTATAGACTCTCTTGATGATTTCGATTTAAACTGCATCTTACAAGAGTCTAATATTGCCATCCTTCAATTAAATTCACAATGGAACTTGGAAATGAATCGACAATTCCACTTCTTGATGTAGAATTGACAAAAAGAGATGATGAAACTCTGAAAAGAATAATACACAAAAAACCATCATAGGATAGCCAACTGACAGACTTCTATAGTTGGATACCTGTCCGTTCGAAAAAGAGCTGTCATCATCTCAGTGGTCCACCGTATCAGAACAATTTGAAGTATTGATTGCTTAGAAGGAGAGTTCGTGTTTCTCAAAAATATACTGTGTCAAAATAGAAACACAGCAATTTTCGTGGAGAATAACACATAACCGAAGCCGAAAGGAAAAGAATACATTTCAGTACCAAAGAATATACTGTATATGAATCTGGATTACAGGGGAGACTTAGCTGCAGATATCCTAAGAAGGACAATCTGTACTTCCCTAAAGAAGATCTTTCCTGCAGAAATCCTAAGAGTGATATCCTCTAGTCACCCACTGCTTCTAAGCAATGTGAATGACAAACCTCCACATATGACCACTACACTTTGCACACAACAGTTCAATCGCTCTTAAGGAGCTAGGTACAAAGATCGTTCTATGAGGGACTTATCAAAATGTGTTAGAGGACACTGCCCAGCATGTACCCCAAAAGCCCTAGCCATATGAATCGGAAGGACGGAACTATGTTTCCAAAAGAAACCATTCCAACGTCTACACTTACCATGTATCTAGTTCGGTTGGACTCTTTTTTTCATTTCCTCCATTTTTTCATCTTCCGCTGTAAAAAGACTATTAATTCAATTTGTTTCCAAGCTCATCTCATTCATACGAGTATTCATTAAAAACTACTTTTATATCCTCCGTAATTTTATTTCTGAGCCCCTAATATAACCTATATTAACATACTCGAACTTTCCTGTCAAGTTGAAAGTTATCATAGCCTCTAATCTGCCTTCATTATTATGTCGACTAATATGATAATAGTCTCTATATAAACTTGTGTATGTGAATGTGACTGTACAGCTTCTTTTGAGGATGATATCCGTCTGTTGAGGTTTTCGTTCATTTCTCTCTGATCTCCTGACAGGTATTCTCTACGATTTATTATTATTATTGTTCCCTTTGGTTCCTAGTGGAACATAGGGCTTCAACTGCACGTCTCCACTTGCTACTGTCTTCTGCTGTACTTTTCACCTGCTTCCATGTTAGTCCATACTGTTTCAACTCCTCTTCACACGATCTCCTCCATGTCACCGTCAGACGTCCCACTTACCGCTTCTCTTTCGGGTTCCACTCGAGCAATGGCCTGACGCGCGATGTCAGCCAGAGGCCTCCTCAGTGAGTGTTCAATCCATCTCCACTTTCTCCTGCATATTTGTTGAGCGATTGGTTCTTGTTTTGTTTGTTCCCATAGTTTCTTGTTGGTGATTCTTTTCGACGGCCATCTGATCTTCAGTAAAGAGCCAGCGAAGACAGTTGTTGATGAAGGTCTGCAACAGGCTGTTGGAAATATTCTTTGTGACCCGCCAAGTTTCTGATCCGAACGTGTAGAAGAACTGACTGACTTGACGTTTGTATTGAAAATCCGAATTTTGTTGTTGATGCAGGCTGAGTCACGAAGATTTCCAGATTGGATTCAGGTTGATGAATGTGTTTCTCACCTTCCCGATTCTCAAACTGACATCTTCGTCCGTTCCTCCTGTAGTTGAGACAATGCTCTCTAGATAAGTGAATGAAGTAACCTCTTTCAAATCCCTCCCGTTGATGGCGATTGGTGCTACGATTTAAGGGACTATTAACAACCACGGAGCACTGAACAGTTGTTTCATCCTAACTTTGAACTCTTCAGTATTGCGCTCACACATGATTCTACCAACGATGAAACATGGTGACTTCTGTGATATTCAAGTATTGGTTTTGTAGGGTTTTTGTTTGATTGCTTGGAGAGTTTCATCATGATCTGACATCAGTTAGAGTAGATGAAATCCTTCAACCAATCAAACAAAACCCCTATAAAACCAATACTTGAATATCAATGAGATGCTCACTAGCCACTGGCCCTATTCAGGTATGTAGTTACCTGGGATTCTAGTGGAGAGCCATGACCAGTATGGTAAGGCAGGTAGAAAGTGAGGACAATCACTCATCTAAGACACTGAGAAGTGGTTGCACTATGTCGTGGCTTAATGGTCTATGAGCTCGCTTTGTAACCAGAAGGTCCTGGGTTCAAGCCTTAGCGTTTGGTGCGTACTGATGAGGAGCCCCTGGCTAGGACGAAACAATTGACTGTCTAGTACTCCCAGGTAGTTTTCCAGTGGTTTTCCATTCGATGTCAGCTCATAATGAAATCCTCCAAGTTCTCCGATTCTCGCATATGACAAAATATCACCTAATGTCACTTGAAGGAATAGTAGCCTTGACAACTGAACCAGTTTTTTGATAAATATTTCCTTATCAAAGCACTTAATTTAAGAACTTCTTGGTAGTTAAAAGTATGATGAATAAATGAGGGAATTTTTCAGTTTTTCCATTACTTTTTTTTCGTTGAAACAATGAATATTACATTTTCCTCAAATTAATTTTAAATTCAAATTAAAACATTTTACAAAAAAAAAGCAAATAATATCATTACGAATAATTTTCAATATCTGTGAATGTTAGATAAGAAGGAAATAATTATGCAATAAGCTGACGAGATTACGAACGTACTAAGATGTCTGATAGTCAACTTTGATTAATGGTTCCTTGATTCTCTTTTATATTCTCTTCTTTTTGGAAGTTTATGAAAAATCCCCATTCGAATATTAATAGACAGAAGACCAGCAGTTCAGAGAAGAGTCTCTTCCCCGCGGCGAATTCATTTTCATAGCTGTACAATCGCAAATATATATATGGTTGTTGTGTATATGTGTGTACATTAAATTCTCCAAACGAAAATACAATTAGTAAGTTCAGATGAATAGGATGTTGAAATAAGAGGGTAGTAACAAAAGTGATGAGTTGTCATACACGATTGTTAAAGAAGAGTTATGTAATAACACGAATAGTTTGATGAAAGAGTTGTTCTCAGGGTGTACATGGAAACAAAATAACTCACGGAATTATGCAAGAGTTTTAAGCAGTTAGAAAAATAAGCATACAAGAAAAAGTTAAGTCGAATCAACAGAGTTGTTACCATGATAGTAGAAGGAGTTGAATAATTTTCTTTTGTAGGCATAGTTCGGGTTCTTCTAACTGAATAGCTAGCGCTTCTGCATTGCGAAGAAGATGGAAACATATTGTCTCAGGCAGGTTGTTCTTCGCTTTGTAGATTACTTTGAAGGAGGAGGTGTTTGTCGATATGAAATTGTGGTGAGAGCTGCCTACTAGCCAAATTGGTAGACAGTAATTTATGCCAATGTATACGTTCACAAGATTTCTCGTGAGAAAATATGAACAAAGACTGATTCAAAACCGACCACAGCAGACTTTGCATAGGTGGATACAGTTAACATATAGATGATCTGACATTCAAGAAACAGTCGCAAAGAGATGAAAGATTAACTTTAAGTGAGAAACAATCAGTCAGAAGACTGTGTTTGTTTGCTTAACTAATCTATAATAATGTACATGAAAATATATAAATATGCTTTGATTTCCTTAATAAACGATCTGTTGCCTGGCCCTTGTCTTCTGTTGTTACAAAATGACCAGTGGTGACGAGATGTTCGATTATTGTACTCTTTATACGACCAATACTTCCTTTCTGCAGCCACGCTGTAAGTGCCTACTTTAAAAAAAGAGAGAAATTACTATGCAATCAAAGTACTTCACTTTACGTGGAGATAACAGAAAGTTTCTCCGCTTGCACGTGCACACACACCCACAAATAATGAAAATAGAAAGACATTTGAAAAAAAGAGTTGGAAGACATCCGGTGTACATCATCTGTTTTGTCTACATGCAATTCACTTCTTTCTGCTCCAAACCGTAGAAAAATACTTTTTAGGACATTAGAGACAAAAAAATAAGAAGTTCACTTATGGATTTCTTCTTCAAAAAAGCTATACAATCACAGTTTCTCACATAATTTTTCACCCACGCAAACCGACTCCAGGACTGGTAACCTGTTGCATTCTTATTTCCAAAATGGAATGCAGTAATACTGTTCATAAGGATGAATCTTCCTTTGCCATGCTTACTGAAGCTGGTGTTTCTCAGGGTACTGTTCTTTCTCCTTTTCTTTTTTCTTCCTTTTTACATGACCTACCTCTTCGGAATGAAATCAACTTCGTCAGGTACGCTGATGATATAGCCGTCTCGCTTCCTGATAAGTACCAATCTGACTGTTGCAAACTAAACTGTGTTTTGGCGGATATCAGTCAGTGGTCTAAGCTAAATGGTCTTACGTTAAATCCCCCAAGATACCGGACTATTGGCTTCTCCTTTAGACATGAAAGTGATCTACAACGGCTGGTTAGTACACACAATACTTGTAGCACAGAAGGGATTGTAACAGAAATCAGGTCTAACACAAAATACCTTGGTACAGTTTTATCCTCTGACCTTACTTGGCCATCCCATATTTTGTCCAGATCCACGAAAATGTTCCGTCTAAGCTACTACATTAAGAAACTAAAACCATCTGGAATCACTCAACCTCTGCTTTTGCAATCTTTTAACTCATGTATCTTACCTGAGGTACTTTGCAGTCCCCCCTTAGTCTTCCCTGGGCTACTTAAAAAGGACTACGGCACTTTGAGAAGGGTGTTAAATGTTGTCATTAGGGTAAGTGGTGTGCAGCTAAGTCAGCTTGTCACTACATTAGCTGAAAGACATCTAAACTAGTGCGAGAAATGGTCTAAATCTATATTTTTTGACCCGCAACACCTTTTCTATTCTCTACTCTCCCCAACTTGTATCTCATCTGATAGAACTAGAAGTCAGTACAAAAGATAATATGCTCGTACTACTAAGTGTAGGAACTCAACGATACCACATTTGGCGAACCCGTGTTCTATGCGATAGAGACAATGCAAGGCGTGAAACTTATGAACTACTATGTAGTTAGCAAAATAATTGGCCCTCTTATTATCTCCTATTTGTAATCTATGGTGACACTATCTCAACTAACCAACATTCTTAGCTATTAACCTTATTATTATTTACAGTTTTCTTATATATATATATATATGACTTCACTGTCACTACAAATACAATATACTAACTGCAACTGACAATCCTGTAATATTATGCTTATAATTGTTTTTAATATTATTCGATAAAATCACATTCAATATTGCACGAAACGCTGAAATTTCTACACTGTAACATTAATGCAGTTTTGAAATAAAGCTTATCATTATTTGATTGGTTGGAGGATTTCATCATGAGCTGACATCAGTTAGAGAACCACTGGAAAAACTGGAAGTACTGGAAAGCTGTTTCGTCCTAGTTTGGGACTCTTCACAGTACTCACCTACCGGGGTTCGAATCCAGGACCTTCTGGTTACAAGGCGAGCTAGCTCGTAGAACATTGAGCCATTGGGACCCGATCCAATGGCCGGTCCATGAATTATAACTTCTGCCAATTCACGACATAGCGCGACCATTACGCAATGTCTTCTGCGATGAGTTACTGCCTCATTTTTAACCTGCTGTACCCTACTGGTCACGGCTTCCCACTAGAACCCCAGGTTAACTGCCTGAATAGGGCCAGTCGCTTGTGAGCATTGGATTAATTTTCAAGTATTGGTTTTGTAGGGATTTTTTGTTTGATTGGTTGGAGGATTTCATCATTAGCTGACTTCAGTTAGAGAACCACTGGTGGGTGCGTGCTACTAAAGAGTCCCAAAATGGTACGAAACAGCTGTCCAGTACTTCCAGGTTTTCCAATGGTTCTCTAACTGATGTCAGCTCATGATGAAATCCTCCAACCAATCAAACAAAAATCCCTACAAAACCAATACTTGAAAATCTAATTATTATTATTATTAAGTTCACTTATTACTGAATTCATTATAGCAACGAAGAGAGATTAAAGGTGAGATTAGGTAACTGGAGACAATCGACACGAAGCCTTGGACCTAGGACTATTGTTTTTTGGCACTCGTCATCAATGCCTATCCGCAGTCCTAAAGGAACTTATGTCCCTCCTGAGGTTCGAATCCCAGCCATCCAGTGCTACAGACGGAGACGTTACTAACAAGCAATTTGAGTTCACGTGCGACTTCCAGTAGGACTGTTTTAGATACTTTTAATGGACATTGGGTTGTTATTAGTGTTATGCGTCTAATCCTTTGCCTGATGCAAACTGAATCCTTTCAGTCGAGTGGTAAGATACTGATAATAATTTTCAACTTTATACGATTGCGTGAAAGAGTGAATATATATATATATATCACTAGAGGCATAGAAACAAAATTATAAAAGATTACAAAATAGTTGTGTTGTATGTAAACTAAATTTTAATGAAGACGGTTATGAACGGCATGGGCCTAGAAACAAATTTATATAATTGATATAAGCACAAAACTTGGGCACTGTGGTAGAGTACAACTCCATTATGGATAAACTTTTGTTTTTATAAAACCACAGTGTTACACGGTAATATTTACTGATGACCACGTTTCGAGCACAATTTATTACTACTGCTCATAATCATATCAAGATACTATTCACACGACTTTCTTGCTTCATTTATATACATGAGTAAAAATTGACTGGACATTTGAATAAAATCAACACCAGGTATAGTACATTCGGAATTAGTAGTAGTGTCATCAATAAAATGCAATCAGATAGGAAATAAGATGTTCTGTCAGTAAAATAAATAAATAACTTGTTGGGATGTTATAATGTATGGCAACTGAATTATTATTATTTATTATCCTCCTCTGATTTGACTGGCGGTAATAATATCTTCCATATTTCTGGCACTTGCGTTGACTCACTTCTATTGCATCTGTTAGGTGTAAACGTGATGAACAAGGATTCAGTAATCAATCTCTCTCCACCTTCCTATATTACTTTTTGGAATTCTGACTCTGTCCCACCCACTCTATTGTGTGGTTGTGTGTTAATGCATGCAGTGCGATTGCTGAGGTCTTTTCTAAATTACTTATCTTCTCTGGGTCAACCATTCTTACCTTAGCTAAATTCTTATGTTCTGATAATCTCACTAATCCTGATCTTCTAGCATGACCTATGTAGTTGACCTCATAGCCACTGCAAGGTATTTTGTAAATTATATTATTTCGTCTAATTCGGTCAACCTACAGAGCTTGTCCTACCTGAGTGAGTTCCTGGGTTTGAATGCTACCCTAATTCCTGCTTTATCGAGAATCCTACATAGGGAAGGTTTCCTTATGTAGTAAAACTGTAGGTGCCTTATATTAAAGGGAATGAATAAAAAGAGAACTAAGAAGTTAAACAAAACTAAATCCGTGGTGAATGTGGACGTTGGACTAGTTCCTCTCGAACATACAGCTCCAGCTTCTTGATGCATATGGAGGGGACTTCTACAATACACACATCCCATTCACACTTGTCTTCGCTAAAAGATTATTCCACATACTATACAATTATTTTCTAATTCTATGGAATTTGGTTTCTATACCCCCTTATCATCTCTATTCATACTTTTAAACTTTCATATCAAGTTAAACATTTGCAACCTCATTTAATCCCCCTTTGCTACTAATGTTGAATCAAGTTCTAAATTATAACTATGTGGACTTATGCATTAAAATGTTACTGCATAGCATTTTTAGGATGAAATCACCGGAAAGAAATACATGTGATAAGAATAAAGATAATTAAGATGTACTAAGGGGGTAGAGTTGCAGTGGATGAATTACAAAACTTTTAAAGATTATTAAATAAGTGAACTGGCATTAGGATTTTAAAATTGTGGCTCAAGTGATGTTTAAAAAACCAAGAGTACGATAATGATAACAGTAAAGACGGTGAAGATGAAACAAAGTGGAATGAATTCAAGTGGCAAAAAAGAAACAAATTTTTTAAAAAAATGTCTCTATGACTAAAGTAAAGAAATGGGTTTAAACAAGGTGTTTTTGAGCACAGAAGTTAGGTGTCTGCCCATGTATATCATCTATCTAGATATTCGGCTATACCTAAATGGAGAAAATGTAAACAATCTGTCTGACTGGATTTGGCTTTATAGATAAATTTAAAGGATAAATCACATTGGGCTGAATGGTATGACTCCTAGATTGAAGTCTTCGTCATTCTACGCTTACTTTCCATTAACAGAACCGGATTGTGTTCAGCAATGCGTTTACGGAGAATACACTTACAACGTACACTTTAATCAGCTGCATATGAGCATGTGAAAGAGTGTACACCCGTAGAGGAGGACATGAGAGGTAGTTTATCCTTGACACATTGTCGAATCATATTTCAGTTGGTGAATATTAAATATAAGTCAGCTGCATAAAGAGGGCGTTTGATATGTTTCGATAAACCACTTTTAATCACTTAAGCAAGAGTATCACCTGTGAATGACAAACTCATAAGTAGTGTCTTCTTTAGCAATATGATTTCACTGGGGATGATTTCTTTTTTGATGTTTCTGTTGACAAACCTTCTGGGACATCCATTATATACCAGCGTTGTGCGAAGTTTTTCTAGTTCTATATTGACTGTGTCTATGAAGTTGACTTTCTTAATTCTGAAGTATAGAGAAAGAATAAGATTTGTCCTTGTGCCTAGAGGTACTCAACTACTGAAGTTAGTGTACTGCCCCGTGAACGTTGGCTTTCGATATATCGGCCTCTCTTCTATCTATCGTAATATCTAAGAAGTAACATGTGGAACTCGACTCTTCTTCGATAGTGAAAAGCACAGAAGGGCGAGTACGATTAAATTTTCCAAAACGTTCAGTGGTTGCATAGTTATCATCTCGAATAATAATGGTGTTGTCCAGAAAATTTCTTCCAGTCGACGATTCTCTAAGCTCGCCATGAAGACATCCGCTTGAAGATATGCTAAAGAAGACCCCTTGAAGAGTCTGTCTCTTTTGTTATAGGTGATGTAGTTACATCTAAGCTGCAGACCAGGCGTACTTATAAATAATAGCAGCTTTAGATAGTTTGCTGGCGATCCCATATTCATTTTTTTAGATTAATACAATCCCATAGGTAACAGTTGGTTTCTACTAGCGGTACATTTGTAAATAAGGAAAAAAGCATCTAATGAAATCACATAATCATCAGTTGCATTAATTCCATCAACGCAACTGATGAAGTCAAAGGTTTCCGAACGACTACGTTTACATAGATTTCATCTCATTGATTCAAGAATTTCAGCGAAGCATTTAGCTGTAGAATGATAAGGCGAGTTCAGCATATCCAAAGTAGGTCACAGAAGGACACTATCTTTGTGTACCTTCGGGAGACTATATATCCTTTTGTTTAGGCCATTTACGATGGAGATAGACGTAAAAATCAAATTCCTGACGATAACTGATACAAGGATAAAACTTGGGCACTGTAGTGGTGTAGTATAACTCCATTATGGATAAAATTTTATTTCGATAAAGTCACACACAGTGTAGGGTTACACAGTATATATTTACTGATGACCACGTTTCGAGCACAGTTTATTACTACTGCTCATAATCATATCAAGGCAATAATCACACAACTTTCTTGCTTCATTTATACAGATGAATAAAATTTGATCACTGGACATTTGAATAAAATCAATATAAGATGAGAAAGTACATTCGGAAATAATAATATTAGTGTTGACATTAAAATACAATCAGATGGGCAATAAGTTTTTATAGTAAAAATAAGTAAATTGTTAGAATGTGAACTGAATACATTTTAACATTATTTATTATTGTCTGATTTGACTGACTGGTGGTAATAATATCTTCCATATTTCTGGCACTTGCGTTGACTCACTTCTATTGCATCTGTTAGGTGTAAACGTGATGAACAAGGATTCAGTAATCAATCTCTCTCCACCTTCCTATATTACTTTTTGGAATTCTGACTCTGTCCCACCCACTCTATTGTGTGGTTGTGTGTTAATGCATGCAGTGCGATTGCTGAGGTCTTTTCTAAATTACTTATCTTCTCTGGGTCAACCATTCTTACCTTAGCTAAATTCTTATGTTCTGATAATCTCACTAATCCTGATCTTCTAGCATGACCTATGTAGTTGACCTCATAGCCACTGCAAGGTATTTTGTAAATTATATTATTTCGTCTAATTCGGTCAACCTACAGAGCTTGTCCTACCTGAGTGAGTTCCTGGGTTTGAATGCTACCCTAATTCCTGCTTTATCGAGAATCCTACATAGGGAAGGTTTCCTTATGTAGTAAAACTGTAGGTGCCTTATATTAAAGGGAATGAATAAAAAGAGAACTAAGAAGTTAAACAAAACTAAATCCGTGGTGAATGTGGACGTTGGACTAGTTCCTCTCGAACATACAGCTCCAGCTTCTTGATGCATATGGAGGGGACTTCTACAATACACACATCCCATTCACACTTGTCTTCGCTAAAAGATTATTCCACATACTATACAATTATTTTCTAATTCTATGGAATTTGGTTTCTATACCCCCTTATCATCTCTATTCATACTTTTAAACTTTCATATCAAGTTAAACATTTGCAACCTCATTTAATCCCCCTTTGCTACTAATGTTGAATCAAGTTCTAAATTATAACTATGTGGACTTATGCATTAAAATGTTACTGCATAGCATTTTTAGGATGAAATCACCGGAAAGAAATACATGTGATAAGAATAAAGATAATTAAGATGTACTAAGGGGGTAGAGTTGCAGTGGATGAATTACAAAACTTTTAAAGATTATTAAATAAGTGAACTGGCATTAGGATTTTAAAATTGTGGCTCAAGTGATGTTTAAAAAACCAAGAGTACGATAATGATAACAGTAAAGACGGTGAAGATGAAACAAAGTGGAATGAATTCAAGTGGCAAAAAAGAAACAAATTTTTTAAAAAAATGTCTCTATGACTAAAGTAAAGAAATGGGTTTAAACAAGGTGTTTTTGAGCACAGAAGTTAGGTGTCTGCCCATGTATATCATCTATCTAGATATTCGGCTATACCTAAATGGAGAAAATGTAAACAATCTGTCTGACTGGATTTGGCTTTATAGATAAATTTAAAGGATAAATCACATTGGGCTGAATGGTATGACTCCTAGATTGAAGTCTTCGTCATTCTACGCTTACTTTCCATTAACAGAACCGGATTGTGTTCAGCAATGCGTTTACGGAGAATACACTTACAACGTACACTTTAATCAGCTGCATATGAGCATGTGAAAGAGTGTACACCCGTAGAGGAGGACATGAGAGGTAGTTTATCCTTGACACATTGTCGAATCATATTTCAGTTGGTGAATATTAAATATAAGTCAGCTGCATAAAGAGGGCGTTTGATATGTTTCGATAAACCACTTTTAATCACTTAAGCAAGAGTATCACCTGTGAATGACAAACTCATAAGTAGTGTCTTCTTTAGCAATATGATTTCACTGGGGATGATTTCTTTTTTGATGTTTCTGTTGACAAACCTTCTGGGACATCCATTATATACCAGCGTTGTGCGAAGTTTTTCTAGTTCTATATTGACTGTGTCTATGAAGTTGACTTTCTTAATTCTGAAGTATAGAGAAAGAATAAGATTTGTCCTTGTGCCTAGAGGTACTCAACTACTGAAGTTAGTGTACTGCCCCGTGAACGTTGGCTTTCGATATATCGGCCTCTCTTCTATCTATCGTAATATCTAAGAAGTAACATGTGGAACTCGACTCTTCTTCGATAGTGAAAAGCACAGAAGGGCGAGTACGATTAAATTTTCCAAAACGTTCAGTGGTTGCATAGTTATCATCTCGAATAATAATGGTGTTGTCCAGAAAATTTCTTCCAGTCGACGATTCTCTAAGCTCGCCATGAAGACATCCGCTTGAAGATATGCTAAAGAAGACCCCTTGAAGAGTCTGTCTCTTTTGTTATAGGTGATGTAGTTACATCTAAGCTGCAGACCAGGCGTACTTATAAATAATAGCAGCTTTAGATAGTTTGCTGGCGATCCCATATTCATTTTTTTAGATTAATACAATCCCATAGGTAACAGTTGGTTTCTACTAGCGGTACATTTGTAAATAAGGAAAAAAGCATCTAATGAAATCACATAATCATCAGTTGCATTAATTCCATCAACGCAACTGATGAAGTCAAAGGTTTCCGAACGACTACGTTTACATAGATTTCATCTCATTGATTCAAGAATTTCAGCGAAGCATTTAGCTGTAGAATGATAAGGCGAGTTCAGCATATCCAAAGTAGGTCACAGAAGGACACTATCTTTGTGTACCTTCGGGAGACTATATATCCTTTTGTTTAGGCCATTTACGATGGAGATAGACGTAAAAATCAAATTCCTGACGATAACTGATACAAGGATAAAACTTGGGCACTGTAGTGGTGTAGTATAACTCCATTATGGATAAAATTTTATTTCGATAAAGTCACACACAGTGTAGGGTTACACAGTATATATTTACTGATGACCACGTTTCGAGCACAGTTTATTACTACTGCTCATAATCATATCAAGGCAATAATCACACAACTTTCTTGCTTCATTTATACAGATGAATAAAATTTGATCACTGGACATTTGAATAAAATCAATATAAGATGAGAAAGTACATTCGGAAATAATAATATTAGTGTTGACATTAAAATACAATCAGATGGGCAATAAGTTTTTATAGTAAAAATAAGTAAATTGTTAGAATGTGAACTGAATACATTTTAACATTATTTATTATTGTCTGATTTGACTGACTGGTGGTAATAATATCTTCCATATCTCTGGTATTTGCATTGAGTCACTTCTGTTTCAAGTGTTGGGTATAGACTCGATGAACCAGGCAGGATTCAGTAATCAATCTCTCTCTGTCTCCACCTATTTATATTCCTTTTTAGAATTTTGACTCTGTCCCATCCACCCTATTGTGTGGTTGTGTGAAGACATCCATTCTTTTGGAAAACCGTTAGTAGGTATTTTTCTTCCATTCTCTTCAACACTGGAGTAGCGCTACAATGTTGTGCTTGAACTCACACTTTCATTAAAAAGTGTTTAAAATAGAGTCACAACACCAACAACAAGCCAATAGCGAAGACCACAAGAAAATTCATCCTACCACATATATAAAAATATAATATCTCTGAAATAACAACTAGAATATTAAAACCGATTGAAATAGATAAAGCACACAAGCCAGTCAAATCCCTTCATTCGATATTGTGCAAATCGAAAGATCCAAAAGAAAAATAAGATAAAATTAATACCATTTACAAAATAAATTGCACACATGAAATGCAATAAACATTACATCGGTCTTCGAAGTGGGCGTATCTTTCGAATTCGATTCCAAGAACACAAATCAGCCGTGAAAAGACATGATATATATGCTTTCATATAAATTCATGTAGATAATTATGGACATCAATTTGGTTGTGAAAATGTCGAATTTGTAAACAGAGGAAACACCAAAGGTGCCAGAGAATTCCTAGAAGCCTGGTACTCAAACAAATATGTGATTAAAAAACATGTTAATATAGACCAAATCTACTAGCTAATAAAAAGTAAGTCATCACATAACAAGAAATTTCAAATTCCAAGTCAATAAAAAATGATCAATATAGATGTAAATCGACTACCATTCACGAAGGTGGTTACCAGGAGACACAATTCTATCATTCATGGAGAGTTCAAATGAGTTCATTTTATGCTAAAAGTTGCGTTGAAGTGGGATGTTATCCAGAAGGACGACGAAAGCTTCACAATCGAAATCAACCAGCTCAGAGAACACAACTTATTACAAATCATCCGCCTGAGCTACATACCTTTTTCTATTATATCACACTCCATTTGCAAATAGGATTCAATCTTCCGATATGGACATTTTTCAATAAAATAGCGAAGAAGCATAGTAAGCTGATAAAGCATGTTTTGGATAGAACATCATTGTTTCAAATGAGGCATATAGTACCAATAAGTGCTGATACTCAACGATTCTTCACAAGGAGTAATCACCTCGCAATGGAGCGTGTTGACAATTCGACAATATGTAATCACGGATTATTTTTACAGAACAAAAGGTTATTATTGTTATTATCATTATTAGTCATAATCCTGTTGTGGCGTGACTAAGTTGTTTTGTTTCAAGTGCAGTCGTTAAACTATCATTTCTGTCTCCTTGTAAATGTCTTTGATAATTATATAAGCTTGTTGTTTATGTACTGTTGTGTAAATGAATTAAGCAGTAATCACTGCACTGAATACTAATTAGAATTTATAAAAAACAAAATAATTGAGCAAAGAATATCCTGTTCGATAATTTCCTCCTGTCCTGGCTCTACAATTATATATTTACGTTTATATACACAGAATATTCTAGATTAGTAGTCAATAACAATATTAGTGTTTTTTAAATAATATCGATTTGTAAAGTAAGATCACAATGGAATTACAGTGCATTAAATATGCTTAAATTATAATAATAATCAAGATATAGTAGTAAATAGAATATCAACTAAAATTAGGAAAACTCCACAAAAATTCAGGATCATTCAAACCTAGATGGCCAGGGTGGTAAGGATAATGTCTGAACTTACTTTTTCGGATGCACAAATTAGGCTTGTTAATATGGATCCCAACAGCCAGCTCAGCAATATTTAGTGGTCGAACTCTTAAGGCAAAAATGAGATTTGTTGGTATGCGGTAAATGACTCTGAAAGCACAGTTAACGTCAATCTTGTGTTCGGTATCCACAAGATGAGATAGAATGCCGCTGCGAATAGGTTTTGTTTGTCCTTTGCATAACCACACAAGGTGATGTTTGGAAATTTGACGAGAAACACCCTGTTTCTTCAAAACCACTACTCTCTTGCGTTCGGGAGTAAAAGATAAACTACCTAATTTCTCCTCTTCTATTTGTATCTACCAGTTTAACTACTCCTGTGGAGCCAGTTACATAGGCCGTACAATTAAGCGTGTTTCTCGTCGAATTTCCAAACATCACCCTGAGTGATTAAGTAAAGGACAAACAAAATCTATTTGCAGCGGCATTCTATCTCATCTTGTGGATACCGAACACAAGATTGACGTTAACTGTGCTTTCAGAGTCATTTACCGCATACCAACAAATCTCATTTTTGCCTTAAGAGTTCGACCACTAAATATTGCTGAGCTGGCTGTTGGGATCCATATTAACAAGCCTAATTTGTGCATCCGAAAAAGTAAGTTCAGACATTCTCCTTACCTTGGCCATCCAGGTTTGAATGATCCTGAATTTTTGTGGAGTTTTCCTAATTTTAGTTGATATTCTATTTGCTATTGTGTTCTGTTTAACCTACTACATTAAGAAACTTAGACAATCTGGAATCACCCAACCTCTACTTTCACAATTTGTCAACTCTTGTATCTTACCTATCCTACTTTACTGCCCCCGGTTAATCTTTCCTGGGATACTGAAAAAGGACTACACCATCCTGAGTAGGATGTTGAAGGTAGTTAGTAGGACTAGTGGTGTAAAACTCAGTCAGCTCGTCACTACATTAGTAGAAAGGCATCTGACTACATGCGAAAAATGGTCTAAAACCCTACTCTCCAACCCCCAACACCCCCTCTACTCCCAACTCTCACCTTGTATCTCATCAAGTAGAACCAAAAATCAGTATAAAATAATCTATGCTCGTACAACCAAGTACAGTAACTCAACGATACTATACTTGGCCCGTGTTCTAAGTGACAGAGACAATGTTAAGTGTGAAACCTATGACTCGCTTTGTTATTAATAGCATAATTTTAGACTCTTTTATTTCTCTCTTATTTTGTATTCTATGGTGAACTCCTTCTTAAACATACTTAGCTACCTAAATTATTAACATTGGCTTCCTTTTTTGTACTTTACTCTATTCCTTCTTTCGTGTATCCACTGGTTCCGACTCTATTAGCACTATGAGTATTACAAAATTGTCCTGTCATTAACCATCATGTAATTATTAGTTTTTGTGGTTGTTCTTTTCTTATTTTTTTTCGGCAATATTAACTGATAATCATTGGTTTTGAACGCCATTATCACCACCTTAAAATTTGGTATTATGCAGGATTACTCACACTACCACTACAAACACCTCATTAGACCTGACAATAAAAAAACAAAACAACAACCCTGTAATGTGATTTTATGATTGTTTATTGTTTGTTTCAACCAAATTAACTGATCGTCTTGGCGATAAACATTCTTAAATATCTTTTCATAACTTCTTGTATGACTGTAACTTTACTGTTCACCATGCATAATCATATCATAGCTTCCACTACCCAACACTGAGATATTATTATTTGCTGTTCATTTTCCTTTACTTCTTGGTATTTTTTCGCATTTTTTTAAAACTATTTTTTGTTTTCTTTGTTGTTGTTGTCTTTATATTTATTTTTTTGAAATACTCCTTTTAAACGTTGGATAAAATTAGATGCAAATATTGTAGATATGTGCTGAAAATTCCACACTGTACCACTAGTACTGTTTCTGGAATAAAGCAAATTATTATAATTATTATTTATAATTATCGTAATAATAATTATCTTTATTATTATTGCAATGTAAGCATCTCTAATGAACTGTAGTAATTCCATTACGATCTTACTTCACAAATCGATATTATTTAAAAAACACTAATATTTTTATTGACTACTAATCTAGAAGAAGTTCGGACCAGATTGCCGAACGAAACGTTGGAATTAATCATTTCAATTTCGCTGAGATTTTACAAATATAATTTTATAAATCTAGAATATTCTATGAATGTAAACATACAGATATCTAATTTTAGATCCAGAAGAGGAGGAAATTATCGAAAAGGATATTCTTTGCTCAGTTATTTTGTGTTTTGATAGATGTCTGAATGAATATTTTTGCTATAATTAGAATTTGTTTAGCAGAATCACGCAAGAACAAGGAAGGACTGTTTTAGTAGTAGTAATATTGCATTCCGGTGATCAACGAAATTTTGACAGTCTTTCACGGACAGGCAGACAGACAGACAGTTAGTATGTACATATATATGTATGCGTATAAACATGACGTCATTTGACATCATGGATATTCATCAATTTCAATCTAATTGTCTGAATCCACAATTGTTTACGTAAGAATGAGTGAAAACAACAAAATTCTTGAGGGGATTAATTCTCCAGGGATATGATCAGGAAAACCGGATGGAGAATCTTCTTCCTACGCCTTCAATTTATCTGCCGTCGTAAAGTCCAGTCAGATATATATTTATATATAAACACATTCGGAAGCATTATCGGCAAGTGTTTCTTATGTTGGTATTAGTTTCTCTTCAAACCTTTGCTGGTCGTCTCATATTCTTAGAGTTTCTAAGAAAGTTTTCCGTCTGACTTATTACATAAAGAAGTTGAGGCACTCAAGCATAACCCAATCTCTTCTCATATAATTTATTAATTCATGTGTTTTGCCCATCATTCTTTATTGTTCTCCATTATTCTTCCCTGGGCTACTCAAGAAAGACCACATAATACTACGAAGAACATTGAAGGCTGTAAGTAGGGTCAGTGCTATCCCTTTGACTCAACTAACCGATAGTGTTGTCAATAGGCATATGAATTCTTGTAAACACTTAGCTACAGTTATCTTGTCTGATAGTGAACATCCTCTTTATTCACAATTGTTTCCTTGCATCTCTTCGGGTAATACCAGAAGAAATTTCATAAACATTTATGCTCGTACTACAAAATATAAAAATTCGACCGTACCATAATTGGCACGAGTATTGTGTGAAGAGACAAATATCAGAAAAGAACTTTTACAACTTTTAAATCATTAACTAAACTATAAAATGTAATGATGCATATTAATGCATGTGTTATTTGTTATATTATTTACTTATTATTCACTATGACCTAGCAATTGGTGTGATTTTGTTGGGGTTTTTATTTTTTCCTATTAACTATCAACATTTTAACATTTTATACATTTATATAATTATAAACAGAGCTAAACCATTGCAATATGTAAAAGAAACGCTGAAAATTCCATGCTGTAAATTGTTATTGTTGTGGAATAAAGTGATTATTATTATATTATATATTATATATTATTATATTATTATATATTATATATATAGTTTAGATGGGTATATTTTTTGAGCGTATGGTACTGTGAAACGGTACAAGCATAGTTTTATTGAAAGGAAGGAAGCAGGCTTTCGCAGAAGGCAATCACAAGACACCTCGTGGATGCGGAATATTTTCCTGAGACTTCCAAATATTTCGGAATATTCACTTTGTAAATTCACTATGATTTACTGAAACAACCACAGTTAAATGTTTTCAGTCAGAGTGATACATAAAGAAGTAGAGTGTGGTCAGTCTCTCACTTCATTATCATTCATTCCTTCGCGTTTCTAGTGGAGCGTAGGGTTTCAGGCTTGAGCTTTTAAGCTTCAGAAGAAGTATAATCTTTACGGAGTGAGGTCGCTAGCTTCACAGATAACATTCCTGGCTCACTGCACGTACAACTGCCTAATGGAGGTAAAGGTGTGCGCCGACAGGGAATCGAACCCCGAACCACCAATAAACCAAAGATGGATGCACACAATGATTAACCTACTGGCTGAGAATTTCTACACTGGTTTTCAGGAGAACCGAATACACTTATCCCAGCCTCTTGAGAGACCAGAACACCATACAGTATAATCCTATGGGGCAACTACTCGAGAACTATCTCTCTTGGTGGACCAAACATGATCTTAGTTCGGGACATTTTGAGGACTGCGCACCCAATACCCCTCCGTGAATCGAACCCAGGGCCTTCAGTTAACGTGGCTAAGCTAAATGACTATTAAACTACTTAGGCCTGTGGGTCAGGCCAAGAAACTGGCAACTACATTTGGTTTTAATTACACTGATTGCGTAATCCTTCGTATTAGTAGTAGTTTCAGTTCGCTGAACTACTTCTAATCTTATGAACTATAATTTCCTTGAGTTGCTATGAAACGGTTTGAGCTAAAACTGTCCACTGTCTTCTAAGTTCTCTGTTTTCCCTGTACCCGTCATTCTCTCGTGCAGAAGATTTCGTCTGCTCTCATTCCAACACTGAAGTATTTTACTTTTATTCCCCTGTAGGCGTTGTATTTTCGGGTGGTTACTGTGTGACCGCTGATAAGAATCTTTGAAATTAACTGACGTCATTTTATGCTACAAATTTAATCTTTCGTGACTTATCAAAACTTATCAGCACAGTTGTCAATGGACGTGAACATTGAACGTTTGTTTATTGGAGCTGGCAGCCACTGGTGGGCAACTCGAAGGCGCGAATGGTTCGATCGCTTGCAAGTTGGAGAAGAACGGAAGGAAGACGAATAAAAACTGTCAAGGAACTTATCCCTAAGTTCCTATTGTAATGAAGACGTAGGCGATTTGAACCGATAAATACTATGTATTTCTTTCAACTTTAAATCCAAAACACCAGTATTCCTTGAACGAAATTATATTGTTTGGCAATTAAAGTGAAGACAACTACAAAGTCTACAAACAAATGTTTAGTACAAATGAAGTTATAAAGTACTTTTATTCTTATTCCTTCCGTTCTTCTCCAACTTGCAAGCGGTTGAACCATTCGCGCCTTCGAGTTGCCCACCAATGGCTGCCAGCTCCAATAAACAAACGTTCAATGTTCACGTCCAGTGACAACAGTTTAGACTGAAAAATTAAAGCACAGATTATTGGGCAAAAAAATATTCTTTTCAAAAACCAGCTGCTATCGAATTACTAGCTGAGCTAGAAAACCCATAGACTAACCAGTACCGGTGATTCTAAGGCTATTGGTTCCAATACTTTCGCGACCTGGACTTTTACTCCGCTTACAGTCATGGCTCAATGCATCAATAAAAATCTGTCAAGTAAGAGTATCTGAGATTGTATAATATTGTATAATATCTCTTGCTTATCCAGGATCTTCGAGTGAAGTAGGAGTCACGTGACAGATGCAGTGCTTTTGGGTCTGAAGCATAGACTCATCCCTTATGATATTTTCCCTTCACCTTTGCAAAGCGCTCAACTTGGTATGATTATGAGCAATAGTTTGTGCTCTAAACATGGTCATCAGTTATTACTGTACAACACTGTGTGATTTATCAACATAAAATCTTATCCATAGTGGAGTTATGCTCTATCACAGTGCCCAAAATTTATACTTATATCAATAGGCCACCAAACCATTGTAAAGGTAATCCCGCTATCAATAATATCAGTAATAAAATTTGTTTTAGAATCGACAACACTTAAACCCAATTACTGCTGAAATTTAATCCACATGCATGAAGCCTTGCATTTCTTATATTGAATAATTTACTTACACAGCTCAAATTATTCGTTTATGGGTTAGTTTTGAGCAGTGGCTCTATAGGCAGCGCGTCATCTGAACGCCCTATCAACACTCGACACTCTATCGCAGCAAACTCATCCTTCAAAGTAATTAGCATTTCTCCCTGATTGATGATATTCGACAAGTTTGTAGGGATTGGATTGATTACTTACAGAATTTCATCATGAACTGACATCAGTTAGAGAACCATTGGAAAACCATCTTGAAGTACTGGACAGCCAGCTGTTTTGTCAGCCTAGTTTGGGACTCTTCATCGGCACGCATCCACCACTGGGGTTCGAACCCACAACCTTCTGGTTAAAAGGTTGGCGAGCTCGTAGACCATTAAGCCACTGGGACCCAAACCATTCCTATTCCATGAATTCTAACTTCTGCCAATTCACGACACAGCGTGACTGCTAGCCCATATCTTCTGCGAGTATTTATTCTCACACCCAACCTTCTGCACCCTACTGGTCACGAATTCCCACAAGAACCCAGGTAACTACTTACCTGGTCTCAGTGGCCGAATGTTCTACGAGCTCGCTAGCCTTGTAACCAGATGGTCCTGGGTTCGAACTCCTGGTGGTGGGCGCGTACTGATGAAGAGTCCCAAACTAGAACGAAACAGTTGTCCAGTACTCCCAGGTTTTCCAGTGGTTCTCTAACTGATGTCAGCTGATGAAGAAACTCTTTCTGGCAAATTCGTTTACTGCAGCTGTACAATCGCAGTTATGTGTAACTTGATTCATGAATGTGTTGCACAGTAGGTTTCCACTGAAAAACATACAGTGACTAGTAAAAACAAATACAAAGCTTTAATGTCATCAAAAAGTTTGAGCATTGTGGAATAGATCAAATAAAGTATAATTATATTTCAACATAGTTTACACACAATGATAAGTTTTTGTTATTGGTAATATTTAGAGCAAAATTACTGCCTTCGTGATCTCACCACCTGTTGGAATTGTTTTGTTTTTTAATTCACACATTTATGATTTGTACTCATATATATAATTCATTTTTTCGTCCATTAATTTTTTGTATTCAGAATCATATTCCAGGTTGCTGACAGTTGTACTGCTGAATCACCCTTGTTATATGTATCGGGTGTGATCTTAATGTGAATATAGATTCTGTTATTAGTTCAAATAAAGTATAATTATATTTCAATAGTTTACACACATTGATAAGTTTTGTTATTCGTCTGTTATTAGTCTCTCTTTCCATTTGTTCATATTAGATTTCAGAATACAAACGTTGTTCCTATCGATATTGTGGTTTTTGTCCCATGCATGTGCAGCTTTAGATGAATTTTTTTCTAAATCCTGTTGGATGACCTTTAGTTAGGCGTTTATGTTCATTCACTCTTATTTTGAGTGCTCTGAACGCTTGACCCACATATTTAGTCGGACACTCAACACAAGATATTTTGTAAATAACATTACTACTTTTATCCATCATTTTTATTGGATCTTTCAGTTGATTTATCTCATTTTTAATTAGATTCGTTGGTTTAAACGTGGTGTGAATTCCAATATTTTGAGGTTTCTTCGAATTGCCTCTGATGTACCATTTTTGTATGGTATTGTGACTGTCTTTTGCCTTCCTCCGTCTTGTCATTTTCCGGTTTTACCCTCTTTTTTATATTATCTTTTATAAATTCTTTTGGGTAGTTATTTTCGAGTAGCATTTTGAATAGGACGTTTATTTCTTTACACTGGTCCTCTGGCGTTGTTGTAAGTCTACGTATTCTATCTGCAAGACCTTGTATTAATCCTCGCTTCACCGTGAGTGGATGAGCTGAGTGATAGTCAAGGAATCTTCCAGAGTGTGCAGTTTTTCTCTATAGAGTCATGTTTATGCTACCACCTGTTACTCTTTGTATTTTGCAGTCTAACAGAGGCAGTTCCCCAATGTTTCATTCCCTATTTCCATAGTGAATTTTATTGAGTCAACATGACTGTTTATGTGCGAGAAGAATTTCTCAACATCCCTTTTTTCATTATAACTAACGTGTCGTCTACATATCTCTACCAACATTTTATTGATGACCTGAATGGTTCAAGTGCATTCTCTTCCCAAAAATCCATGAATATGTCAGCTACTATTAGTGAGATCGACGATCCCATTGGCTGCTCCTTCATTTTGTTGGTATATTTTTCCTTCATATGTAAAATATGTTGTTGCCAGACAGAATTCCACCCCTTTTATTATCTCTTCTACGGATAACTTTGTCCTGTCTTTTAGGCCATCATCTTCGTCTAGTCTCGTTTTCAGTGCATTCATAACCATTTGAATGGATATTTTAGTATAGAGACTGTTTACATCAAAGCTGACTAGTATTCCCTCTTCCTCAATTTTAGTGATTTTTAGTCATCTCACTAATTCAAATGAATCTACTATTCTAGCTTTTGAGTTGTCTGTCGTCGGTCTTAGTATTGTTGAGAGAAATCTTGACAGCATATACGTTGGTGTGTTTCTAAAGTCTACAATCGGTCTTATTGGATATCCTTCTTTATCCAATTTTATCTTGCCATATATCCTAGGCATATTATATGATTTCGGTATAATTTCAAACCATTTTGACATACCAATAACTTCTTTCATCTGTCTAACCACCTTTGATGTTTCTTTCATTGTTTTCTTTGTGATTGTTTCTGCTAATTTCGTCATTAGAGCATAGGGTCCAGATTGCAGATGTTCATTCATCTTTTCACTAAATACACATTCGATCGTAGGGAATAAAAAGACATTTGCAGCGAAGAAAATTTTCTTTTCGATGAAATCATCAACTAGGCTGTACATTCGCGTATTTATAATAAATGGGTAGGAAAGTTCCAGAATAATTTCCGGTCAAGGGTCAGATTAATAGAATTACAATTAGGAATTAAAATGCCATAATAAACAGGGGGGATAAAGCTCAAACAAAGTAGCATTATAATTACTGAGAAGATTGACATATTGTGCAATTGGGGGTTAGAAATGTAGAAATAACAAAATTAGACAAGAACCTCAAATCAAAGAAGACTTACGAACAAGTTCAGTCCGTCCCGAAGAAGATACTTCTACTTAATCTAGTATTCAAAGGTGACATTGAAGCAGAGATCCTTCGTAAACGCCTCTGCAAATCTCCGCGAGCCTTCGACTACCGTTTTCCTGCAAGAAACTGTTCGGCCAGAACGCGAAAGATAAGCTGTCGCATTGGGCCACTTCAACATGCATATACCACTTTACTTGCTCTTGCGAACCTGAGTCTGTCGGCCGTACCATGCGCCAACTTGAACACTATCCAGCCTGCCTAGCAAAAGGAGAACGAAAACGGGTATATAGTTCAGTGACAGATCATCTGGTCAATTCAGGACATTCAGTGCCATTCGAAAAGTCCTTCAAAATAATATACAAGATTCGATCGAACCTATCAAAGGGAGTAAAATCAAGAAATCTGGGCATAGCCGAGGCACTAGCCATCCAAAAAACTCAAACCCACGCTCTGTATCTAAAAGAAATACGTTCAACCCTTTTCCCTGTCGTAGCCATCACAAACAGGTAATTCTTCTAATAGTGACTATCCCATTGCCTATCTTATCCAAACTTCCTGTTTATTCATGTTGTCTTAAGTTTAAAGTGTACACTGAACTTTTGTTTTAACTCACTCATCCAAGTTTTGGCGCTACTCCACTTCGCTTCGCTTGCTGCACTTCGCTTCTTGTACATTTTGGCACTTGTACGCTTTCTCCCTCGCTGTACTCTCCTACAAGCATACTCCTCGAGTTCCCTACTCCTACGGGTACAGATAAGTGGTAAACCTGTTTTTATATTATTAAATTCTAATCACATTCGTTATAAATATACGTTTGGTGACAGGCAATTAGCGAGTCCTTTTTATTTCTGCTTTTTACTTGTTCCTCAGTAGGAAAGGCAGAGTACTGATTAAGACCTAGGCAAAAGAAGTTAGTCCTTTTTTTAGTGTGACAAGCAAACTCACCTGAGGATAAAAACCCGGCACTTACAAGTTTTTCTTAATCCCTATTTACACTAGCATATTTTCATATCCGAAATTCCTGTCTATTTTGTCATTTTATTATTATTTCTACATATTTAATCCCTGATTGCATAAACAATTATTCGTCACATTAGTTATGATCCCACTAGATTTTTTATCCAAGCATCCTGTCTATTGTTGTTATTTCTACATTTCTAACCCCCAATTGCACAATATGTCAATCTTCTCAGTAATTATAATGCTACTTTGTTTGAGCTTTATCCCCCCTGTTTATTATGGCATTTTAATTCCTAATTGTAATTCTATTAATCTGACCCTTGACCGGAAATTATTCTGGAACTTTCCTACCCATTTATTATAAATACGCGAATGTACAGCCTAGTTGATGATTTCGTCGAAAAGAAAATTTTCTTCTCTGCAACTTTTTTTTCACTATATGTTGTTTTGTTAATCGGTACTGTTGTGTTTCCTTTGTCTGCTTGAGTAATAACAGTGAATTTGTCTGCTTTCATGTCTTGAAGTGCCTCTATTTCCTCCTTCGTTACACTTAGTTTTTCTGTTGTTTGCATTTTTACGGTTAATGCACATTGTACCCTTACCAGTTCTGCTTTTTGCTTGTCATATCCTTCGAGTGGTGTTTCAATCACAGGCAGAATATCTTCAGGTTTTAATCTTTTCTTACTAATATTGAAGTTCATCCCTTTCATCAGTACGCTTTCCTTTGCTGCTTCTGTTAGCTATTCAGATGAGTGACTATTAATCAAAATATTCTGAAGGCATAATAAAAAGGTGAACGATTCTAGAAAAAGAGTTGCGTAATAATACAAACTAATTAGAGAACTATTTATTATATAAATGATCACGGAAAGACGAATGACGTAATACTACTTAAGAATTCAACTGCACGAAAACATTAAAACTCTTTAAGTTTAGGGGGGAAAAAGGACAAACACCTCTGCTTAAATCACTGAGCTACCAGAATTTCCATCCATTAAAATGCTGCTTAAACTCTTCTGAATTTCTTATTGCTTTAATCGTGCAATTATATCACATGACCAATACATGAACTCGCGCGCATATTTAAGCAGTTTCCCACTATATGCTTTGGAATTCGTGAAGGAATTGAAGAAAAAGTGTACAGAATCGGTTTTCTCTTCAAATGGAACTAAATACACTGAAAATTTCTGTACTGTATGTTCACATGTTGTCTGAAATAAAGCTTTAATATTAAAAAAAAGTAAATTGAATAACTTTTCTATGTATGTATGTATGTTTGTAAGGATGTGTTGTTCCCCTACTTCGATGGCTATCGTTTCAGCCGAACAAATGAAGAGGACCTGTGCTGATTTTAGAAGAATGCGTTTCGTCTTGCAAAAAAAAACTTATTTTTAGTGGCCAAAGCCACATTAAACAACCTCATACCAGCTAAAACAGGATTATACAGGATTGAACAATAATAAACAGATAAAACTCTCGGGTTGAAGTAAGATATCTATTGCAATGCAATTGGACAACGTGGAAGGTCAACCCTAAACGATAATTCTGATTGGTTATTTGTTAGCTTAATTTCTGAGGTATGAAATATGCGTATATAATGTGCTTTTGTACAATAAATAATGATAAAATCTTATTTCCGACAATATACGAACAAGTATTGGATTTGTAGGGATATTGTTTGATTGCATGGAGGATTTCATCATCAGCTGACATCAGTTAGAGAACCATTGGAAAACCACCTGGGAGTACTGGACAGCCAGCTGTTTCATCAGCCTAGTTTGGGACTCTTCACAGTGCGCACCCACCGAGGTTCGAACCCAGGACCTTCTGGTTACAAGGCGAGCTCGTAGACCATTGAGCCACTGGGACCCGATCCAATGGTCCTTGAATTCTAACTTCTGCCAATTCACGATTTAGTGTGGCTACTTGTCAATGTCATCTTTGGCTAGTATTTGTCCTCACACCCGACCTTTTGTAACCCACTGGTCGGGAATTCTCAACAGAACCCAGGTAACTACCTACCTGAATAGGGTCAGTCACTACTGAGCATCAGACTGACACCCCGATGTTGGTTTGCAAGGATTTGATTGGTATCAGGATTTTATCATAAACAAACATCGATTGCAGAACCATTGGAAAACCACCTGGGAGTATTGGAGAGATATTTCGTCCCAGTTTGGAACTAATTGTCAGTATGCACCCAGTGGTTCTCTAACTGACGTCATCTCATGATGAAATACTCCATGCAATATACGAACACGCAGTACGGAAATTTTCAGCCTATTTAGTTCCAAAATATTTCTCCTCCACACAGGAACTACATGTAAAGTAATAAATAGTCTGAAGTATATCGTGTAACGTAATGTTGTCGTATATGGAGAGTGAACCAAATCAGCAGACTTTTTCTTCACTTCCTTCAAGAATTGCACAGTGTTTTGTTGAACGCTAATTAAATGTATGCTCAAGTGGTTTCATATTTATCTGGATGGGATGTCGAAGGGACTTAAACTAGCAGCTTCTGAGTGAGAACTTCGATTGGTTGCTTACTGCAGCTGTAAGATAGATTTGAGACCATCCATAAAAATAGAAATTGTGAACAGGATGAAATTAACACTGTCGACAGTGGAATGAATAACCTCGTCGTCAATGTGTTATGATCTATGTCGCCAGTTGATTTGGACTCCCTGACAATTAATATGACTGAGTGACCTTATGCATGGGTACAATATTACTGGCGCAATGGAGAACTCAACCGCTATGCTAGATGCACCAATTCTTCTGTGGTACCTTTCATTCCACTGATTCTGATTAGTCATTTGCGTGTTTAAAAAAATAAGAAATGCGGTAGGTTTTAGGCATTTTGACGGATTGAAATTCTGGTAGCTCTGTAGTAGTGTAACAACAGAAGACAAGGGCCAGGCAACAGATCGTTTATTAAGGAAAATCAACACATATTTATAGATTTTAATGTGCATTATTGTAGATTATTGTTCGTAGAAAATGCAGTCTTTTGATTGGTTGTTTCTCAGAGAAAGTTAACCTTGCGTCTCTTTGTGGCTGTGTCAGATCATCCATATGCTAACTGTATCCGCCTACGCATAGCCTTTGTTCTCATTTTCTCGCCACCAATATTGGAGACATAAACATTGACGTCAATTACTGTCTACCAACTTTGGCTAGCAGCCAGCTCTCACCGCAGTACAAGCAGGCCACCGAATCTAAAATCGGATTTTTCTCATGAGTACTCACGAGTCAGTCTTTTGTCTTTATTTTCGTGGGCTCTGGAGATCACCAATAATTGGTGGTGAGCATTAGTATTTAAGCCATCAATAAGAACTATTATTATATCCTCATTGACATAACAATAACTTGGAAGGGAGAGGTTGCTGAGATATGGATAACCAGCGTGGAGAAAGTGTTCAGTGAATGTGATTCATACAGATTCACTACCATGTCTTTATAGACATTCTTGGTAAGCTTCCTGCACCCTCTTTGATTGACAGTCCGTTGAACGGTTAGAACAGCCATGTGTAGTAGCCATGTTTATTTACAATTCCCTCAGTATAATTATCTCTGGTACCAACTATATGTATTCAGTTTATTCTGCATACCCCCATACAAACAGTTATTCAAACACACCTTAATTATTATTAATTATTTTTAATTCAACTTCGATTTTCCCGTGGATTGGTTGACTCGAAATATTTGATCTCTATTGACGTGTTGACTGGTGTGTGGATGATTCGACGGTATTTGGTGATTAATTTGAATTTGGTGGGTGGTGACTAGCAAAAGAGTCCGGAATGCGAATTTCATCCTACTGAGGACTTACCACTGGATTTACCTGCATTCGTCAGTGAGTATTGGTATCCTCTCAGAGGCTCAAACCCAGAACGCATCACTTAAAACACAAGAGTCTTATCCATAAGATCATTTTAACCACAAGAACCACCTATTGTGCATTCTCGATTCCAATATTGGTCACCATACATCAGGTTACTTCAAATTAATCTCTAGATATCGAAGCGTCCGTGCAAACAGCCGATATGTCAACAGAGACCCAACGTTTCAGTCCAGTCAACCAAGAGAAAAATCAAAATTGAATTAAAAGTAAATAATAATTGAAACCCGTTGCACAGTAGGTGGCTCTCGTAGCCCAGTGGCGTTTGAGACGATGAGTACTGGGTTCGAGCCTCAGTGGGAGCACAATCACTCACTCTTTTTGGGAATACAGGTGCATCCAGATAACGAGTCCCAAATAGGATGAAATTCACCTTATCAATTACACACCTTACTTAGGTTTCAATTTATTCACATTAAGTTCCTAATCTGATTGTATACAATTTCAATACATCCATAGCTTATTGAGAACAGGAGGAATTAGAGCAAACAACTGTTCCCGACAAATTCTTCCTTAGACTCAGTAATACACTTAATTCAATTCGTGATACAGTAAGAATTCAATATAGCAAAAATATTCATTCAGACATCTAGAAAACACAAAATAATCGAGCAAAGAATATTCTTTTCGATAATTTCCTCTTCTGGCTTTACAATTATACATATGTTTATATACATAGAATATCCTAGAATGGTAGTCAATAACAATATTAATGTTTTTTAAATAATATCGATTTGTAAAGTATGATCAATGCAATTACCACAGTTCACTAAAGATGCTTAAATTATAATAATAATAATAAAGATATAATAGTAAATAGAATATCAAATGAAATTAGGGAAATTCCACAAAAATTCAGGATCATTCAAACCTAGATGGCTAAGGTAAGGATAATGTTTGAACTAACTTCTTTTGGATGCATAAATTAGGCTTGTTAATATGGATCCCAACAGACAGTCTCAGCAATATTTATGCTAAATCTGCTGTCATTACTTTTTGATAAGCAAAATTAGTAATCGAACTCTTAAGGCAAAATTGAGATTCGTTGGTATGTGGTTAGTGACCCTGAAAGCATGGTTAACGTCAATCTTGTGTTCTGTATCCACAAGATGAGATAGAATAGCGCTGCGAATAGATTTTGTTTGTCCTTTACTTAACCAACGACTCAGGGTGATGTTCGGAAATTCGACGAGAAACACGCCTAATTGTACGGTCTATGTAACTGGCTCCACAGCAGCAGTTAAACTGGTAGATACACATAGAAGAGGAGAAATCAGGCAGTTTATCTTTTACTCCCAAAAGCAAAATAGGAGTGATTTTGAAGACATAGCACAATTCAGAAGCAGAGAATGCTCTTTTTACCGCATTCCTAAGGCTTTGTGTTAGTATCTCGCTGATGTTGTCTCCAAGGAACTGCATCTGTAAGAACAAGGCCTTTTTGGAACTTTTGGTAACTTGGGCTGCTTTGGTTTCAGATTCATGTTCTTATCGGCAGACTTTTCGAGATAACCGTTTTCACTCAGCAACCGTTTAATATTGTTAAGTTCCTCGTCAAGACATTCGTCCGAGCAAATCTCTCTTGCTCTGTGGATTAAGCACTTTATTAGATTGCGTTTGTATTGTTATTATTATTATTATTTCCTTTAGTTCCTAGAGGAACATAGGGCTTCAGCCACACGTCTCCATTGCGTCCGGTTCTCTGCTAGAGTCTTCACCTGGCTCCAAGTCTGCTCACACGTTCTCATTTCCTCTTCACTTGACCTCCTCCAAGTCATCCTTGCACTGACGACCAACTCGCCGCTTCCCTTTCGGGTTCCACTCGAGCAATGGCTTCTCTAGTGATGTCACTTGATGGTTTCCTCAGAGTAAGGCCAGCCAATCCATCTCCATTTCTTCCTGCCTATTTGTTTCACAATCGGTTCCTGGTTGGTTCGCTCCCAGAGATCTTTGTTGCTGATCCTTTCCGGCCATCCGATCTTGAGTGGTATTGAGCGAAGACAACTGTTAATGAAGGCCTGTAGTTTGTTTGAGATGCTCTTTGTGACACGCCAAGTCACTGATCTGTAAATTGAGTAGCACTGACTTCACATTGGAGTTGAAAATCTGGATCTTATTTTTTATGCTGAGTGCTGTTGACCTCCACACAGACTTGAGAGTAGTGAAAGCTTGTCTTGCTTTTCCGATTCTTGCTTTGATATCCTCGTCAGTTCCGTCCGCCTGTAGTTGAAATAATGCTTCCCAAGTAGGTAAAGGAGGTAGTTTCTTTCAGGTTCCTTCCGTCTATGCTGATTGCTGTCTGTTGTTGTTGTTGTCGCTATTGGTGATGTTGCCTAGGAATCTTCATCACCTCTGTTTTCTCTATGTTCAAGTGAATTCCTATATTCTCTGGATGCTTCTTCCGCCAACTTGTTGCTTTTCACTTGCATATTTTCCAGTTTGTGGGAAATCAGACATATATCATCAGCGAAGTCCAGATCCTCCAAGTTTTTTGTGTGAGTCCATTTTATGCCTGCTTCCTCATTGCCCGCCGCTGTTTGTCGCATTATCCAGTCTACCGCAATCAGGAAAATCATTGGCGATAGTAGGCAGCCAGCTTGTCTTACTCCTATCCTCACTTCGAAGGATTCCGTAAGTTTCCCGTTGTGGATTACTTGACATGGAGCATTGTCATACAACTGTTGGATGAGATGTATAATTGTCGGTGGCACCCCATAGTAGCGAAGTCGTTGCCAAAGCACCTCTCGATCGACGCTGTCGAAGGCCTTTTCAAAGTCGATGAAGTTGAGATAGAGAGGTGACTGCCATTCCAAACTTTGTTCAATAATGATCCGTAGTGTGGCGATTTGATCAATACATGACTTGTTTCTCCTGAATCCAGCTTGTTCCGTTTGTATTGTTATTAACTACAAATTTAAAATATTCTGTGTATATAAACATATGTATAACTGTAGAGCCGGAAGAGGAATTTATCGAAAAGAATATTCTTTGCTCGATTATTTTGTGTTTTACAGTAAGAATTCACAGGTCACTGAATTCCAGATCAAGTGACTGAATGGTCAATGAGCTTGGCCTAGTAACATGATGATCCCCAGTTCTATTCCTGGTGGGGGTAGTGGGTGGGAGCTGATGACTAACTGGTCTCACACTCGGACGAAATAGCTGTTTTCGGCGGCCTCCTAAATGAAGTCGGTTCGTGACGACATCTGCATTGAAACTGGATTTATATGGAAATGAAGAAGGTGGGAGGTCAACTAAAATTGTAGAGTACACATAAGACTCTGAGCAGAGTAATAACTAACACAGCTTCTGATAATATATGGAACGATGTTGCATCATCACTTTTTTTGTCACTTGTGTATTGCCTGAAGAGTCGTTGTGCCTTGTGTGGATAATGGTGATTAACGATGGATATACGTTATTCTTGAAACTATTTAAAGACCAGAAATCATAAGTTATACCACCCATATCTATTCAACATCTATGGGATATCCAAGAAATGAAAAATGACAGCGGCCAAAAAAGAAACACACCACAGTTTAATACAATAAGTTGCCATTCGGATTCAAAACAACAGAGTTTCAAATGTATGGCGCTACATACTACTAAGTGTTTTGCACGAGTAGTGAGATACGATCCACACTAAAATAGTATTGGGTGCTTGTTAGCTAGTCAACTAGACCAGAGTGGTTTAAACATCGGGCTGAGTTTATCACCGGTGCGACCAGGTTGACTTAGGTGAGATAGCGGAGTCAGTTCAAACCACTGGGATTCGCCACTTCAAATCTAAACAGTTCAGTTGGAGGGGGAAGAGGGGAGGAAGGAAGATTCACCACAGTTTCACCTGGAAATGGGAATTATTCCGATCTCTGTAAATGATCAAAATATGCTTGATGTTGGCCTTGCTGGTGTATAGATCATTTCGAATTAGCTGCCTAGCAAACATTACTGGTTGATGCGTGAGTGGCTGAATATTGTAAGTTAAATCCAGTGACACCATTTTCTATGCTCAACCTTGAAGAGTGGTCAGCGATACTAAGCAGATGCTTAAAAGTAGAAAAAGAAACATGATTAGGAAGAAGTATTGGTGGCATCAGTTTGTTTTATTCCCAAAGAATGGGATTATTCATACCGATGACTGTTATCGTGAATTGACAGAAGTTGGAATTCATGGACTGGCCCATTGGTATAAGAATAGAACTTGTGCACTGTGGTAGAGTATAATTCCATGGTGGGTAAAATTTATTTTGATAAAGTCCCACAGTGTCACACAACAATATTTACTGATGACCATGTTTCAAGCATAATTTATTGCTTATAATCATATCAATCATAATCATATCAAAATAAATTTTACCCACAATGGAATTATGGACTGGCCGTTGGATCGGGTCCCAGTGGCATAGTGGTCTACGAGCTCGCTACCCTTGTAACCAGAAGGTCGTGGGTTCGAACCCCTGTGGTAGGTGCGCACCGTTCAAGAGTCCCAGGCTAGGAAAAAACAACTGGCCATCCAGTACTCCGAGATGGTTTCCCAATGTTTTTCTAGCCGACTTCAGCTCATGATGAAATCCTCCAACCAATCAAGTAAAATCCCCACAAATCAGTACTTCAAAAATTATTTGTTAATATGTTAATCTCGACTTGGTAATCCGATTTTCAATAATAAATCTTCCTAACTCCATATTTTCTTACCTCCTTTTCCTACTTTTCATCTGTAATAGCGATCCGTTAATATTTCGAACTATGTGGCATAAATTAAATAGACACACATAGGCAGAAGGAATATTATTCACCTTAAAGCTATACAGTTAGTGCTACAGTATTTTAAAAGGACAGAGGAGTGCCTGTAAAGGTCAGTTGTTCATATCACTTAGTAACAAAACATTAGAGACTCTTCGTATACAATAATTTGAGATGTACTCTATATTCATTCAGGCTTTTCCCCTCGTATTCTTTCCTTTCAAGAGAAGATAAAAGCATGTGGGTGAAAACGTTGCTGGAGAACCCGCACATCTCCACTGTGTTCAGTTCTCCAGCAACGTTTTCACCCACATGCTTTTTTCTCCTCTTGAAAAGAAAGAATACGAGGGAAAAAGCCTGAATGAATATAGAGTACATCTCAAATTATTGTATGCAAAGAGCCTCTAATATTTTGTTACTAAGTGATATATTTGAATAAGGCATTTAGAAGACAAGTTTCGCGAGAGGATATCATTTCGTAGTTTCTTATGAATTACAATTTTACATCTCAGATTTATCAAAGGGACTAATTGTTTTAATTTTCTCAGACGAAGGCTCCCCAAAGATACTATGCGACTTCTGAACGGTCTTCTAAACCTGAGTTGTTAGTTGTAATTCAGAAGAAATTACGAAATGATATCATCTCGCGAAATTTGTCTTCTAAATGCGTTATTGAAATTTATCAAAGGGACTAACTGTTTTAATTTTCTCAAACTAGTGAAGTATTTTAGCTAGAGAATAAGAATTACATATTTTCAGATGAATGTATTGATGAAGCTTACATTACATGAAGTGCGTCAGTGGCGCAAGGGTAGATTGCTTACCGACCACGCATGTGGTCCGGGGTTGGATCCCCGGCACTCCGGTACCTCGCTAACCCAGCAGTAAGTCTGGTGAAGAGGGAAGGTTGGGCATGAGGCTGGCTAGCAACCCTATCCCGTAAAAATAAACACCACTGCTACCGAAACTTCAAACCTTTAGCTTAGAGCCCCACTGGGAACGTAAAGGAATAAAAAATAATATTACAAAAAAACGGTCATCTGGAGAAATTCTTGAAAAAGTATATCTATTAACGTGGAAATAAATGAATGATGGATACCGTAGATAAGCGAACATTATATCTCGAGTTAAGTCACCAGGGTGGAATTACTGTTTATATGCTAACATATTAAGTAAGCAGACCAGTCGAAAGAACATTTCCTGATGCTAAATTGGTATTCAGCTTCTTAACCAAATGTCTACTGACCTAGAGAGCTAAGAATGATGGCCTCTTCAGTGAATTCATCAATGAGTTCAACTGCTCCTTTACAGCTAATTAGAGAAGCCCTTTCGATCGAGCTATTTACATGCATACACGTGAATATATACTTTTAATAGTTGAGAAAAACAGCAATCAAGTGCATAAATAGCGCAGTTTAATCTCATTTGGTAGATACAGGGAGTCAGATTTAACTGGGTTCCCAACAGTCAATCTACGGATGTCGACTACATCTTCTATTGGTGGCCAAAGCACTAGGAATCAATACCAGAAGACATGATCTTTGTGTCCAGAAGAAATAATTTCAGCAGATTCTATGTCAGGATGTAATGACAGTTATCACTTTGAAACCCTATCCTTGTTTTGTTCATTCGAGACAATTTTTGATTTTTATCACCTTTCTTATTTACTTCATCACGCGGCAAAGTTCAACATAGCGTCTCAAGGGATGCAGACACATGAGTGACCTTCAGCCGACCAATCATAAAAATGAGGAATTTTCTCATGAAAAATGACCTATATTTACAAGAAAATGCATGAAAACACATTAAACAGGTTATCTTTCTCTGACATAACTTAAAAATACGTCCCAGTTATAATGAGGAGTATCAGTTGCTAAGTTAGACTAGTTTCTGTAAACGTATTCACCGAGGTGACTGAATATGACCTGTTTTTGTGAAAAATTTATCTCTCTTATCATCTTGTGCAGTCTTCCCCAAAGCCCTCGGTTGAATTACTGTGGTTTCCAGTAAGAGGGTCGACAACTACTTACCAGGAAAGTGTGGATAACAAAACAAATTAAAATAAATGACATCAAGTCTAAATCTATCCTTAGTAGTAACCACAACCTAAATCCTGACCCTAATACTAACCCTAAACTTAATCCTAACACTAATCATAATCCTTATTCAAATCGTAATTCTAACCCTAATGTTAATTATAACCCTGATCCTAACCCTAACCCCAATACTTACCTTAACCATAATCCGAACCCTAACGAGCTAGTAACACATTGTCCAAACAATACTTAAAAACGTGATCTGGTTGAAATTTGCTGCTTAGCTGGTGAATAATGCTGATATTTCAGCTATGATAGTGACAGGTGCCATTAGCCAACGATAAGCATGCGTTCAAGGTCATTGGAGCGTTTGCACCCCTGCGATGCTATTGTTGAACTTCGCCCATTACGCTAGGTTTTCGTAATATTTTTCAAATTTCTTGCTCTATTCACAAAATCAATTTCCATTACATTGGATTACTTATCAGTTGACAATTTTCCATCGATATAATTATGAGCAGCAATAAATTCTACTAGTAAATTCATCTAGTTATCAAAACTGTATCACTGTGTGCTGTATAAAAATGAACTTATCTAATATTGTGGCTTGTGCTACTGGCAAAATTTATCAGTAGTGTATGTGAGGAGACGTTGGTCGGCACACACACGTATATCAAATACAGAGGAGAGATAGATTTGAATTCAAAGGGAGGAAATTTCTGTTTATGTAATAAAAACAGAATAATTGAGCAAAGAATATCCTTTTCGATAATTTCCTCCTCTTCTGGCTCCACAATTAGATATCTGTATGTTTATATACATAGAATATTCTAGAATAGTAGTCAATAACAATATTAGTGTGCTTTTTAAATAATATCGATTTGTTAAGTAAGATCGCAATGGAATTACAGCTAATTAAAGATGCTTAAATAATAATAATATAATAGCAAATAGAATATCAAATAAGATTAAGGAAATTTCCTCAACAAACTGAGGATCAGCAAAACTTTGATGGCCAAGGTAAGTAAGGACAGTGTCGGAACCAACTTCTTCTTCTGGATGCACAAATTAGGCTTCTTAATGTGGATCCCAACAGCCAGCCTCGGCAATATGTAGCAGACTAACTCTTAAGGCGAGGTTAAGATATGTTGGAATGCGGTAAATGATTTTGAAAGCCTATTTGACATCAGTCTTGTGTTCTGTATCCATGAGATCTATGAATGAACTTTGTTTGTCCCTTAGTTGACCACTTTGAAGGGTGATGCTCGGAAATCCGACGAGAAACCCGCCTAATTGTACGGCCTATGTAACTGGCTCACTTTACAGGAGCAGTTAAACTGGTAGATATACATAGAAGAGGCGAAGTTAGACAGTTTATCTTTTACTCCCGAACGCAAGAGAGGAGTGGTTTTAAAGATACAGCGTAATTCAACAGCAGGGAATGCTCTTCGTTTTATCGCCGCATTCCTAAGGCGTTATGTTAGTATCTCGCTGATGTTGTCCCCAAGGAACTCAATTTGTAAGAATAAGGCCTTTTTAGGAACTGTTGTTACCTTGGGCTGCTTTGATTTTAGCTTCATATTCTTATCAATAAACTTTTTTGGATAACCATTTTCACTTGGCAACCGTTTAATATTATTAAGTTCCTCATCAACACATTCATCCGAGGAGATTGCTCTTGCTCTGTGAACCAAGCACTTTATCAAATTGCATTTGTATTTCAATGGCACGAAGCTGAAAAAGTGGGTATACTGACAGTCAGTTGATACATGTTTTCTATAAACACTTCTTCTTATTGTGCCATCCTCTTTTCTAATCATAAAAACGTCTAAAAATGAAATACTAAAGTCCTTTTCTTTCTCAATAGTAAAATTTAATGTAGAGTGAACCTCGCTAAATTTATCCAGGATGTTCTTCGCTTCATCCTCATTTTTCGTAATCAAAAATGAATCACCCATGTACCGACAATAGAATTCAAGTTCATCAACACCATCTTTCAAAGGACCATTTTCTAGCTTAGCAGGGAAAATGTCTGCTAGAATAGGTCTGTATATGTGGATTTCAAACTGCAAATGGATATACAGTTATCAGGTCTCTCTTCCTCTTTCGTTACAATATAATATTATTATTACCGTTATTTGTCGTCCCCTGAACTTACATCCAGTGTATCCCAAATGCTTGTTTGTTTCTCAATAATATTCATTTCGTTTATACTATCCGGACTTATTATTAGTGATATTATCTCTTTTCTCAATATATGCCTCCACCTGTTTCATTTCACATATTCGTTATCTCATTATGAACCTCCCAATGCAGTCTTACTATCTCCTGTTTAACACAGACCACTTTGTACTAGCCACTCACCTGACACCTTTTATAACCTTGAACTGACTTGTCAATTTTCCTACCCACACACTCTACAAATCTATTATGATTAATCACCATTGTCTCCCGTTTTACAATATTTTGTAATCGAATTCAGCCTAGCATGTTTGTCACACAAATACGACTATTTATTTTGACTCCCCATGACTAATCTGTTATTCTACGTTAAAAATGTACCTGCCGCATAACTGGTCTTTATTGTAACGACAACAAATATTATATTTTATAATTGTAAGAACCTGAAGAGAAATTATTGAAAAGAATATTCTTCGTTCAGATTGACTTTTAATTCATAATATGGGAATTTTCTAATCAGAAACCAAAGGAACGATGGTATAATAATAATAATAGTAATAATAATGATAATAAATAAATAAAGATTGTTAAAAAGATTATTTTGTGTCCTCCAGTAGTTAACTTGATTGTGTGTGATCTGTTCATATGTCGTTGACAACATGATAAACAACGTAAATACACAAACGGGTTATATTTTAAACATTCTCATTCATTCTCATTATGATGAAGGTTTTTTGAATGGAAATGAATGGGAAACAAACCGATGTTGCTTTTATTGACGTTTTGCTGTCTAATGCTAATAGCTGCTTTATCAAAGTACTATTAAACCAGAATTTACAAAATCTCAGCTTATATATATATATATATAAAGAGCCTCCAAAGCCTCAGGATGGTCGGGGGTGGGTGCCTTGCGCTGCGGGTTGGCCAGCCCTCCGCACACCTCTTGAAATGCTCCCATATGACCGGGCGTCTTACATAGCCTCTCCTGAGGAAGTCCTACTCACTGCCTTCACGTGGCGGAGGTGTTTTTCACCAAAGTGAGAGGGCGAAAGCGGATGCCCGGTGCTCTTCACCGGGTTGACTGTCCATTGGATGACAGTCTAGGGGAGATGGCTAAACCCTGATTCCAAACCTCCAACGACTGGCGTATGAAGCTCACTGGAGCTCACCGGCAGACGTATGGACAAAGGGCTTGTTGGATGTCCTGGATGTCTGGCCCCATTCAAAAAGGCGTATGAACCGAACTCCGGTCACCGGCTGCCAATGGATAGTGGACTCCCTACTCCACTCCTACTGCCTTGTAGGTTACACTTGGTTGTGTAAAGGCTAGAGCTGCACTCTCAAACAAAAGGCCGAGTGGTTCTGGGGACATCACTCGTACCAAATTCCCATGAAACTTCGTAAACTCTCTTCATCAGATCGCTGCGCCTGGGTAGCGATGATTTGAGAAGTTCATGAAGCCGGCTCATCCTTCCGTAGGAGATAGCTGAAGCAAAGTAAAGTAATATATGTAAAGACAGTTAACTATAGAATTGATGGAGCAGATATGTGCCTCAGGTGGATGATATTGGTGCCAGTGTTGGTGTTGTATGCTATGAGCTGGATAGACAACCGCTTCGATATGTGGTTGGATCATAAATGTTGCATCTAGTGACTAATTTGTCGAAGAATTTTGTTAGCCGTACAGTTTTAGCAATCGAGATGAATACTAACCGATGACAGGCATTGTGAGGAAGTCATGTTTCAAGTTCACAATTGTTGACTGACATTTTAGCCTCACTGTTTTTTTAAAATTTTCTAATCTGTTAATATGCTGATGAAGGTGTCACTTCATTTTGAAATCATTTATAGAACAATTCATGTGATATATAGATATTGGAACGAGGGGGGGGGTAAAATTATAGAATTAGTAGGCGAATAAAATAAAGACGCTACATAACATAACGTAACATTTGATAGCACAGAATTTAACGTTGCACGAACAAAAAATTGATTTAGAATGACAAGTGGAATAATACCGGGGACAATTCAAAGTGAGAATGCTTATAGTAACAATTGATGTAATAAGGGAATTGAATAAACAAAATGAAAAAATAAGTAGAGCCAATATAGGATGAGGGATTATCATATTTTAGCATAGAGGGATGAAGACCATGAAAGTCGGAGGGGTGAAATGAACTTTTTTGTATACAGAGATCTGGCTATTCTGTTTCGATGGCCGAAACTTCAGCAATACAGATGAGTCGAATACGCAATGATTTAGGCAAATTATTTTTCGCCATGTAGATAACTTTAAAGGCTGAAGCTGTAGAGATAGGGTGGTCATTATCGACCAGTTTTTCAATGATTGTGTTTCTTATGGCTCCACTTACACCACCATGTAGCATAGTGTTCTTCCACCCTCTTGGACAAAACTTGAGTCGAACGACCGATAAACGTAGCTCTACACGAGCAGGTAAATTGATAAATGCACATAGAGTAGGTCAACTGCAGGGTCTTGTCCTTCAGGTTATTGAACAGTAGTGGTCGACTAGGAAATGCTGTTCTCAACGATGCAACAGGGAATGTCCTTTTCAGGGACTGTGAGATGCTGGCAGCTGAGTCACCTTTGAAATCCAACCTGGTTTACAGCATTTTCTTGGTTACGGAAGCTTAAGTCAATGTTCTTATCTATTAAAGAAGATTTGATAGTGTGGGAAATTCCCATATTATGAATTAAAAGTCAATCTGAACGAAGAATATTCTTTTCAATAATTTCTCTTCAGGTTCTTACAATTATAAAATATAATATTTGTTGTCGTTACAATAAAGACCAGTTATGCGGCAGATACATTTTTTAACGTAGAATAACAGATTAGTCATGGGGAGTCAAAATAAATAGTCGTATTTGTGTGACAAACATGCTAGGCTGAATTCGATTACAAAATATTGTAAAACGGGAGACAATGGTGATTAATCATAATAGATTTGTAGAGTGTGTGGGTAGGAAAATTGACAAGTCAGTTCAAGGTTATAAAAGGTGTCAGGTGAGTGGCTAGTACAAAGTGGTCTGTGTTAAACAGGAGATAGTAAGACTGCATTGGGAGGTTCATAATGAGATAACGAATATGTGAAATGAAACAGGTGGAGGCATATATTGAGAAAAGAGATAATATCACTAATAATAAGTCCGGATAGTATAAACGAAATGAATATTATTGAGAAACAAACAAGCATTTGGGATACACTGGATGTAAGTTCAGGGGACGACAAATAACGGTAATAATAATATTATATTGTAACGAAAGAGGAAGAGAGACCTGATAACTGTATATCCATTTGCAGTTTGAAATCCACATATACAGACCTATTCTAGCAGACATTTTCCCTGCTAAGCTAGAAAATGGTCCTTTGAAAGATGGTGTTGATGAACTTGAATTCTATTGTCGGTACATGGGTGATTCATTTTTGATTACGAAAAATGAGGATGAAGCGAAGAACATCCTGGATAAATTTAGCGAGGTTCACTCTACATTAAATTTTACTATTGAGAAAGAAAAGGACTTTAGTATTTCATTTTTAGACGTTTTTATGATTAGAAAAGAGGATGGCACAATAAGAAGAAGTGTTTATAGAAAACATGTATCAACTGACTGTCAGTATACCCACTTTTTCAGCTTCGTGCCATTGAAATACAAATGCAATTTGATAAAGTGCTTGGTTCACAGAGCAAGAGCAATCTCCTCGGATGAATGTGTTGATGAGGAACTTAATAATATTAAACGGTTGCCAAGTGAAAATGGTTATCCAAAAAAGTTTATTGATAAGAATATGAAGCTAAAATCAAAGCAGCCCAAGGTAACAACAGTTCCTAAAAAGGCCTTATTCTTACAAATTGAGTTCCTTGGGGACAACATCAGCGAGATACTAACATAACGCCTTAGGAATGCGGCGATAAAACGAAGAGCATTCCCTGCTGTTGAATTACGCTGTATCTTTAAAACCACTCCTCTCTTGCGTTCGGGAGTAAAAGATAAACTGTCTAACTTCGCCTCTTCTATGTATATCTACCAGTTTAACTGCTCCTGTAAAGTGAGCCAGTTACATAGGCCGTACAATTAGGCGGGTTTCTCGTCGGATTTCCGAGCATCACCCTTCAAAGTGGTCAACTAAGGGACAAACAAAGTTCATTCATAGATCTCATGGATACAGAACACAAGACTGATGTCAAATAGGCTTTCAAAATCATTTACCGCATTCCAACATATCTTAACCTCGCCTTAAGAGTTAGTCTGCTACATATTGCCGAGGCTGGCTGTTGGGATCCACATTAAGAAGCCTAATTTGTGCATCCAGAAGAAGAAGTTGGTTCCGACACTGTCCTTACTTACCTTGGCCATCAAAGTTTTGCTGATCCTCAGTTTGTTGAGGAAATTTCCTTAATCTTATTTGATATTCTATTTGCTATTATATTATTATTATTTAAGCATCTTTAATTAGCTGTAATTCCATTGCGATCTTACTTAACAAATCGATATTATTTAAAAAGCACACTAATATTGTTATTGACTACTATTCTAGAATATTCTATGTATATAAACATACAGATATCTAATTGTGGAGCCAGAAGAGGAGGAAATTATCGAAAAGGATATTCTTTGCTCAATTATTCTGTTTTTATTACATAAACAGAAATTTCCTCCCTTTGAATTCAAATCTATCTCTCCTCTGTATTTGATATACGTGTGTGTGCCGACCAACGTCTCCTCACATACACTACTGATAAATTTTGCCAGTAGCACAAGCCACAATATTAGATAAGTTCATTTTTATACAGCACACAGTGATACAGTTTTGATAACTAGATGAATTTACTAGTAGAATTTATTGCTGCTCATAATTATATCGATGGAAAATTGTCAACTGATAAGTAATCCAATGTAATGGAAATTGATTTTGTGAATAGAGCAAGAAATTTGAAAAATATTACGAAAACCTAGCGTAATGGGCGAAGTTCAACAATAGCATCGCAGGGGTGCAAACGCTCCAATGACCTTGAACGCATGCTTATCGTTGGCTAATGGCACCTGTCACTATCATAGCTGAAATATCAGCATTATTCCCCAGCTAAGCGGCAAATTTCACCAAGATCACCTTTTTAAGTACTCGTTTGGACAATGTGTTAATAGCTCGTTATGGTTAGGATTAGGGTTAAGGTAAGAATTAGGGGGCTTAGGGTTAGGATCAAGGTTATAGTAAGCATTAGGGTTAGAATAACGATTTGGATAAGGGTTATGATTAGGGTTAGGATTAAGATTAGCGTTAGTGTTAGGGTCAGTATTTAGGTTAGGGTTACGACTAGGGATAGATTTAGACTTGATGTCATTTATTTTAATTTGTTTTGTTATCCACATTTCCCTGGTAAGTAGTCGTCGATCCTCTTACTGGAAACCATGGTAATTCAATCTAGGGCTTTGGGGAAGACTGCACAATAGGATAAGAGAGATAAACAATTCACAAAAAACAGCTCATCTTCAGTCGCCTCGATGAACACATGTACAGAAACCAGTCTAACTTAGCAACTGATACTCCTCATTATAACTGGGACGTATTTTTAAGTCATGTCAGAGAAAGATACCCTGTTTAATGTGTTTTCATGCATTTTCTTGTAAATATACGTCATTTTTTGTGCAAAAATTCCTCATTTTTATGATTGGTCGGCTGAAAGTCACTCATGTGTCTGCATCCCTTGAGACGCTATGTTGAACTTTGCCGCGTGATGAAGTAAATAAGAAAGGTGATAAAAATCAAAAATTGTCTCGAATGAACAAAACAAGGATAGGGTTTCAAAGTGATAACTGTCATTACATCCTGACATAGAATCTGCTGAAATTATTTCTTCTGGACACAAAGATCATGTCTTCTGGTATTGATTCCTAGTGCTTTGGCCACCAATAGAAGATGTAGTCGACATCCGTAGATTGACTGTTGGGAACCCAGTTAAATCTGACTCCCTGTATCTACCAAATGAGATTAAACTGCGCTATTTATGCACTTGATTGCTGTTTTTCTCAACTATTAAAAGTATATATTCACGTGTATGCATGTAAATAGCTCGATCGAAAGGGCTTCTCTAATTAGCTGTAAAGGAGCAGTTGAACTCATTGATGAATTCACTGAAGAGGCCATCATTCTTAGCTCTCTAGGTCAGTAGACATTTGGTTAAGAAGCTGAATACCAATTTAGCATCAGGAAATGTTCTTTCGACTGGTCTGCTTACTTAATATGTTAGCATATAAACAGTAATTCCACCGTGATGACTTAACTCGAGATATAATGTTCGCTTATCTACGGTATCCATCATTCATTTATTTCCACGTTAATAGATATACTTTTTCAAGAATTTCTCCAGATGACCGTTTTTTTGTAATATTTCTTTTTATTCCTTTACGTTCCCAGTGAACATAGGGCTCCAAGCTAGAGGTTTGAAGTTTCGGTAGCAGTAGTGTTTATTTTTAAGGAATAGGGTTGCTAGCCAGCCTCATGCCCAACCTTCCCTCTTCACCAGTCTTATTACTGGGTTAGCGAGGTAAAGGAGTGCGTCGGGGATCGAACCCCGGACCATATGCGTGGTCGGCAAGCAATCTACCCTTGCGCCACTGACGCACTTCATGTAATATAAGCTTCATCAATGCATTCATCTGAAAATATGTAATTCTTATTCTCTAGCTAAAATACTTCACTAGTTTTAGAAAATTAAAACAGTTAGTCCCTTTGATAAATTTCAATAACGCATTTAGAAGACAAATTTCGCGAGATGATATCATTTCGTAGTTTCTTCTGAATTACAACTAACAACTCAGATTTAGAAGACCGTTCAGAAGTCGCATAGTATCTTTGGGGAGCCTTCGTCTGAGAAAATAAAAACAATTAGTCCCTTTGATAAATCTGAGATGTAAAATTGTAATTCAGAAGAAACTACGAAATGATATCATCTCGCGAAACTTGTCTTCTAAATGCCTTATTCAAATATATCACTTAGTAACAAAACATTAGAGGCTCTTTGCATACAATAATTTGAGATGTACTCTATATTCATTCAGGCTTTTCCCCTCGTATTCTTTCCTTTCAAGAGGAGATAATAGCATGTGGGTGAAAACGTTGCTGGAGAACTGAACACAGTGGAGATGTGCGGGTTCTCCAGCAACGTTTTCACCCACATGCTTTTATCTTCTCTTGAAAGGAAAGAATACGAGGGGAAAAGCCTGAATGAATATAGAGTACATCTCAAATTATTGTATACGAAGAGTCTCTAATGTTTTGTTACTAAGTGATATGAACAACTGACCTTTACAGGCACTCCTCTGTCCTTTTAAAATACTGTAGCACTAACTGTATAGCTTTAAGGTGAATAATATTCCTTCTGCCTATGTGTGTCTATTTAATTTATGCCACATAGGTTTAAATATTAGCGGGTCGCTATTACAGATGAAAAGCAGGAAAAGGAGGTAAGAAAATATGAAGTTTGAAAGATTTATTATTGAAAATTGGATTACTAAGTCGAGATTTACATGTGAACAAATAATTTTTCAAGTATTGATTTGTAGGGATTTTACTTGATTGGTTGGAGGATTTCATAATGAGCTGAAATCCGCTAGAGGAACATTGGAAAACCATCTTGGAGTACTGGACGGCCAGTTGTTTTTTCCTAGCCTGGGACTCTTGAACGGTGCGCACCTACCACAGGGGTTCGAACCCACGACCTTCTGGTTACAAGGGTAGCGAGCTCGTAGACCACTATGCCACTGGGACCCGATCCAACGGCCAGTCCATAATTCCATTGTGGGTAAAATTTATTTTGATATGATTATGATTGATATGATTATAAGCAATAAATTATGCTTGAAACATGGTCATCAGTAAATATTGTTGTGTGACACTGTGGGACTTTATCAAAATAAATTTTACCCACCATGGAATTATACTCTACCACAGTGCACAAGTTCTATTCTTATACCAATGGGCCAGTCCATGAATTCCAACTTCTGTCAATTCACGATAACAGTCATCGGTATGAATAATCCTATTCTTGGAGTATAAAACAAACTGATGCCACTACTACTTCTTCCTAATCATGTGTCAATGGAAATGAACATTGAACGTTGGTTCATTGGCCTTGGTTGCCATTGGCGGGCAACTCGAAGGCGCGAATGGTTCAATCGTGTACAAGTTGGAAGAAGACGAAAGAATACGAATAAAAGTACAGCATATTTATTGTAAAACATTTGTTTACAGACTATGTACTAACCTCGATTTTAATTGCCAAATAATACAACTTCCTTCTTACAACCACTGGTGTTTTGGAGTTAAAGTCGAGAATCAGTCGTAGTAATTATTGGTTCGGAGCGTCTTCGTAACAATAGGAACTTAGGGTTAAGTTCCTTGACATCATGTTTTTTTACTTTTAAGCATCTGCATAGTAGCGTTGTCCACTCTTCAATGTAGAGCATAGAAAATGATGTCACTGGATTTAACTTATAATATTCAGCCACTCACGCATCAACCAGTAATGCTTGCTAGGCACCCAATTCGAAATTATCTACACACCAGACGGCCAACCTCAAGCATATTTCGATCATTTACAGAGATCGGAATAATTTCAGTTTTCAGGTGAAACTGTGGTGAATCTTCCTTCCTCCCCTTCTCCTCCTTCAAATGAACTGTTTAAATTCGAAATAGCGAATCCCGGTAGTTTGAACTGATTTAGCTATTTAAGGTGAATCAACCCGGTTGCACCGTGATAAGCACGGTGCGATGTTTAAACTACTTCCATCTATCTGGCCAGTACACCACCAATCGTGTCAAAAAGTTAGTAGTATGCAGCACCATGCATTTGAACCTCCTATGCTGCGCTCACTGAAGCTGGCGTCCCCCAAGGTGCTGTACTCTCCTCACTTCTCTTTTCTTTCTATCTACATGACTTACCATATTCAAATGACATTAATTTTGTCAAATAGGCTGACGACCTGACTGTATCTTTGCCTGTCAAATCTCAAAGTGACTGCTCTAAACTTAATGGCTTTCTGTCAGAAATCAGCCAGTGGTCCAAGGAAAATGGTCTTACCCTAAACCCCTCCAAATGCCAAACAGTCAATTTCACCTTGAGGCATAAATCCGACCTAAACAAACTGGTTGGCTCTCACGAGGTATGCAACATAGATGGCACTAAAATATAAACCAAGTCGGAAATTAAATACCTAGGTGTCATTCTATCTGCTGATCTCTCCTGGTCGTCTCATATCTTAGCAATTTCTAAGAAAATATTCCGTCTTACCTTCTACATCAAGAAGTTAAAACATTCTGGTATAACCCAACCCTTACTCCTACAATTCGTTAACTTTCGCATTCTACCTATTATTCTCTATTGTTCCCCCTTAGTTTTTCCAGGGCTGCTGAAGAAAGACTATAACATATTACTCAGGATGTTAAAGGTTGTCAACAGGGTAAGCAACGTGCCACTTAACCAGCTTGTTAATATTCTGCTCGACAGGCACATGGACTCATTTGAAAAATAGGCCAAATCCATTTTATCTAACTCACACCACCCTCTACACTCACAACTCTCCCCTTGTATCTCATCAGGCAAAACCAGAAGCCTATATAGAAAACTATATGCTCGCACCAGCAAGTACAAAAACTCAACCATACCCTACTTGGCTCGTGTTCTGTGCGATAAAGAAAGCATTAGGCGTGACACCTATAATTCATTAAATAGTCAGTAGTACAACTGGACCTCGTCTTTCCGACTCATATCATTTATAGGCACAACATTTTCTTTCTTTTCCTTTTCTCTCTCCCTCTCTCTCTTTTTTTCTGTTATGTGCTGTTTTGTTTCTTTCTCTCGCTTACGCCAGTAAATATGACAGCACCTACTTTTCTAACACCTTCAAACACTGTTCAGCTTTACCTTTGCTACCGACATGCCAATGTGTTGTTGTCATACTGAACTGAGATTTCCTTAATCTATGTAGAATTCTATTTATTGATAATGTACTAACTGGATGCAATACTGTAGTAAAAATGCTGAGAATTCCATACTGTATCACAAGTACTGTTTTGGAATAAAGCAAATTATTATTATCATGATTATTATTATTATTTGAATCCGAATGGCAACTTATTGTATCAAACTGTGGTGTGTTTCTTTTTTGGCCGCTGTCATTTTTCATTTCTTGGATATCCCATAGATGTTGAATAGATATGGGTGGTATAACTTATGATTTCTGGTCTTTAAATAGTTTCAAGCATAACGTATATCCATCGTTAATCACCATTATCCACATAAGAGACGATGACTGTTCAGCCAATACACAGGTGAAAAAAGTGATGACGCAATATCACTCCATATTACCAGAAGCTGTATTAGTTATTAATCTGCTTAGTCTTATCCCCTCTACAACTTTATTTAACCTCCCACTTTCTTCATTTTCATATGAATTCAGTTTCAGTGCAGATGTCATCATGAGCCGACTTCATTGAGGAAGTCACCGAAAACAGCTTTCTTTTAGTAGTCTGGAACTCTTCACCACTGTGCTTACATAAATCCAGCCGTATGTGTTTATTAGTCAGTTATTATAACTATTCCCTTGGGTTCCGAGTTGCACATAGGTAGGCTTCAACAACACACCTCCACTTTCTTCTGTTTTCTGCTGTCTCATTGAGTCTTGGCTATCTCCACGACTGACCGGAATCTCTCATCTCCTCCTCCTCCTCCTCCTCCCCAGCCCACAATCTCATCCTTGTCACCCTCTTACTGAAGACCCACTCTTCGCTCCCCATTTGGATTCCACCTCCAGGTATGGCTTGCATTGTGAGCGATGTCATTCGAAAGCTTCCTCTTTGTATGCCCAATCCATCCCCATTTTCTTCTACATATTTGTTGAGCGACTGGTTCTTGACTGGTTTGTTGTCAACCAGCCAGCCAGCCAGAGTTTCTTGTTGCTAATTCTTCCTAGCATGGAGCCAGCGACGTGGGCATCTGTTGATAAAAGTCTGTGACAAGCTCTTGGGAAATCTTGTTGTGACACACCAAATTTCTGACCCGTACATATATATATCCTGCATGGTTAAGAAGAGGTGGAAGTGGAGCAATAAGAAGCGCGATCATTGAACATCTGATCGATAATGATCACCCTATTTCTATAGCCTCCGCCTTTAAAGTCATCTACAAGGCAAAGAGTAATTTACCCAAATCACTACGTACCCGATTCATCTGTATTGCTGAAGCCATCTTTGGCTATAGAAACAGAAAAGCCAGATCTCTGTGTACAGAAAAAGTTCGTTCAACCCCTCCAATTTTCATGGTCTCAATACCTCTATGCTAAAGTATGATAATCCCTAATCGTATTTTGGCTCCACCAATTTTTCGTTTTTCATTTTTTCTATTCACTTTGTATTCTCTTCCTTTATTACGTCAATTGTTACTTTCGTTATTATTCTCACTTTGAACTATCCCCGGTATTATTTTACTTGTTCCACTTGTCATTCTGAATCAATTCTTCTTTTTTACAACATTAAATTCTATGCTATTAAATTTCACACAATATTACGTAACGTTTTTATTTTATTCGATTTGTCTATTAATCCTATAGTTGCATACCCTTTTTCAAGTTCTATCCATCCTATGAGTTATTCTATATATGACATTAATTTGCTTTGCCACTTGACATTTGACTACGATTATAATCACAAACATTTTAGTTTTAATTGCATTTCATACTACTACTATCATTATTTTATGCATTCACACCTATGATTCAATTCCTTCACCGGATATAACTTCTTAAAAACCATATATGCATACGATTGTACAGCTTGATGATAAATTCGTTGAAAAGAGTCTCTTCGCTGAATCATCACTTGTTTTGATTTTCTATGTATATATCAGTCAGTTATTGGACTGGAATCCATTTATTTCGTGACATAGCTTCACTGGATGGTTAAGGAGTGACAGGACAGCAAGCATGATCGACTCTTAACTTGAGAGTTCTTGATTCGACCCCTAGTAGAGTCATTCGTGCGTAATGCTAAAACATTCTCAACTAGGTCGAAATAACCCTGCAGTGTCCATTGATATTTTACTCATTTATTTTCTGAGTGATATCGGTCTGTCACGAAAACTACCGCGATCTATTCTTTTTTTAAATTGTTGTTTAGAGTGGATTAACTAATGAGGAAAATTTAATTTTATAATTCCGATTGAGCAATCGTCGTTTAAGTTAGACAAATCAGGCAGTGAATGCTGAAAAGTCTGTTAATTACATTAATTTTCACCTATTGAAGTACTATTGATATAGGGTTAATTAGTAGGGTCATTGCTTTAACAGAAGACATGCTGTTGAGATTAGTCAAGCCATCAAAATAGTCAGTAAACAGAATGAAGATTGGTTAATTTTTCTTGTGCTTTCAACTTTCAAACTCTGTATATAGAGTGATGTGCTGTGATTAAGGTTGAGCCATCCTTTTGAGTGGTTTAGTGTTCGCTTCAGTTATATCACAATTTCTACAGAATTTTGATGTACACTCCATGGTCTGAAGTCATTATTAGGCTTTTCAATTTACTTGTATGCTTGGAAATGTAAGGGTTTTCTTATACTTTCCACATCTATCCACTCTCACTCTCTCATCTTAACCATCGAACTTTCCATTATCATTATTATTCATTTGGGATTTCTAATGCCATAAAGTACTTTCGTGGAACATCACTATTTCACTCTGTTCTATCCAGTCAATTATATCTGCTACCCCATCAATATCTTCAAGCGTGAAAGTTCCATCTCCATGTTGTATCCATCGCCAAATTTGATATAACCGTCAATAAAATCTGGTATTTTACGAGTCTCTTTCACTAATCAACTTTCTACCTAGTAGATTTACGAGCCTACTGTTCCAGTCACTGACTGCAGCGACAACCATCACGAAACGATATCGATGACACGTGAAACAAAGTCGATAGGGGACCTTTACTATCTGAAGTTAAGTATCTCAGATTAATTCTTTCTTCTGATCTACCCTGGTCTTCCCACACATCTTAGCGATTTTTAAAAGAATATTTTGTCTGACTTTTCACATTAAGAAGTTGAGGCACTCAGGCATAACCAAATCCCTCCTCCTCTTGCAGTTTGTCAACTCGTGTATTTTACCTGTTCTTCTTTACTGTCCACCCTTATTCTTTCCCCTGGATTGCTGAATAGAAAGACTATGTCATACTTCGTAGAACTCTGAAGACTGTCAGTAGGATGAGTGGTATCGTTGATAATGTCATTGATAGGCACTTGATGTCATGCAACAAATTTGCTAAAGGAATTTTGTCAGACTCTGAGCACCCACTCTACCCGCGGCTCCAACCTTGTGTCTCCTCAGGTAAAACAAGAAGTCTTTTCAGAAGAATTTATGCAAGTACGTCTAAGTATAAAAATTCCACTATACCATATTTAACACGTACTTTATGTGATGAAAATAGTGTCAGGCATGAACTAACTAACCTTCTTTGCACCACTAAATAAACCATTTCCTCCACCCTTACAGCATCAAACTTTATTGTTATTGTATTTCTTATATTTATAATCCTCTCAATTTTTTGTTTTTGTTCATTTTTTTCATAAGTATGAACATCATTTAAGCTGTGTTATAACTGTTAATTTTGTATTTCCCCTCACTATATTATATCAACAGAACATTAGATCCAATAATCTATAACATGCTAAAGTTTCCAAACTGAATCGACAATACCGTTTGAAACAAACTCACTGTTATTATTATTATTGTTATTATTATTATTATTATATTTAATAATCTCAATTCGTGCTTCGAATATTTTTGACTCAATATCGTAAATGTGGACAAATTCCCCCGGTTAATTTTGTTTTAGTTTTTAATTTTATTTATATTTTAAGTAAATCAGATGCAATATTGTGACAAATGCTGAGAATTCCATTCTGTGTTATAAGTACTGTTCTTGGAATAAAGTAGATTATTATTATTATTATTATTATTGAATCAACGACGAAAAAGTCTTGGCCGCAACGCTGTGTATGTAGGTTTCCAATGACCCTGATAAGTTAAAAAAGGTGACAACCGGTGGGGTTTTGACCATTATAAAGGGGGAAACACAAACATCACGGTACTGTGAGTAAATGTGATAGTTTCAGGCTTCAAGAAAAGTCACTTGTCTATAACACCTTCACTGTGAGAAAAGAAACTGAAATGCGCACGACAATATAAGTACCTCTGCTTTTTCTTCGTGTCAGCGTGGAACCGTACTGTCTGAGATCTCCTGCGATTGGATTATCTTTTCTGTTGAAACTTATTCTTATTTTATGACTTCCGTAAGTATATTTTCGTAGCAACAGGAGCTTAGACGGTATCCCAAGCTGCGATATATCAAATCTATGTTTCATGCCCCACTCCCACCTCGTAAATCACAGTTCCACGTTTATTCTTAATCTGACCTATCCGTATTACTCTTCCCGGCTAATAATTGGTAAGCACAGACCAGGTCGCCCATCTAGAAATAACCCACGGGGAAGTATTTCTATGATTCCGAGATGACAGCAATATTGTGTGATGGTAGTTACTTAGCATCCATCCCGTTAAACATTCCACTGCGTATTTTATTCTATTCTACTTTTGGTGTTGGGAGGTGTACGAAAACAAACTGTTGTATAGTCTTTTTTGGTGTGGCTCCCCTTCCACTGCTGATGCAGCTTTCATCCCCTTCCCACACGATCTCTCCTATGTCACTGTCTTCGCTCCCCATTTGAGTTCCACTCAACATCCTAGTGCATTATATCACTCCATGGTCTACTCAGTGCATTTCCATTCCATCTACACTTCCTCCTGCATATTTGTTACATAAGAGGTTCTTGGTTGATTTGTCGCCTACCAGAGTTCATTATCACTCATCTTTTCTGACTAACCATCTGATCTTCATTGTCGAAAGTCCACAACAGGCTGTTGGAAATGCTTTTTCATGATGTATAATAATAATAATTTGCTTTATTCTAGAAACAGTACTAATGGTACAGTGTGGAATTTTCAGCACATATCTACAATATTTGCATTTAATTTTATCAAACATTTAAAAGGAGTATTTTCAAAAAAAAATAAATATAAAGACAACAACAGCAAAATAAACAACAGGAAAAACACGAAATAATTTTTTAAAAATGCGAAAAAAATATCAAGAAGTAGAAAGGAAAATAAACAACATAATAAATAATATCTCAGTATTGGGTAGTGGAAGCTATGATATGATTATGCATGGTGACATTAAAGCTATAGTTATACAAGAAGTTATGAAATGATATTTAAGAATGTTTATCGCCAAGATGATCAGTTAATTTGGTTGAAACAACTCTAAACAATCATAAAATAACATTTCAGGGTTATTGTTTTGTTTTTATTGTCAGGTCTAATGCAGTGTTTGTAGTGGTAGTGTGAGTAATCCTGCATAATACAAAATTTTTTAAGGTGGTGACAATGGCGTTCACAACCAATGATTAACAGTTAATATTGCCGAAAAAAATAAGAAAAAACAACCACAAAAACTAATAATTACATGATGGTTAATGACAGGACAATTTTGTAATACTCATAGTGCTAATATAGTCGGAACCAGTAGATACACGAAAGAAGGAATAGAGTAAAGTACAAAAAAGTAAGCCAATGTTAATAATTTAGGTAGCTAAGTATGTTTAAGAAGGAGTTCACAACAGAGTACAAAATAAGAGAGAAATAAAAGAGCCTAAAATTATGTTATTAACAACAAAGCAAGTCATAGGTTTCGCACTTAACATTGTCTCTGTCACTTAGAACACGGGCCAAGTATGGTATCGTTGAGTTCCTGTCCTTGGTTGTACGAGTATATATTATTTTATACTGATTTCTGGTTATACCTGATGAGATACAAGGCGAGAGTTGGGAATAGAGGGGGTGTTGGTTGTCGGAGAGTATGGTTTTAGACCATTTTTCGCATGTATTCAGATGCCTTTCAACTAATGTAGTTTTACACCACTAGTCCTACTAACTACCTTCAACATCCTTCTCAGGATGGTATAGTCCTTTTTCAGTAGACCAGGAAAGACTGACGGCGACCAGTAAAGTAGAATAGGTAAGATACATGAGTTGACAAATTGTGTAATTAAACCTGAAGGTAAAGCCATTTAACTTCTTATTTAAGAAACTTCTCAAACATCTAAGGGTATACTTAGCGTCTCTATCAGCATGTGAATAAATAAATTTCAATGGGAACACTCTCATCCACTAAAGACACAGCTACATCCAGCTAACAAGTCCCAAGGAGGATGGAAAGCTTGACTTAAAATTCCACGGCTAAGTAAGCATTACCAACCAAAAAATATATAGAAATTAATATTATTTTCTTTATCCGATCTTGTGATTATTTTTTTTAAAGTTTTAAATTTTATCATATACTTACATCATTCTGGTCTAGTAACAGACACTAAATATTGTCGAAGTGTTAATTAATCTGATAGAACATAAAGTCCCAGTGGATTTAGCTGGCGTTGTATACGACGCGTGCGCACACCCACACATACACACACACTCTTACCTAATTATTTAAAACAAATGACTATCTGTCTTTCCCAAAGCAGATAAATTAAGTATGTGTAAATGAAATGGTCTATTGTGTTCATGAATCGGGAAGGCAAGAAACACATTCATCAACCTGAAACCAATCTGGAAATCTTCGTCACTCAGCCTGCATCAACAACAAAATTATTCGGATTTTCAATACAAACGTCAAGTCAGTCAGTTCTTCTATACGTTCGGATCATACACTTGGCGGCGGGTCACAAAGAATATTTCCAACAGCCTGTTGCACACCTTTATCAACAACTGTCTTCTTCGCTCTATACTGAAGATCTGATGGCCGCCGGAAAGAATCACAAACAAGAAACTATGGGAACAAACAAAGCAAGAACCAATCGCCCAACAAATATGCAAGAGAAAGTGGAGATGGATTGGACACTGGCTGAGGAGGCCACTGGGTGACATCGCGTGTCAGGCCAACGCTCGAGCGGAACCCGAAAGGGAAGCGGCGAGTGGGACGTCGGTGCAAGAGTGACATGGAGGAGATCGTGTGAACAGGAGTTGAAACAGTATGGACTAACATGGATGCAGATGAAAAGTACAGCAGAAGACAGAAGAAGGTGAAGACGTGCAGTTGAAGCCCTATGTTCCACTAGGAACCCAAGGGAACAGTTATAATAATAATACAGTTAACGAGTTCAATAAATTAATTGGTTACTTGATCATACTGTTAATGTCCACTGCTACAAATTATCAATTTAATCCACAGAAGCCTTCACTGCAAGAATCGTGTCAACTAGTAGAAGCTGTGCACCAGTTGTAGAATAGTCTTCCGATGAGGATGATGAGAGGTTCCTGCAAAAATCCAAGGGATACAACACAGTTAGTAGTGAAGCGAATAGACAGTATATTCCAGTGAGAAGATGATGCATCGAGCAGCACAC